>CM067496.1:16602052-16664106 GCA_034552555.1 Semaprochilodus insignis
GTTGTAATGTAACTGCTGCACCAATTAAGATGGAACAGGCAAATTCAGACAAGAAGCTAGTGAATAAGAAAATCAATGCCAGCACAAGATTGTAACTACTACACCATTTAAATTATTCGTTCCTTAACATATACATTCATTCATTCATCTTCTAAGCTGCTTATCCTTCTGGGTCGCAGGTGGTGCTGGAGCCAATCTCAGCCTTCATTGGGCGGAAGGCACAATTTAAATTAGCACAGGGAAATTTGAACAAGAATCTGGTGAATATCCATGTTAATTTTTCATGAAATCTGATTTCAGTCAAACCATATTGGAGGTGTTTTTTGAAATGGTATTCCAATCAGAATTTTACTGATGTTTCTTAGTCTGGACGCTCTGCCCACTCAAAACTGGAATTCCAAAATGCTTTTTGACTCACTCGCAAAGTGATAAACAATTACTATGTCAAATCCAGACATCTGTCAAGCCATGATTCAGAACTCTTTGGCACTTTTCTGCCTGCAACTTGTTGCTGGCTTTCTGAATATATAGCCCAAGAAGCTGAATGCCATGGTCAGAATGTGAATTCTGTGCCATTTAAGGTGGAATGGGAAAATCCGAACTAGAAACTGGCAAATAAGAGCCTGATTTCAGCCTTGTAGTTTTAATAAGGGTAAGGAGTAATAATTGTACCTGGATAAAGTTTTGTGCCTGAAGCTACCAGTTAAATGCACTACAGTAGGACAAGGATTCTTCTACGTCTTACATTTGTGACATTTAGCTGTTGTTCTTATCCAGAGCGATTTTAAGGTTAATCGCATTACAGTGTTAGGAGTCTTGCCCAAGGCCTCTAATTGGTGTAGCACAGCATAAGTCACCCAGACCGGAAATTGAACCCCAGTCTCCCACATGAGTTGGTAGCTCCCTGGCAGGTAGTGGTGTTGTCTGCTGCGCCACACCACCCACACATCTTCTAGGTCCAAATTCAAATCAAATTCAAGCTGCCTCTTCAATGCAAAAACAGAGTATGGACTACTGTAGCAACATTTCAGCTCTACATGGTGGTCTCTGTTGGAAGATGAGCCGCACCTACGTGGATATGAAGATATGTAGATATTCTAAGCTTATGAAAACCCAACAATTTATAGATACAGGTAATTGTACACTAAGGAAAACATCATTTTGTATATTATCTAAAATTTATGCTAATAGATCCCATTAGTAAACCTAACATACTGCTCATTTAAGCAACTATAAAGCAAACCTCTTCAACTGTTCCAACTAACCTCACCTACAGGCTTAGTCGGAACCCTTGTTCATGCCACATTCAGCTAATTTGAAGTTTATGTTTTCATTTGTAGCTGAACAGATGTGTAGGTGACCTCCATAAAATACACTGACATACCAAGAGTCGGGCAAATGTGCAGGCCACCCCATTTGATGAAACTCTCCAGTATGCTCCTCGTTGACAACTGGGGTCCATGGCTTCATGGGGTCTGCGACCAATAACCCTACTATCAGCTTGAAACAACAGGTACTATGACTCATAGGACTATGCCAGATGTTGCCAGACCTCTAGGGTCCAGTAAGCAACCTCACAAGGTGTCAACAGAGGCACTCCGTTGGGCCTTCTGCTCCCATATCCCATGGAAGCTAAAAAATACTACACTGACTTTGTGTTATGTATGGAGCCTCTTGCATTTAATGCAGATTTGATTTCTGCTAGAGTCACTTCTAGCCAGATGCCGCTGGTCACAATCATTAGGCACCCATGGGCGGCCGCTGCACTATCCACTGTGGGTGGTAATGCTTTCTATCAAGTATTCCACGTGTATACACGTGACACTGTGGATTGAGCAGTGTTAAATGCCTGCACAGACATTGTATGTCCCATCCATCTGGCACCCACTGGCATGCCTCGTTCGAATCTCTGTTAAGTCACATTGGCTTGCCATGAGCATGCTGGCCAATGTTCAGCCTTATTCATAACTTAGCCCCTTAGAGCGTATACAGGTGTGGGTGTTCCCAAGCCGTCCCCTGAGGTCCCCTAAGGTAACACCACTAAGGTAACACCACTGAGGTAACACCACTGAGGTAACCCAAAATATGTTCTTTCCTTTGCAAAAGGTCTACAACTGCAAAGAAGCCTTCTGGTATCATAACCTTTGGGAAACAGATTTACTTGACACCAAATTGGCTCTTCCTTCAAGGGCAAACAGAAGGAGCCCAAAATAGTTCTGCCTAGAACCTTTTCTATTAACATTGTATGGTTGATTGTACAATGATTAATCTAATCTAATCTTATCTGAAACTGGATTGTTTTCTACTCATTAAAAGGCTGGACAACATGCCCCAGAGAAAGTGCATCTTGGAGATTGTAGGATAAAAAAGTCAATGCCACCTTTGGTAAGAACATACGGGCGGTCATAAAACCCAAATCTGAGCAGTGTCCATTTCCTGAGTTGAGTCATTTCTTCGATCCCATGAAAGCTTTAGCACAAGATCTGCCGGGAAGACGCCAATGCTACGTCACTCATTCATTCTTTACTCTGGCCAATCGCAAGGCACCACGTTTCACGTTCGTCTCCTTCCTCCACCCCACCACCAGTTTGGCCCCGATTTTGTTGACCAGGGAGTAGGCTCCGCCCCTGCCGTCCATATCCGGCAGGATCTGCGAGGGTCCGAATGGTTCAAGACCTGGGCCTAGGACAGGGCCTATTGTTGAAAATTGTTATCCTTGAAACTGTACACCTTATAGAAGATTAAATATCGTTTTCCATCACTTTACTTTTGTGTCTTTCTGGCAGAACTTGTATTCACTACTGTTAGGATAGTTTTCTTATCCCAAAACTGCCCTATAATGACCTGCAAAGGACTTCTAACTTCTGATTTTTTTTTTCCGGCTACAGAGGGCATGGGCAACATTGTCTGAATTCGTCCAAACTGGCTTCACGGTTAATAAGTCTATATTAATTTATAGACAGTTCCCCCTAGCAAATCAATCAAACAACTACTGAGTTGTGACAAAGTGCAATTTGCTGCTGCGAGCCAAGCTATTTTCCGTCACGCATGGCATGCGCTACCAATCAGATTCGCACCACTCAATTCCACAACCAAAGTATACCATCTCAAGATGTCATTGTAAAACTCATCATGGCATCAGCTGGAACCGAGAGTGGGCTTCAGAAAACAACATGCTATCCAATGCAACCTCCAGCAGGAACCCTCCTTGCAGAGGAATGGACACCACCAGCTGTGCTCACAGAAATAAGGGTTTCTAAATGGTTTTTGGCTTGAACTTGGTCACAATCTCACATTGCATTTGAACACCAACTGAAATGTTCTTTAGTGAAGCAACATGCCTTGGGATTACATCACATAATCTGTAATTCTAGCTCCTTCACTTCTAAGGCTGGCTTTACTCAGTGAAGCTTATATACAACAACAGATGCTTGGAAGCTACATGAAACTAAATTGGACTTGAGGTGCATGACAAAGTGTCCAGCAGCTCATTCAAAACTCAGTGTCTCATGAAATAGCCAATCATAATGACAGTAGCATGTCAACATGTGACCATGTCGAACCACTTACTTTCAAACCACTGGTTTCACTGGATCAGTGGACAAGAACATACAAAGATGAGTCATTGGGTCAAAGGAGACCCTACTCACCAACTGACCCAAGACCCAAGTTTCCTGAGCCATTACAACAAACATGAGAAACAGCTTCTTCCCAAAAGCTGTGGACTCCACAACACCTCTCTGACTGACTGATTACTACCTCTAGACTAAATCTTGTACGCTCTGCACATGTATGTACAGTCACCTTATGTTATACATTATTATCCATATTGTAATTTATTTACAAATTTATTTATATTAATATTGGGACTGTTGGGGTAGTTTACTCCCATTCTCCCACTGAGTGCACTGTCCATATGTAAATATTTGAACTATCGATATTGTATATTACTGCTCTTTTTATAATTCTTATAATAAAAGGATTCTATTTAATTAAAGCTAACGTTTCTGTATCCAGCTAACGCTAGCAGCTGTTTAAGCATCTGCTTGTGAAGTAATTCTTCTAGCCTTCTGTTATTAGGATCCAGCACAGATAGATTCATTTCCTTCTATCTTAATGCCACCCTAATTTTACAGAGACTCAAATTCATTTGAGATCCAAAGCATAAAAGCTGTTACAGAAGAGGAGACCTGTGATTAACTTGTTGCACTAGGATAAGTGAGGTGTTAGGTGAGCTCTCTCAACACATTTTTAATAGCTTAATATACACATAACAGATAAAATATGTATAGTAAGGAACCATAGATAGATAGATAGATAGATAGATAGATAGATAGATAGATACTGTAGATGTGGGGGAAAAGAACATCAAAAGAAAAACATACTATCAAGATCGTAAAAATGCTGCAAATATGTAAATTACACCTTGAGCATGACTTTATAGCAGAGTTGTAAATGGGAAGACTAGTCACTGCTTGACATATGAATAGGAAAGCTCCTAACGCTTAGCGTCCATTTACTGAAAAAGTCCCACCCTATAAGGAAAAAAGCCAATTAGCTTGCTGGTTACGTTGCGAGCGGGTCAAGAATTTTGTGTCGCTAGCAAGGAAAGCTCACCTTCATCACTTTGGCTTGTGTAGAACTGCTGCCACTGTTTTTCATTTCTAACAACCTGAACTCTGAAACCTGGTTAGACCTTGGCTTAAATTCCCAGTCAGTGACATACCTAGGTCTACCAGGAGGCTGAGAGTGACTCACTAAAGTGTTTCCACCCATTGGAAATGAAAACATGATGTTAGGTGTTAGATGTTAGGCCCTTTAGATGATTGAATAATTTTCCATTGGCTGTTTCAATAATTTAACCCTTTTGTTTCCAAAAACTTAATGAAATAAAACTATTGCTTTAGCACTTCCACTTGAAGTAGGACCAGTATGATGATTCTATTAAATAAAAAAAATGTAACCTTAAAATTTCAGACATGTATTTCAGACGCATTACAAACAAAGTTTACAGTTGCTAAGCTATAAAGAACCAACTGAGTGAACCAGTTTGCTACAGCGCCTCCTTGAGGCAGACCAGTGCTGCCATTCTAGTTAGTTAAGATTACAGATCTGTCTTCCAGACAGGTCTGGAAAGTTCTAAACAGTTCTCCAAAGATCCAGAAAATTCCTGTCAGTTCCACAGTTCCAGAAGCTACTTGAAGTCTACTCAGCACTGAATGTATCAAAGATGTTCTGGACAATAGAGAACACTTCAAAACATCATTGGACTGACCACAAAAGCAAAGTTTATGGGGACCAGTAGCCATTTCCTGTACATTTTAGGCCTATGGAATTAAGAATACACACCAAGCACCCAGGATCGTAGGTGAAGCAACTAAATACTGACCTTTTCCCTGAATTTGTATTGATTAGTTTCCCCTAATTGACAGCAGCTGCTGAATGGCAGCAAGTTTGTTTTCAGAGACGGCCCAGAATTTTGAGACTTTCAGGAATCCAGAAGCTTAATTCAGAAGTTGCAGACCACCGAGGACCCTTTGTATTTCACACCTTGCTCATGATGCCGATTTGCTGAAAGGCTCTATAGAAAGGTGAGTGTTCAGAACCTATTACACATACACAAACACACACCTTCCTCCTCTCATGACTGACTTCATTTACTCTCCTCCACCACAGAGACAGCCAGCAGGTATGTACTGAATTAAAGAAAAACAGCACTGTAAAAGAAAAAGCCTGCAGAGGTGCAAAGGTGGAGGTTCCTACGCTAATGCAGGTCCCATCACACAGAGGCGTCAAGCCTGGCAGCAAGCGAAGGGAGCCGCCACGGTACTAAGATCCCTTTAATTTCACTCTGACATTTCCCACCCTCTCTCTTCTGTCAACAGCTGTGCAGCCACAACAAAGACAGATACAGCAGGCTTACAAGTGCTCTCAAATCTAACCAGAGCAAGACTCCACACTAGAGGCAATGATTATCATGCTACATACACCGGATATATAGACCGCTGTCAAAACTTGCGCCAGGCTATATCTGACTAGGTTGTTTGCATAACTCTTGAAGGACGTTTGATATTTAATAAGCTGTCTTAGACCTGTGATAGAATAGAGGCTATGGGCTGGACTTCTGGAATCATATTCATTAAGTCAGGTTCTTGACTAATAATAGCGCTGAGTAGAAGGAAGGCCCAGTTCCAAAACAAGATCAATGAAAGTGCTTCAGAAATGAATGAGGGTGCACCCTAGGAAAGTGCAACTGTTATTCAAACAAATAATGATCAACATGGGCAATGAATGTTAATGATAATATGACAAGGCCTATAAACTTACTGGAGCATAAGCTGGTGTTCTACTCCAGTCAGAGTTTCTAGTATACAGGGCTATCTTTGTGGTGTCCTGCATCCTATTATGCAATGCGGACTCACCAGCTCCCAGCCTGCTTCAGCCAGAGAAAATGGCGGCGGGTAACACTGGGGAGCAAAACGCAGCCCACTCCGAGTATAAATGTGGGTGTAGTGATTGTAGTGGGGTATGTTGTCATCAGAATGAGCCTCAGAAAGTTACAATATACAGGTCTGAAGATTAATAAAAGATGAATTTGCGTTAGAGGATCAGTTTTAGAGCCAAATAGCTGAGGGTAGCTAACAGCCAGGCTAAACGCTAGCATTTAGCTAGTTAGCATTTTCACTAACGTTAGCTATTAATATTCTTAATCTGGTGGCCAACTAGCTCTTACCATAATGCTATAATGGCCAAATACAACCAAAACCAATTGTTCATACCTGCTGAAAGTAATTCCCCAAGATCTGGTTTGGATTGTGCTATGGTTTGTACAGTTCTTAGCTGCACATCGTTTTCCAGTCCAGTCTTCTGAGAGTTATGACAAGTTGCCTGAACCAATTTGGTGCGGACACTGATGCACGATCCAGTGGCCAAAGCGGCGTCTATGTGTATATGTCTACGCTGGAGATGTGTCTTCTACCTTCTTGCACAGTCTGCACCACCTGCTCCAGCTAATTAATGCCTTCAGACTGTCTTCCTAATTGGGTGGATCAGATGCAATAGTGTTTGGTAATAAGGACAACAAGCTTGCTGCAGATTGGAGGTAAAGTCTGCAGGAAGGTAGTGCTCCAGCAAGAGGGACTAGAAGTTGGCACCCATGCACTTAGAGCATAAATCCTGAAGGCACACGGCCTTGGAGTAACATCAAACACGGATGTCCATTCTCACAGAAGTTGCAACGCAAGCATGCATTTGTGGGTTGGCACCAAAGAATAGTAGGTCAGCACGGAACCATAACAATAACATTTGTGAGCATGTCTGTTGTTGAGGACAGAGAAGGAAGCAATGGCGACACCCAAAGCCCTTATCCACCAACATGGTGCCGGTGCCGATGCCAAAATCTTAAACCGTTCTGCGCTTTTCCACCACAAAGAAACTGGTTCACGGCCAGAAAAATGAGTGCCGCTCCAACACCATTAATTCTCTGGTTACCAGTAGTTGATCTGTGCTTGCTTTCTGGACATAAATAAACATCTGGAATAGCAGCCCAAATGCTCGCAGGTGATCTACACACTCTGTTCTCTCTTGGTACTACTGTTTAGTACCTCTGTACAGCGCCCTTTGTTGGTGTTAATATATCCTTTGCTGTTCTTTGGTTCCAATAAAAACTGGTAAAATGCTGGTTTCCTGAATGGCACCAAGGGTCTGAGGAGCCCGAATGGAACCAGTTCATGAACCAAGGTTCCTTTGGGTCCAAAAGGACTAAAACTGAAACCTTAAATTCAATAGATCTGTAAATTTTATGAGTGGATAAGCTGGCACCTGTTCAGACCACTCTACACAGTCACTGCCTACACTCTCCCTGCATCTGCCTTGTTTTCTTCATGATCTAAGGTCGGTTCCATAACATTGGTGCCACAAGACCTGGTAGGAGGCACTGCTAGGAGTACTAGAAGCTTCAAAGCAAGATGAGGTAATGCGAGAACTCCTCCAGTGTTACACTTTTAACCATGGAGTGCCCATAAAGTGGCCGAAAAAATCAGACTGACATAACGAAGGTGGTACTCTGCAAAAGCCCTTCATTTACTGAATTGCCAGTTAAAAAGGCTTTTTAATACTTCAGGAGATGTTTAAGAGATTAATGGAAGTTAATCCAGTTACATAAGGGAGAAAGGAAGGGAAGATAGGGGGGGAAAAAAGGAGTCTCTAAAAGTGGCAACCTAGTAGAGAACCAAAACTTGTCACCATCAGATAAACAGTACATAAAGCTTTGATCTTTGAGAGAGAGAGGAGAACATCAAGCTCCACCTAGGCTTCAGATCTGAACAAATTCTCAGGTGTCCCCGATCATCCTTCCATGGGGAGAAGACAGCTCTACGCTACGGGTCTGCTGTGAAGCTGTTACTGGGAAAAGGGAAACTGCTGGCTGGACTGGCCACACCAGAGTTCAGACATGTGTTTGGGGTTACTTGGATTGCAAGAAAGTTATCTTGCATGTTTCCATCACCCATGCCCCCTGATAGTTTGGTTCCTTGGAAAGGGTATGAAAAGCATGGACATGCCCTTGATGGCATGGAACGGTAGATCAGAACTGCATGTATTGGCCACCATTGCTGTGGCTCCATTTTTCCTGGTGGCCTGAAACATGAGCTGGTATATGTAAACTTTGGGGGTGTCACGTGGGATCAAGACGAGGCGGCTGGACGTAGATGCAAGTACTTAATGAACAGAACAAATAATCCAAAACAAAACCAAAGAAACCAAAAACACTAAGAAATGCTGAACCAGGTTACAAAAACAACAGACATAAGGACAAACGACCGAAATGGAGACAAAACACCAAGCAAGCACAAAGGGAACCACAGGGAGTATAAGTGAACAGAGACTAACAAGGAACACCTGGGAAGGGGCGGAGCTACAAACTAGGGACAGGTGAAGGGACTGACAAGGGGGCAGAGACAGGAGGAGCCAAAAACCAAAACAAACAGAAGCACATGGAACAGGACAACAAAAGGCACATGGAAGTGACAAGAAACAGAAAACCAGAGAAAACAGATAAACATGGGCAAGACAAGGCAGGATGTGACAGGGGGCATCATTTTGGGTGGTAAAAGTCAAAACTGTTACATAACAGTCCAGGGTTTTGGAATTGCTCTATTTTACTGTCTTCTTCCATAAATACAGGGATTTGTAAGCTCACCAGATCCAAAAAAGGGTCACCTTGCATGTTTAAGGTAGTAGTAACTTCAGGCTCCTGCAGATGGCGCTGCATGAGGGTGATGGGGCTATAAATACAGAGTGACAGGATCCATAGATGGAGAAGAGGTGGTACAGTGCAGTGAATGTCTCGTTCCATGTGTGAAAAATGGCTCCAAAGCAGATGTTAATGATTGGCTAAAAGGAGTGACTGCATTTGGGCATGTCAAAGACCATAGTGTGAAGGAAGTAGCTGAATCTGCAGGTGTATGGAAGCGTACGGTCATACGGGTCTACCAGCAGTGGCTAAAATCCCAGTCTACAGGGAATTCTCCTCAGAATTGTGCCAGGGAAGGCCTCCACCAAATCTGGACCAACTGTGGAATTTTCTGATGGAGGAGTGACTGTCAAAAGTGTTTTGTAACAGTCTAGGGTTTTGGAATCTTATTGCCTTCTTTCATAAATGCGAGATTTGTAAGCTCATAACAAAAAAACGAGTCATCTTGCGTGTTTAAGATGGTAGTAACTTCAGACTCCTGCATATAGTGCTGCACAAGGATGATGGGTCTATAAATACCTGCGGTGTGATGGGATTCATAGATGGAGGTGTGTAACGATTGACAGAACTCGACGCTCGCAGAGATAAAAGAAAGGCCAGTTTTATTGTAACTGACCGCATTTACATTTATTATTTATTATAAAACTCATATCTTTGAATGTAGCTATATTTTGTGTGCAATAATTCAGTGTTTCTGTGGTTCTCCTGAGCACTTTATCACAACTCACCACTGTCGGTTACAGTTTCTACTACACTGTGCAATAATGCCGATGCTTATTGGTCCAATGTTTCTAGTATATAGTTAATAGTATAATGTTCACACTGTTTACAGTGTTCACAATAACACCACGTTTATTATGTTCATCTTGTGCAAGAACACACCATTGGGTACAATGTGCAATATTTTCTATTGTCTAAAAATGTTCAACATTTAAAATTTTTTCCATGTTTATTTATGTCTGTCTATGCTGTCTTGTATGTCTACCTGATGTCTGCCTGCACTTGCCCTTATGTTATATTTGCACTTCAGAGTCTGGACAAATACATCTTGCTCAGCTGTGCACTACTTGCTGTAAAATCTGATTGACAAAGTTGACTTTGACTTTGACTATTTGGAGAACACGTTAATAAGCTAAGTAGCACAACCAGAGCAAACATACAGTACCAGAACGAGATAAGACAGAGCCAAAAACCAGGAAACAAGCCAGGGTCGAAAACCAAACAGAGAGCCCAATCAGGCAACCAAGTTTTAGGGGAAATTCACAACACAAAACCAAAGTACAAGAGAAGATCTTAAACAACAGATAACTGTTCAGTAAGGCAACGGGCTTGGCAATACCTCACAAACAAAGGAGTGTATATACAGAGAGTAAAGGGACAAACAGGTGAGTTGAATCAGTATTCAGGGGATGAGGGCCGGGAAGGTAGTTTGTGATTGGTGGAGTGTGGAAGGTGGTACAGTGTAGTGGTACCAGCAGTGGCTACAATCCCAGTCTACAGGAAACTCTCCTCAGGGTTGGGACAGGGGAGGTATCCACCAAATCTGGATCCAACTGTGCAATTCTTTGATGCAAGAGTGTCTGAACATTGATGTGGCCTACATTATGAGTGTATGGAAAGAGCCCAAATGAGAGAGAGAGAAAAAGAGAGAGAGAGAGAGAGAGAATGCTTGGCCTACATATTTTCTTGTCGCTAAAACAACATAAGATTAAAATAGCTCCATTAGGCCACAGTCAAGCACAGTGTCCTCAACGCAAAACACAGACGCATACACTCCAGAGTCGGAGAGAAAAACAAATATGATTTTTTATTTTTTTTAACCAGGGAGAGGTAATTGCTGCTGTTTCTCGAGCGATCAAAGTGCTCAGTGGGTGGCTATAGAGGAAACTGCTGGAGCATGCTGTGTATGCATATGTGCGTGTCTGAGTGTGTGTTTAAGCAGAAAATGACACCTATGAGAAACAGGGACCCCATTAAATGAACCAGCGCTCATGATAGAGAGATACTGCGCGCGTATCTCGACAGAACAAAGGCCCTCAAAGACGCACCGTCGTCTACCCATTGACACGTATCTCGCTCATCACACACAATCAGCTTGCCGTGTCACAGTCGGCCTGTCACCCGTTCAGTCACTCACACACGCTATCGCACCATCTCTCCGTCTCTTTCTCTCCCTCTGTCACACAGTTCATGTCTCTACTGTATCTCTTCCTGCCATATGAATGATTTTTCTGTAAGTAGGTATTCATGTACACAGAGCCGGACAAAATAACGGAAACACCTACCATTCTAAAGATTGGAACTGGTGTTCTAAATACTGGGAAACCACGCAGACCTTTACAACGACTGCCCTTGACACCATGTCAGCGTCACCAAAGACTGCAATGGTGTCATGCCAGACCATCATGGAGTGACTCAGAATGGCTGCAGGTCATCTTCAGTGGCGAGTCCCGCTTTTGTCTTGTTGGAGACAACCAACAAATCTGTGTGTGGAGGCACCAAGATGAATGGTTTGTTGTCACGTGCCACACTGTGTGAGAACATTCAAACTGCATGGGATGGATAATCACAGGACACCATTAGGAACCTCTAAATATTGTCCATATCAGTCTAAATGTATCATCATTTATTGTTCCTGGTAACCTTTATCTTCCATCCCAATAGCACTGCAATCCCACACTTCCTTCTGGGTGCAAGCATTTTCTTTGACCATGAGTGTATATATACTTAAATCCTATTCATTTCTACTTGCCATGAGCACGCTGGCCAGTGATCAGCCTCACTCTCAAGATAACACGCCACAACTTGTACAGGTGTGGGCTTACTGAAGCTAAAACAATACACTGTAATTATCAATAATTAAACAATATAGATAGAAAAAATGGATTATTTCCTGTAGTTTCTGCAAATATCAGTTTAATGTATTACTACTGTAAACAGGAGTAGGAGAGAACCTGAAGTGATGGAGGTTAGTAATGGAGAACAAGGTGAATAAGAGTTGAGCCTTCAGTTAAAATGAATACTGAACTGAATTTAACATAACTGAGAGAATATGATATTTGTCACTATGACTTATTAAACATGCTTACAGAGTAAAATCACACTCTTTCTGATGGCACCAACTCTAACTGAGCTGATCTGTAATCTGTATATTTAAATAATATATGTAGGAGCTGCAGCTGATCTAACAGAGAGGAGATTGCATTGCTTGACTTCAGTAACTTGGCTTGATCTATATCAAGCAGTGGTGGACAGTAAAAAAGTAAATGTAATTAGTTACTGTACTTTAGTAGTTTCTGTACTTTACTGAAATATTTCTATTTTGGATGACTTTGTACTTTAACTTCACAACATTTCAATCTCAAAGATCTTACTTTTTACTCCACTACATTATGCAGAATTTGTAGCTCCTTTCGGCTTATGTGCATGTAAAAACGTAACATGTTGAAACGAAACAAAATGAAAGATTATTCATGGATTCTTAGCATCCATGGAAATATAAATTTCAGGCCTGGACTACATCAAGGACCACCTGGAGGAAGGTAGGTAAAGCAGGATGGGGTTAGTAAACAGATAAAACATATTGTTCCTGACATTGTGGGTAAATAGACCACAATATAGAAATATATACATGCACTTGTGATTGGCGAGTGTCTTTTTCTGAATTTATACAAGCACTATTTCCTTTTATAGTAAATTCGTTTGGCTGGTTTATGTTTATGAACAGAGACCTACAGATGCAGTACAGTAAAGGAAAGCTCATTTGTGATCCTGTTTAAAGCAAGTTTACAAGCAAACTTGTAACTAAGTTGCAAATAAATCTTAAACCAAAACTTTACTTGTTTGCAAAAAGTTCTAGTTCTAGCTAATGGAACAAGTCTTGTTCCAGAAATGATAATAGGACATTAGAGCCATAATAAATCATGCTACTGTTACTCTCCATACTTCAGTACATTTGAAAGTAAATACTTTAGTACTTTTACTCCAGTGGAGGTCTAAAGGGAGGACATTTACTTTTACTGGAGGAGTATTTTACCTTGGGTATCTCTACTTTAATTCAAGTACATGGTTTATGTATTTCGTCCACCACTTGTGTCAAGCTGCATGTGATGGATTACCGCAGGACACCATTAGGAACCTGTATAACTCCATGATGAGACGCATGCATGTTCCTCGCCATGCTGAGAGACACTACTTCTGTATGTGTAGCTCAATAAATATTGCCCAAATCAGTCTAAATTTATCATCATTTATTGTTCCTGGTAACCTTTATCATCCCACACTTCGATTTGCCCGATTTGTTTGGAGCCAGCTGAATTTCATGATCAGGACGATTTTCAGCTTCATTGGTTTTGGTTGCTTATCTCACAGTTGCACCCCAAACCACACACAATCACAACTACTGCTCCTACATAGCTGCACCCACATAGACAGAGCTAAAAAAGTGGACAGTATGAGCATCTGTACATACAGACTGTACTACAGTGATTTATTAATATCGTTTTTGTAGTTCGGCTGGTTTTCAGTTTCAGTGTAGCGTAGTAAAGTTAGCAGAGCTGTTGTAGCACAGTTGGTTTGTCAGCACCTGAATCCCAAACGCCCCCCCTCCTTCCTATATATGGCACTATGCAAGTTACTCTAAATGTTCATGATAAACATTTTGGGGCCATTCAATTCTCCTGCAGGACCATGCCCCCCAGACCCCCCAGTAAAGGTTTAGCCCCCATATCAATGAACCTCTATTGAGTATAACTTAATATTGTGGCCCCTTAAAGAAATGCCACCTGGGGTTAAACCTGTGACCTTCTGGTTGCTGGCCCACTACTGATGTGTACTGGTGCTTTTCTGGGGGAGTATGGAGCTCTGACTCAGCTAGCAGGAAACGTTCCCAGAACTTTGGCCAATGTTACCTACAAGTTATAATAAAGTTTTAAAGGAAATGTTTCAGTCTACTGTTCAAAGAACTTTTTAAAAAATGTTTATAATGTTCAGATAATGTTCCTATAAGGTTAAACATTTAAACTGCAACTTTTAGGGGATGTTTTGAGGATGTTGTCAGGGTCACAGATTATGTTACGTGAAAACAAGGAAGAAGAACATTCTCAGCGCAACATTCAGAAAATGTTTTACGGATGTTACTGAGACCTGAGATGACAGAACATTTTAAGTAACTGTGAGGATTGAGCAAGGCGGGCCAGAAACATTCTCCCACCTTTAGAAAGAACATTCTGGGAACCAAAAGGAAACTTCCATCTGAAAACATTAATGGAACACTGCACTGCATATTCTCAGACCGTTTATAGAATAAATCATTTCTAGCTGAGGACAGCTTATGGTACTTAAATCTGAGAGTGTATAACATTACAGAGGAGCTAATTTGCTGACTGTAAAATTACCATACATTATTGCATTTAAACTTCCATGACTGTTCAAAATGTGATCATTCGAGTTCCTTTGAAAATGCAGTTGCGGATGAAAAATCTAAAGTTGCAGAGCATGTTTTTTTGAACCATGTGCAAAATGTATTGCGACCGACAAAAAGGTTCTTGCAGAAAGCAGACAATAAAAAATGAAATGTCTAATGAGTGTATACTGATCCTGGAGCTGGAAACCAAACAGTAGACTGCAGATGAGTGAGAGAAACAGAGAGAGAGAGAGAGAGAGAGAGAGAGGTTTGATGTCATGTTACTTACTCACATTTTGATAATTGGATGTCACATGTAATGTCACATATATCTTTGCCATATCGCTACCTCTAATATAGACTTATCAGCACAGAATTGCACTAGCACATAGAATTGCCTTAAACCTTGTTATATGAGCCTCCACTGCAGGTTAAGAATGCTGTTTGATCCTCCTGTAAAGCTCCATTTTGGAGGTTTTTAAGGTGGACTGCACAAGGTGGAGTGCTATTTTATAGTTTGATGTCTTCACTTTTATTCTACAGTAAAGCATTAAGATAAACATAAGCAGAACCTTCTATAAGTAGCCGTGCCTACACTTTTGACTGGAACTGTATAGAAAGGTCCCAAAGAATGGAAAACTGTATTTTTATGTTGGTTTAATTTTAATGGTGTGACATTTTAGCATCTTAGCTTTGTATTTGTCTCAGTATGTGGCAATGTCCTGGTACAAACCTAAAAATAGAAAATATACAGTCGAGTCACATTATTATGACTACTTCCTACTTTTGTGGCATCATCTGGGCCCACTCATCCATGTGGAAGGCACTCTTAACCGATTTGGGTATGAATCCATCCTTGCAGATCACGTACACCCATAAATGCTGACTGTCTTTTCTGGGGTCGATGGGATCATCCAGCAAGACAATATGACATGTCACATGGCTAGCAATGTCCCACATTGGTTGGAAGAGCATGACCAGTTCTTCCAAGTACTACCCTGGTCCCCAGACTTGAACCCAACTAAGCATCTGTGGGACCACCTAGATTGCCAGGTTCATCGCTTTATGGATCCTCCCCCAAGCACCCTCCAGCAGCTGTGGGATGCACTGCAGTCAGCATGGCTCCAGATACCTGTGACAACCTACCAGGACCTTCCTGAGTCACTCCCAGCCCGTCTAGCTGCTGTCCACACTGCGCACTGCAGTTACTCTTGATATTAGTCATATATATCACAATAATGTGACTCCGCTGTGTGATATATTATGATATAATCTGTTAGCATATTTCTTGCATGTGTGAGGCGAGGCTGGAACAGAGACAGCCTTCAATAAAGCCTACAGTTTGTGTAGAAGCAGCTTGTCCTTCTTTGGTAGAGCTAAACACTACAATATAAACCACAACACAGACTAACTCGGCTTTGCTTTAAGCTTTAGCTCAGCTATAGCCGCTCTTCCCGTGTCTCCGTCAGGCCCTCCAGGACACTCTTCCACAAAACAGGGTTTGTTGTAAAGTGTATCTCAGCATCAGCTTCTCATTCACTAGCAGAATGTAACTGCTACACCATTTAAGGTGGAATGGGGAAGATGGCTAAAGATTTGTGACTGTTTAATGGCGGATAGCTTCTTGTGGCAGATTAAACATATCAGGGAACTGCAGACAAATGCAAATGTGACTAGCATTGCTGCATTGCTATGTGACCAGCAGTCTGCACGCCAGTCTTCAGGATTAAAGGTCAAATATAGGGAGTTATACATTAAATCTGACAGTACAGTGGTGTAGTAGTAGTGGCAGTGCTGTTGCCTTGCAGCAACAAGGGCCTCTGTTTGATTTTTGGCTCCGGTTCAAAGATATGATGCAAAGACAGGTGAATTGGAGATGCTAATTTACCCCGTAGGTGTGAGTGGATGTATATGTCTGTGTATCTCCCCTGTGATGGACTGACCCCCGTCCAGGGTGTTTCTTGCCTTCTGCCCAATGAGTGCTGGGATAGGCTCCAGCACCTGCTGTGATCCAGAAGAATAAGCAGCTCAGAATATGAATGAATGAACCTAAATATCTTACGCTGCTGCAGGGCGACAAGGGAACAGTTAAGGAGTCACTTGCAGCTCTGGAGCCATGTTGCCGACCCCTGGCATAGTTGAATAAGGAAAGCTTGGTACATAGAACTGGCATACCGTAAGCTTCTCTGTAAGTCACCTGTGACTGAAACGTACCTAATAGAGTGTAATACCTCCACGAGCACCAATATCAGCTGTGACTGGATTTGACATGGACTGGACAAGTTTCTGGATGTAGGCCACATCAATGTTCAGACACTGTTGCATCAAAGAATTGCGCAGTTGGTCCTGATTTGGTGGATGCCTTCCCTGGAGGAGAATTTCCTGGAGACTGAGATTTTAGCCACTGCTGGTAGACCCATATGACCATACACTTTCATACACCTGCACCTTTTAGCCAATCATTAACATCTGCTTTGGAGCCATTTTCCACACATGGAATGAGACATTCACTGCACTGTAGCACCTCTTCTCAATCTATGAACCCCGTCACTCACACCCTGCAGGTATTTATAGCCCCATCATCCTCATGGAACGCCATCTGCAGGAGCCTGAAGTTACTACCACGTTAGATACTCTTTTTTTTGTCTGGTGAGCTTACAAATCCTGCATTTATGAAAGAGGGCAGTAAAACAGGCTGATTCCAAATTGCTTCCTATTCACCAGCTTCTTAATCAAATGATAAATAGTACAGCTTGTATAGGTGCTGGCAGACTGTGAACATGCTTTCCAGGCACTGATAGGGCTTTCAACACTTTTCATACACTTTTCAAGTAACTGTCAACAGGCATGGTTGATGATAATCTGTTCAGGAGCCAGAATGTAGCTGTGGCACCATTTAAGGTGGAATGGAAAACTGGCAAAACGAGCTAATGAATATCTTTAACAGGGTCCTGGGCGACTTTAATTCCAAGCTGTTAGTTTGTTCTGCACATTTCACTCCGGACAGTTTCCCAAACTCTTGGACAATATAGAGGAGCTTCGCTCAGCATTTACACTGAAGAGACTGAAGAGAGGAGCAATTCCACTCTTATTAGCATCACAGCCCCAACAGCAGCCTGTAAGTAGCAGCCATGCTGTGTGATTGTATCTGTGTTTGCCGGTTGAAGCAGATCATCTAAAACTGAGAGTTTCATGGTGAGGAACAACTTTAATCTACTTTGCGTTGATGTCCAGATGGAAAGCAAGTAGCTAGTATAGGTAACGTTAGCTACTAGCAAGCTCTAAGTGACTAGCAAAGCTAACTAAATAGTGCCGAGTTTGTTTACATGGAGGTTCATGTTATTTTGCTGGTTGTGGACCTTCGATGTAGGCATGAGAGGACACTTTCAAATGCTGAATAAAGGCATTCTATAGCAACTTTAAAGGGAACCTTGACTGTTAAGACCTATAGGCTTTAAAACAGTGTACATGTCCAATACCACTCAAATATGACACATTTCTCTATTACTAGCCCACTATTGTAGTACTGTGATGATGTCATATGGCTGCAGTGTAGTCAGTCATATGTAAAATACAGTGGTGGACAGTAACTAAGTAAATGTAATTCATTACTGTACTAAGTAGTTTTTGGTGTATCTGTACTTTACTGAAGTATACATAATAACTCGTACATTGATTATACAAAATTTGTCATTCCTTTCATTCCATGGTATTTATATGTATGTATATGTGTGTATGTATATATATATATACACACACACACACACACACACACACACACACACATATATATATACAGTATATATATATATATGTGTGTGTGTGTGTGTGCGTGTGTTTTATTATTATCCCCCCATTACTGATGTCAACTGATGTCTGTAAAGCACTTTGAGCAACCAACAATATTAAATGTGCTCTATAAATGAACATCATTATTATTATTATTATTATTATTATTATTTGAATGGTGTTGGACATGTAGTACAATCATACAAGGGCCTACATGTCTTAGAATGGAATGAAAGGCTCTAAATTGCTTGCTTTTCATTTTGAGATATCTGCAGCACAGTCTTGATGGCACTCACAGGCAGAAAGAGAGAGAACAGTGTGGGCGACTTGTGCCCAGCAGAGAAGGCCTTCTGACCAAGCTGTCATCTGGAAGCAGCGCTGTAATAACACTGCTGGACAGTTCTCAGCATTCCTGTCCTTCGTGCCAAGATTCAAGAACCGGGTCGTGAAGGCAAATGCATGAATCGATTTGGAAAATGGCCTGTGAAATAATGTCATGATGTTTTTACTCACTGCAAAACAGTCCAGTTGTCAAAGGGGGGAAAGGCCTTATTGCCCTTCGCGGTGGATTTTACCCATATTGAAGCTGAAGGGCAGCTTATTGCCTGGATATTCATAATTCATGACTGTTCCCACACGCTGCCCTTGTATCGTTGTAAGGAGGGGGGAGAGGAGGAATCTGACATGCTTTTATATATATGTGTGTGTGTGTGTGTGTGTGTGTGTGTGTGTGTGTGTGTGTGTGTGAGATGATTTTTAGTGTTACTAGGATGGAGACACAGTAAAGCCCCTAAGTCCTTGAACATACAGTGGGATGCAAATGTTTGGGCACCTCTGGTCAAAATTAAGTGAAGTGAAGTTAAGTGAGTGGTAGATGAACTGATCTCCAAAAAGGCATAAAGATGACACACACATTTCAATTTGTTGATACAATTTTAGAGTGAAAAAAAGTTAAGGAGCCATACAAAAGTTTGGGCACCCAGGAGATTTGTGCTCTTGGATCACCTTTACTAGTTAGCTTGCTACAGCTCCATCACAAGTCATTGCTAGGAAAGACCAGGTGATGCCAATTTCAAAGATACACCGGCTCCTCAAACCTTCTCCCAGTGATCAGCAGTGACTGACTCCTCTAAAAAGCTACCCAGCACTCTGGATAACAAACCTTAAAGTAACTGATGCCCACAAAGAAGGATGAGCTATAAGAGGATAGCAAAGCTATCATGTAGCTGCTTCCTTAGTTCGTTATGTATAACTAAGAAATGGCAGTACAGGAATGGTGGAGGTCAAGCTGAAGCCTGGAAGGCCAAGGAAACTTTCAGATACCTCTTTTCCACCAACAAAGTACCAGTGCTCATGCCTGTGCTGGTGCTGGTTCCCAGGCTATACTGAACCCGTTAAGAATGGGCCCCCTTTTTCACTGGTTTGAGAGCCGAGCAATTACGTATCTGGAGGTAGGTGGGCCTTAGTCCGTAAGCAGAAGTCAGTGGACAACACATAAAAACAACATGGCAGAACATGTCGTTCCAGAATTCCAGAGTCTCATGGGATTCTTTTGATTACATATGTGATTGCCTGAAGCCTGAACTGGAAAAGAAGAAAACAGCAGAGTCAACAACTTTGCAGTTTGGGTCACAGGTTCCACGGCTCCAGACCAGAGAGTTAACGGTGCTGGAACGGCACAGATTTTTCTGGCCGCAAACCAGTTTCGTTGCAGTGGAAAAGTGCAGAAAGATTTGAGGTTCTGCCACCGGTACCACCACCATGTTGGTGGAAAAGGGCTAATAGAGAGAGAATCCTTTGGATTTGGAATCCAAATCCTTTGTTTGACTGTAAGACCTTTAGGAAGAGTCGTGGGCTGGAGCTTTGTGACCAGAGAACATGAATCGACAGCAATGGCTGAAGTGCCCTTGAGCAAGGCACCTAACCCCTGACTGCTCCCTGGGCGCTGTGGATAGGGCTGCCCACCACTCTGGGCAAGTATGCTCACTGCCCCCTAGTGTGTGTGTGTGTGTGTGTATGTGAGTGTTTCACTTCATGGATGGGTTAAATGCAGTAGACAAATTCCTTTGTGTGCAAACACAACTGGTGAATGGTTTTAAATTCTAATTCTAATTTAGGATATGAAATAAATTAATCATCCTGTCATCGGGTGAAGCGTCAGATTGATTAGAATAACTTTCTGGCCCAAATCAAATGTCCTCATGTGCAAACTGTAACACCAGAGGGACTGACCAGATGGGTGCAGAGATAAAAGACAAATTTATGAATATTGAACTGGGTGAACATACCAATAGGGGAGAGACAAGGCCAGAACCAAGAGACAGTCAGGGTAAACCAAATGGCAGTCCGATTAGGCAAACAAAACCAAAGAGACAAAAGAGCAATAGGTCAAAACATGAGCCAGTAAGCAACAAAGTTGGCAACACCTCACGACGAGGCAACTGGAGAGAATGCATATATATACAGACTGGACTGACGAGGTGCAGGTGTGTATGGTTAGAACCCCAGGGAAGACGAGCAGGAATGTGAGGTGCAATTGGCTGCTGGTGAGGCTGTGCAATTCTGTGATGCAAGAGTGTCTGAACATTGATGTGGCCTACATCCAGAAACTTGTCCAGTCCATGTCAAATCCAATCACAGCTGTTATTATTGCTTGTGGAGGTATTGCATGCTACTAGGTACGTTTCAGTCACAGGGGACTCATTTGTTGTCTGGTAAGCTTATATGGTGGACAGGTTTAGTGTGGTAGTGGGGCAGTGTTGATGCCTCCCGTAGGGGGAAATGTTGCATGGCTGTTGATGACCTGCCTGCTATCCTGCTGGTTAAGCAGCGCTGGGTGGTGGTCTCCTCTGCTGTTCAGTAACAAAGCAGCTTTCACCTAAAGCGCTATGTTTCCAAGTCTTCTTACTCTATGCCGATGCCATAGTATCTTCATGTGTATAATGCTGATTTTGCATTTCAGAGCTAAACGTCAAGCTGAACCTTCTTTTTGAGTCTCTCTGTGTGTAATTAATACATAGAGATGTACGACATGATCCAAAAATTTGCCTTTGACATTTAAGTGATCAGGCTTTACAAGAAGATTCAAACCAGCTGATATAGTGCTACTTAAAAAGCTAACACTTGGAAGTGCTAGTTACATTTACAACTTTGGAAGGGGGTGCATAAGATCCTGCTGGCCCTGAATTAAAGTGGCCCAGTTTATTGAATTCAGTTTATTAAATTATTGATCATCATGGCAAGAGAAAAAGGAAAAGCTGGCTGATGCATACAGTCTTCCAGTCATTGCTAGTCAGGTTAGCATGCTGGGTTAATAAAGAAGACACATTGATCCTACAATACACATACACCTTGTCTGTTTTTCTGATGCTATAACCATTCTTCCCACCATCCTTTTGCACACAGGTTCGTCAAGAGAAACTCTTCTGCCAGACCACACTAAACAGCAGCCTGAGGGCTAGTAGACCAGTAGGTAGTAACAAGTAATCATTTATTACATCATCATAAAACTCTTTCTAATGAATGAGGAGCCAACAGAGCCAGAATGGCCTCATGGAAGTTTTAATGAAGGAATGTATAAGCTTTCTTTCTGCCCTCGGGGCTCCAAGATTGCTCTGAGCCATATATGACTTCACACTCTGGATGAGTTTACACAAAGAACAGGGTGTATATGTATGCCGTGTGGCATGTGTAGCCTGATAATCAGCCGTCATTAGTAGCCAAATCAAGGATGCAAGCCCTTAAAAAACAGGTAACACCTTCTAATGACTTGGTTTAATGAACAATTAACTGACCAGCATGTCATAACTCTCTCACTCTCACTCATCTTCTATACCCCTTTTATCCTTCTGGGTCATGGGGGGTGCTGAAGCCTATCCCCGCATTCAATGGGCGAAAGGCAGGAAACACCTGGGACAAGCCACCAGTCCATTGCAGGGCAGATACACATTGTTTTGTGGTAGGGATCACGTGGTTTCAGATTTTATAAAGTCAGCAGTTGCAACAAGTACCTTTTAGAAACTGTGACAAAGCCAAACTCAACAGCATGACATGCCCTTTCCAACAAGCTGTGTATTGCACTGCTAGCTTGCAGGCAACCAGAAACGCATTCAGCTTCCAAAACCCAGAGTCGCGCTTCACTACCCAGGACGCCAGCGAAGATGCATGCACACTGGGCCAAATAGATTGGTCCTCTACTTGATTGTGATTCCAGTGACATGTGTTTCTCGCTCTTCTATCTGTGTTCATAACTAAGAGGTTGTGTTCGTAATAATTCAGGCTGTAGGTGTAAACGTTTATACTTTTGTAAAGTATGTGTGTAAAGTTTACAAGTTGTATTCTCACTAAACACACACAGCATTACCACATAATGTGTTTATGCATGTTTCAGTCTATACATGAATGCAGACTTTTGTCTGACAAATGTGCATCTGTACGAGTGTGGATGAGTACGCACAAGTTTTTTTTGACAGTAATTTTACTCCATACCTGTTGTCTTCTCTAAGCCGTCCATGTTGTTAGTTAAAAGTAATTGGTCACTGTGTTACAGTCAATCAAAATCTTGATTATCTCCATATCCTGAACATTCTTATTATTGCTTACCAACCATTCCAGTCTCTCCCATTACTTAGGCCAAGCAAGGTCTGAACATTCGGCAGACCAGAGCATACTTGAGTTGAAGAGTTGCTGCTTCCTTGTTGGCAGTGACCTGTGCCATCAGAGGTTTTCCATGGCCACTTTGGCAATATCCTTTAGCTAGGATTCTAGGATGGTTTGGGTTGCTGTTTTTTTTTTTTTTTAACCATTCTTATGTTTCAGTTGTCCAATATTAAAAGGGACCTATTGTGCTTTTCCATTGCTTCCCTTTCCTTTAGTGTGTTGCAGCTTTTGTGCATGTGAACATGTGAAAAGAAACTCTCTTTCACAGAAGCCACTGTTCTCAGCTGCCTAAAACCCCTTGTCAGAATTCCAGATCTTTTCTCTGTTACAAGGTGATGTCATCTTGTCACATAATAATTATTGCCCACCTACTGGCAAACTTAGCACGCCCTCACAGAATGTATAGAGGGCTAAACCAGTAAAGACTGACAAAAGACATAAGGACTTAAAGACATAGGAGCGTCAAACAGAGCGTTTCAGACAGAGTGTGAATACAGATGTACAGTAAGATGTACAGTAGTTTAGGGAATATTGAGGCATGCTAATCTATTCTAGTAGACCCTAAAATACAATTATGAACATATAAAATTAGCATAATAGGTTTCCATTAATTTACATCATTTTCATTAGTTCGATTTACTGAAAAAGTTGTTTGTGAAGAGTGAATGCAAGCGTTGCTTTGGTAGTTGAGTTAACCTGCATTACATGTGCTCTTGTTGCTGTTGTTTTGTTTGGATTGCTTGGGAAACTTGGCTGGTAGGTTTGACCTTGTGCTGCACATGTGATGTAAGCAAGGATGGGCCTTATCACTGTACTTGACTGTCCCAACAGCCATGATTAGACATTCAGCGAGTAATGATGCTCTCCATGAGTCATCCTGTTAGTGCCAGCACCGCTGGCAGACGGCTGCACGACACAGGACTATATCCCTGCAGACTGTTACGATGACTGCCCTTAACACCACATCAGTGTGGTCAAAGACTGCAATGCTGTCATGCCAGACTGTTATGCAGTGACTCAGAATGGAATATTCAAGTTACATGGGATGGATTATCACAGGACACCATTAGAAACCACTACAACTCCATGCCGAGACGTCTGGCATGTTGCATTAGCAAACATGGCGGCCTGACGCCATACTGAGAGACACTACTTCTGTATGTGTAGCTCAATAAATATCGCCCATATCAGTCTAAATGTATCATCATTTATTGTTCCTGGTAACCTTTATCTTCCCTCCCAATAGCACTGCAATCCCACACTTCCTTCTGAGAGCAACTATTCTTTTGCCTAGTACAGACACAGTCTCATACTGCACCACACACGTCATCAACATGATGAATTTATTCAGATGTCGTTTATTTCAATTCTTTTGTTGTTTGCACACAGTATGAAGAGCCAAAAGTCATACACAGAAATAACAGCTTTTACTTTTTCTGTTTTACATCTATGTTCACGGGTTTTCTCGCTCACGCATGTGTGCACACATACAAACTCTCTCTCGCCCACACACACACACTCGCGCACACACTCGCACAATCAGAGAAATGAATTACAAATAATTACAAAGTCTGAGCATGTCTGTTGTAAGCTGCACATGACTTCCTTCCTCGCTCAGGTTATCTTGGAACCATCTTGCTTCATCATTACATCACTTAACACCTTTCGGGTACATTAGCGTTTTCGCGCAGAGAGCCTTTTGCCATAGCAACACATTGGTTAAGGTGGATTGGCAGGCGAAGGCAGGGAGGGGGATGTGGCTTTGAAGCCAGCGATTGCACGAAGGCTGAGATGCAAATCAGTGAAGAAGAGAGGGACAGGAGGAAGATGAGGAGGGAAGGTGCGTCAGAAAGACAAAGCAAGAGAGAAAGACAAACAGGGAGATAAAAAAAGAGTCTCGCTGGAAGTCCAAAGCTCCCCACAGACCTAAATAGACAATGTGGACTAAGGACAAGCACGTTTCCGCCCCTTCGTCTTTAATGTCTTTGATGGTGTTAGTGTCTGTGCTGGAAGGGTCCTTTGAATACAGTTAGTTGTTGTTGTCGTCGCCTCCTTTCGGTAAAAATCCCCTGTTGAAGGCCCCACGGTGTGTGTGTGGGCGTGGCCAAAAGCATAGGCCCCACCTCCTTCCTTCGATACCACCCAACAGCATATCAGATTAGCTCAAAAACGTTACCAAAAAGGGTTTTTCATATGCATGATATTCATGTTCTTCCCCCCTAAAATCACTGTGCTTTTTTGTTGTGAGGGTTTTGGTATATACATATATTTATATATACACATATATATAAAAAAACATTTCACATGCGCTAAAAGTTTCTAAAACACACACTGTACAGAAAATCTACACGTCGTAAAGCTCTCAGTACATTAAAAAACACAGACTCTGCTGCGGATCAGCAGTTGACTTCAGACCCACATGGGAGGAATGAACCCATTTATAAGCATTGGCACAATGCCTTCCCTTAGGCTTTAATAGGAGACCTACTGTTATGCACTTTGACATGCTAGTTCACCCCAGACATCCATATCAGGCTGCATTTGTACATGTCAACAAAGCCCATGTATGGTGTAAAACATGGCACCTTGAGATTCTGCACCTAAACTGTCAATATGGACCCTAATAAAAAGCTTGCGTGATGCTGAAAAGCAAGGAAACAAGTATTATTATGTGGGTGGTGGATCATACTGCAGTGACACTGACGTGGCGGTGGTGTGTTAGTGTGTGTTGTGCTGGTGTGAGTGGATCAGACACAGCAGTGCTGCTGGACCCCTCAGTGTCACTGCTGGACTGAGAATCGTCCACCAACCAAAACTATCAAGCCAAGTCCTGTGGGCAGTGTCCTGTGGGCAGCGTCCTGTGGCCACTGATGAGGGACTAGAGGATGACCAACACTGCACTGTGCAGCAGCAGATAAGCTATCATCTCTGACTGTACATCTACAAGGTAGGAGTATCTAATAGAGTGGACAGTGAGTGTTTAAAAACTCCAGCAGCACTGCTGTGTCTGATCTACTCACACCAGCACAACACACACTTTGGTATGTGTATATGTTTGGTATGTGTTTGTGCTGTTTTATTGTAGTGGATGTATTGCATGAATAACTGCTTGCAAACACTAAAAAATAATTTGTGCCCAACAGGATGCTGCCCACAGGATGCTGCCCACAGGATGCTGCCCCACAGGACTTGCTGGAGAGTTTTGGTTGGTGGACGATTCTCAGTCCAGCAGTGACACTGAGGTGTCCAGCAGCACTGCTGTGTCTGAGCCACTCACACCAGCACAACACACACTAACACACCACCACCACGTCAATATCACTGCAGTGCTGAGAATGATCCACCACCCACATAATATCTACTTTGTGGTGGTCCTGTGGGGGTCCTGACCACTGAAGAACAGGGTTATAAAGTATACAGAGAAACAGATGGACTACAGTCTGTAACTGTAGAACTACAGAGTGCTCCTATATGGTCAGTGGAGCAGATAAAATGGACAATAGATACAAGGAGGTGGACCTAATGAAGTGGCTGCTGGGTGTATGTACCTATCTTACATCTGTAGTGAAGTGCATTATCTCCTTAGAAATATCTCATGAATGATGAATAACTCGTACTTGACTGGAAATGACATGAATTAAGGGTGGTCTCTGACTTTTGCACAGGAACGAAGGACCCTGGAAGTAAAGAAATAGAGCATATCCATATTCATCAAAAATATATATAAATCTTTGTATCATCGCTGTCCAAAGAAAAACAATATATCGCCATTTTTACTTTTACTTTTACACAGCAGCTGTTGTTTACACTGTGTGAGAATGTCATGTTGAATGGATCAACAGAAATGACCCAAAACTGCACGGGAAAAAAGTCTGGTTCCATTGACTTACATTAGAAGTAAACTAGGTTTTTGTCTTCTCCTGTAAACTTGCCAATTTGGAGATACTTGTTTTTCTTTGGACAGTGACGATATATAAATCCATATATGCTCCATCAGCTACACAGGAGGGGCAGGATAATTGTCTCTCTACAACAGATTCTGTTCATAATAGATGCCTCAGCAAGAAGAAAGAGACAATGTATTACCTCAAAATAGGATTCATACTTTCTGGAGTTCCATAAATGCTGATTTTGGAAATTCATTGTTTCTTGTTTTATTTACTGTTTTAATATTCTTTCAAGACCGAACAACTACATTTAAAAGATGAACTACTGCACAGAAAAGCTGCATGGCTGTATAAGTTATATAGAGGACTTTGTTTGCATTCATCATGGAAATCCTTTCCTGCTAGAACCTGGGACAGGTTACCTACTGTAACCTGTTAATGCAGAGTAGAAACTGTAGATCAGGTAGATCTAAAATATCTTATTATCGACATGGATGTCTGAGAGGAACAAAACTTCTATAGCCTTGATTAAAACATGCCAGTCATAAATCAAACTTAATCTGTCCTTTCAATCAGAAATCAGAGCCTTTTTCATATGGACCGTGGTTAAACGTGGAAATGAACAATGTTTAACAGAACTAAGTGAATCAGGGATATAACAGAGATAGAGATAGATATATATATAGATAGATAGATAGATAGATAGATAGATAGATAGATAGATAGACAGAGGAAGAGAGAAGAGGGAGAGAGAGAAACAGAGAGAGAGAAGAGAGACAGAAGAGGGACAGAGAGAGAGAGAGAAGAGGGAGAGAGAGAAACACACAGAGACAGAGAGCAGAGAGACAGAAGAGGGACAGAGAGAGGGAGAGAGAGAAGAGGGAGAGACAGAGAAGAGGGGGAAGAGAGAGAGGAGAGAGAGCGAAGATTGAAAGAGAGAAAGAACGAGAAAGAGAGAGAGACAGAAAGAGAGAGAGAGAGAATGGCTACCAGCTGCACTCACACAGCACTGTAAAACATTTGGAATCATAAATGGTTAACAGAGAACGAACAACAAGCAACAGAAACAACATATTTTCACTGAACGTAACTGGAAAAAGATTCACTTCCAAGTTCCAGTGAGTGAGAATGAACTTCACAGTGTGATTAACCAGTTAAAAACATTACTAAGCCAAATGTTTACTGAAGACATGCCGTGGTAGCTGATTTGGAGGTACTGTTACTGTAATAAACCTAACCTGTTATACCCAACATAATGAATTGTTCTGTTAGCAATAGGACAGGGGGCCGGGGGTTGCTGTTTAGATTTACATTTTTGGCATTTAGCTGACGCTCTTATCCAGAGCGACTTACAAGGTTAATCATATTACAGGTAGGCCAATGTAGTGTTAGGAGTCTTGCCCAAGGACTCTTATTGGTGTAGCACAGCATAGTCACCCAGACTGGGATTTGAACCCCAATCTCCCACATGTGGTGGTGGCTTTCTGGTGTTACCCGCTGAGCTACACCAATCATTTAGATGTTCCAGTGTGATAGCAGACTGAACGGCTGGCTTAGGACAGGCTGCAGGTCAGTTATACCGTGTAGATGTGATGTGTTAATGTTCTGTTTCTGTTTTTGTTTGTTCCAAAGTATAAAGCTAGAACAGTTTGCTGCAGTGTTACTAGTGCTCAGCAGGATGATACAGTGTTAGGCCACAGCAGGAAACAGCTTACTTCCAGGTAGATAATGAAGGTAGCTTTGCACTCAAACAACCACCATTCTGGAAAACAGAAAGGTGTTATATATCCATATCTCATCTTCCCAGGTCACTTCATGACTTTGTGTTATTAATTCTGGTCACATTATCTTGCGTAAACTTGCACCAGCCAAACATTTCATTTCAGGGTTTAATGAAGAAATATTGACTTTATAATGGTGTTTCTCCACTGCTTATTTGGAATCGAGAACTGACCTGGAACTGTTAATAACCATGATTAATGATTTAGTGGTCTTTGGAGTCATTTCAAGTCACTCTAAAGCAGGGGTACTTAACCTGGGGGCCATGACCTGGACTTGGGGGGTCACAGAAGGAGGTGCTGCAAAAACATATACCTCATAAAACACAGGGAAAACAGTTTTGACAAACGGATGCAAGCTTTGCTGTATAGCTCCACCTACAGGCCACACACACGACAGACTAAGACAGCAGTCATACCAAGCATGAGCAAAATCTGCCTGATGAGAAGCCAAATACACTTAAATGGGTGGTTTCCTCCAAAACCACCTCAAGTTACGGCCAGTCGTCCTCGCCTGAAGTCAGCGGCAAGGCGACATTCCAGTGTGGACATGGCTTTACATTGATTCGAAATTCCTAAGGGATGAGCTTGATACTGAGGGAGCATCTTGACTGAACTAAAAGATTGACTAAACAGATTAAACATGAAACAGCTTTTGCTGTGAAAGGCTAAACATCTGTGGTACGTGTAAAGTGCTTGCTACGGAATACAGGCCTAGTCATCCAACTGAGCATCCATGGCCAGTGCAGTGTTTGGACAGTAACTCATGAA
Source organism: Semaprochilodus insignis (assembly GCA_034552555.1). Taxonomy (NCBI): domain Eukaryota; kingdom Metazoa; phylum Chordata; class Actinopteri; order Characiformes; family Prochilodontidae; genus Semaprochilodus; species Semaprochilodus insignis. The sequence continues at coordinate 16,631,594 of CM067496.1, forward strand.
GTACTCTAAATAGTGTTTTGGTGTACAGTGATGGTAATGCCACGATTGTGGACATTCAAGCGAGCAGTGATACCCTCCATGAGTCATCCTGTTAGTGCCAGCACCATTGGTAGACGGCTGCACGACACAGGACTACATGCACACAGACCGTTACGACGACTGTCCTTAACACCACGTCACCATTACCAAAGACTGCAATGGTGTCGTGCCAGACTGTCATGGAGTGACTCAGAATGGCAGCGGGTCATCTTCAGTGACGAGTCCCGCTTTTGCCTTGGTGGAGATGACCAACGAATCCGTGTGTGGAGGCACCGTGGTCAGCACCAAGATGGACGGTTTGTTGTCACGCGTCACACGTCCAGAAGGCCTGGTGTCACTCCACCTCCACCCCTACTGAACAATCTGCAGGAACTGTGTGAGAATATTCAAGCTGCATGGGATGGATTATCACAGGACACCATTAGGAACCTCTACAACTCCATGCTGATACATCTGGCATGTTGCATTAGCAAACATGGCGACCCGACGCCATACTGAGAGACACTACTTCTGTATGTGTAGCTCAATAAATATTGCCCATATCAGTCTAAATTTATCATCATTTATTGTTGCTGGTAACCTTTATCTTCCTTCCCAATAGCACTGCAATCCCACACTTCCTTCTGGGTGCAGCTATTCTTTTGATGATGAGTGTAGTTTACATTCTGGTCATGTAGTGCATGGCAGCTTCATGTTTACCTGGAAGAGCAAAGGATTTGCTGTTATTGGCTTCAACTGCTTCAGTGTTACCGTTTATCATTATTCCCAGTATTTTGGGAATAAAAATATGGATGCATGTTGTCCACCCATGTACACATCATTATCATTAATAACAGCACAGGTAGTTCTCAACCAACCAGACTGTGTGATCGGAACTGGGTGTTGTATAATACATTATAACCAGCTGTTAGCTGCTGTAGAAGGATGGGTTTTGCTGGAGCAGGAATGGAAAAATACTGTTCCTGTTCAAAGCTAATTGAACATTTAAATTCCTTAAAAAATAGTCACATAATTAACTGGTTAATCACATTTTTCCCCCAAGTAATGTTATTTAAAAGAAGCTTTTTAATGACGTTCCATGAACATTTTAATGTGTATTTGCTTGATGTTCTCTGTGCTATTCTAACCCTTGGAAAACATGAAGTAATATAACCTTCATAGGAGCTCATTGCTAAAGCAATGTATCCCAGAAACAGCTTGTCAGTGCTATGGTTCTTTATTCATTTGGCCCTTTACCAAACTGAACTGAACTGATTTAGAACAGGGCTTTAAAACTGAGGGCCAGAACAGTGTGTTGACTTTCCTACAACTAAACCTGGTAATTAACTGTTGAGTTGTGTCAGATTTCTCAGAGCAGGAAAATCACCAAACTGTGCTTCGATGCAGTCTTCCATTGGCGTTCCACATGGTCGATGCTCTTTAAATCTTAAAAAAAATCCCCCAAATCTAATTTACAAAACCGGTTCCCTTCACTGGAAGGCTCTATAGAGCAAAATCTAAAGTGGTTCTTCTATGGCATTGTTCCAGAGAACCTTTTTGGGCACCTTTATTTTTTAAGGGCCAATGTTTCCACTTCCCCGGAAGGTGAAAGAAGAGAGACATTAGGCTGTGTTCAGACTGCCGACAAATCGGATTATTTCTCAAATCGGATCTTATGAGACGACTGTCCACACTGCTATTTGTAAGTGAACAGATCAGTTTTGTGTGTTCAGGCATCACCAGTCTAGTTACATGAGTAGATGGAAACAACGTAGACGTTAGTAACCACGTAGCCAGACTTGGTCACGGAAAGTCGTGACATAGCTTTCATAAGCGGAAGCAGGAGATACGGAGGTGCATCAATTCGTGCTCCAAACCATCACTCGGTCAAGCCATGGTTCACAGCTCTTTGGTGCTCTTCTTGACTCCCAACACTTCCGTTACTCTGGTCTTTGTTTGGCACTTTGACAGTGACACACCCTGAGCGGCCAGTGTGTCAAAACTGAGATGCACCTGTAAAAATCCAATTGGAATCGCATTTCAAACCAAATGTGGTTTGGATCTGGTGTCCAAAAATGGGATTTCATGTGGGTTTTTGCCGTCTAGACTATCTGGATACAATCCAGATATGCCAAAAATCCAATTCGGACTGACAGTCTGAACATAGCCTTAGAGAAGTGAGCCGAGATTTGCTGAAGGGAACTGCACTAATCAATCCTTCAAGTGAGAAGTAGGCAGGCAGAACCTGTAGACGCTTCCTGAATCCTGTGCCAACATCAAGGTTCAAAGGTCAGACAGAGGCCCAGGTTAAGTGGTCAAATGGAGGAGTTTCAGGGGGTTTCAGAAGAGGCTGGCAGTCCTTCAAGCATCTAACGTTTACAGAGTCAATTAGTAGGTCAATGTGAAGCACCGTAAGACATGTTGAATTATTGATACACGCACAACCCCGACACGCGCACACACCATCTGCGAAGTGCGGAGTGTTGGCTCGTGATCAGTTAACAGTGACAATCAGACCAACTAGCCAGCATGTTAGCTAATGGGCTGTCAAACGGATCAACCCGCTCCCCTTTGATAAACTCCGTCAATGGTGCCTCAGCCTTTCTCGTTTTCTGTAGCTCTATGTTTCCATCCTTTCTTTGAGTCTCTTTTCTCTTTGCTTCCTTTTTCTTCCCCCATTTACCCATTCCCTTTTTCAGACTATAGTAGTCAGTTCTGGTGCAGGGTTCCCAGAAGAATCGTGGTGTGAAGATCTTCGCCGTTCAAAGCGTTACCCGCCTTACCATCGCAGAGTGATCTTTTGTGCTTCAGTGCTCTTGGGAAACAAAGCCTATTTTTCCCCCCTTTTTCTTCCCTCTTTCTCGTCCACTATCCATCCTCTTTTGTCACCATTTTCTTTCTCTAACCGTATGCGTGTATGTGCCTGTGTTTTTTGAGCTATGTCCCATTTCACAGTGGGACTTCGAAAGGGATTGTGCAGTTGCTCCGTGTGCTCCTTCGTTACCAGTCGGCAACAAGAGGATAAATCATCGCAGGAAAATGGAAACATTTTACTGTTAAATAGCTTTGTCAAACAGGTTCCCAGACTTCCAGTTGACCACAGGTTGGAGCCACCCTGTGGTGCTGTTGCTCTAGATTTAGGGATCAATTTAAGTACCTTTAGGGGATTTACTCTTGTTCTTGGAAATGGGTAAAGGTTCCTTGTCTAAGGCCTTAGGCAGTCTAGCCATTCAGATGAAAGCCAGTCAGTTTATGTACTTCAAACAACTGATTGGAGTGCTTTTCCTCACCGAGTAGGTGAAGTTATACATGTGCATACAAATGTGACTTTTCAGAACCAAAATGGTCTTCAACCAGGCGACTGCAAGAAGCCACTGTCAGTGATGATGGTTATCGGCAGGTTCAGTTGTGAACATTCCTTATCTGTTTCCCAGTCGTCCTACTGTTACCATCTCTCGGCTTCTTCTTGGTAGTTATCAGCGGCCTTGCTTTCTTGATCAATCGACTGCTGAATGGAGAGCTTTGCTAGGGTGGAGTTTAACATGTGCAACATACAACTGTGAGCTTTCAACGAGGCCCAAAATAAGAAGCAAAAGAACCAAAATACGATCAACTGGACCTCTGTGTTTTTCACCCCCAAACAACCAACTAACCAACCGAAAAAAGTCAGTCCGTTATGGTTATCTCCAGTTTCATATTCATTTCCAATGCAGATTTTTTTTCTATAGTTTCAACCCCCCCTCTAAAATTTTTACAGGCTTATTCTCAATTCAAGACATCACTTGCTCTCTCTTTCCTCACGTGTGGGCCGTATCTTCATTTCGGTGAACTTGAGAGAGTATTGCCAGCCAGTCCAGGACGACCACTCGATGCCATCAGCGTAGGAGGTGTGTTGACCGCGCAGGTATTGACCGTTCAGGTTGGATGTGTGGCAGTTGCGGTACCACCAGGCCCCGTGGTAAAACGACGCACAGTTGTTCTCTGAATGGTCGTTGTCTCTGTCCTTGGTGGTGAACTTCATGCCGTTGTGTTTCAGCAAGGAGTCGCCTATATACATGGACAGGGGAAAAACAGAGGACAGAAGAAGGAATAAATCAATTAACAAATGAGATGATAACATGCTTTCTTTGTGTTAGTTTTTATTTTCTTCATGTGGGATCAAAAACTTTATACACCATTTTATATACACCATTGAAGTGGTAGTAATTTCAGGCTCCTGCAGATGGTGTCGCACAAGGTTGATGGGGCAATAAATACCTGCGGGGTGTGAGTGACGGGATTCATAGATTGAGAAGAGGTGACACAGTGCAGCGAATGTCTCGTTCCATGTGTGGAAAATGGCTCCAAAGCAGATGTTAATGATTGGCTAAAAGGAGTGACTGCATTTGGGTGTGCCAAAGACCATAGTGTGAAGAAAGTAGCTGAATCTGCAGGTGTATGCAAGTGTACGGTCATATGGGTCTACCAGCAGTGGCTAAAATCCCAGTCTACAGGGAAGGCATCCACCAAATCTGGCCCAACTGCGCACTTCTTTGATGCACGAGTATCTGACCATTGATGTGGTCTACATCTAGAAACTTGCATGCGTCAATCCAATCACAGCTATTAAGCCAGGCATACACCACCATGTACGGAGAAAACCTATGATGTATAGACTCACACTGTGACGAAAATGCTCCGTCCGACTCACATGATGCGACATGTGTGTTCACACTACATGTGAAATGCAGCCCATACAGACAGCTCAGATCTGTCTACAGACAATTCCAGTAAAGATGTTTAATTCAAAACAGCATGCTGCTCGTCCGAGTACTGAGCAAAAACTCTGGCTGAATCTCAAATCACTCCCTGCTTTCTACGTGGAACAGGGAGAGGAGTTTGGGATTCAGCCGTTAGCAAACCAACAAGAGCCTTGCTAACTTTACTACGCTTCACTGAAACTGAGAACCAGCAGAACTGCACAGACAACATTAAACATCACTGTAGTACAGTCTGTATATACGGACGCTGGTCCTGCTAATGTCGACTCTTTAGCCTCCGGTTATGTGTGTGCAGCTGTGTAGGAGCAGTAGTTCTGGCTGTTTGTATGTGGTTTTGGGTGCAACTTTTAGAAATTGGCTTGTGAAACTGTCAGAAATTCACCCGATCGCCCGACTGCTCGATCGGAGCTCGCTCAGGCACTTAATCGGACATTGCTTCCCCTCCCACACTGCATGGCAAATGACGCCTGAGGAAGCTGAAATTCGGGCCGATCATGAAATTCACTTGGCTCCAACCAAATCGGGCTTAAAATTGTACAGTGTATGCCTGGCTTTATTCATGCTTGTGGAGGTATTATACGCTATTAGATACCTTTCCATCACAGGTGACTCATTATTTGTCCGGTGAGCTCACATACACTAAATGGCCAAAAGTATTTGCACAGCTGACTATTACACCAAATTGTGGACCAAATGGACAGTTTGTAGTATTCTACGGGTATCTACCAAACCCAGATTTGTCCATCAGACTGCCAGATACTGAAATGTGATTCATCACTCTAGTGATCACTTTTTCACTGCTCCAGAGTCCAGTGCCAGCACGCTTTACTCTCCAGTCTGCACTTGACATTGTGCATAGTGATCTTAGGCTTGCGTACAGCCCATGGAAAAGCCATTTCATGAAGTTCCTGACACACAGTTATTGTGCTGGTTTTGCTTTTAAAGGCAGTTTTGAATGTTTTTGACCTGCTACAGACTTCAACATTTGGAGCCCCACTCTTTCTATTTGCATGGTCTACTGCTTTTTGGCTGAGCTGTTGTTGTTCTGTGTATTTCACAATAGTAGCACTTATAGTTGCCCGGGGCGGATCTAACAGAATGGACATTTTCACAAACTGACTTGTGGCAAATGTGGCTGAACTCATCAGTACGACTCATTCTACTGCAAGTTTGAGTTTATCTATGGACACTGCATGGCTGTATGCATCTCTTAGAAATGTGTTAGGCTGAAACATCTGGATTCAATAACTGGCAGGGTTGTACACATATGTTCGGCCATGTAGGCTCCAGCAGATGGTGCTGCATGAGGTTGATGGAGCGATAAATACCTGCCGGGTGTGAGTGACGGGATCCATAGATTGAGAAGAGGTGGTACAGAACAGTGAATGTCTCATTCCATGTGTGGAAATTGGCTTCAAAGCAGATGTTAATGATTGGCTAAAAGGAGTGACTGCATTTGGCCGTGCCAAAGACCATCCAAATCTGGCCCAACTGTTCAATTGTTTGATGAACACTGATGTGGCCTGCAACCAGAAACTTCTTCAGTCCTTGCCAAATGTCAAAGTGCCAGCCTGCTCTAGGTTTGGGTTTGTAGGCCTTGCCCCCATTTAAGTATATAGGAGCTTGTGTAAGTGCATGGGGGTGTTGCTAAGATTGATAAGTGTACTGACTATACCATAAGGACAATGGTCTTGACCCATAAGAACCCATGGTGACGTACGTGTCACAAGCTCCGAAAAAGTCTGGAAAAGTTCCTTATACAGCTTTGTCCTTCACTTAAACTCATGGAGGCCCCAAATGACCAGCTCATTATAAAAGCTTGTGTTTTGTATCTATAAGGTTCCAACCCATTTTAAACGTTCTAATGATTTGATCACCTAAACACATACAATCTATCCTCAGGACACTTTTCTCACTCCCTGTTCTTGCTGTATTGCACTTCTTATTGATCTTATTTATCTTAGTAACAGCTTCACACAACACTCCATCCTCTGTACTTACTGTCTCAGACTGGTGCTTCTTCTAGTACTTTACTTTTAGAAGCCTTAATCTGCCTCCATATCTGAACTGCTGCACTCAGCACTGTAATATATATAACTCCATATATAACAACTCCACACAATGTAAGGTTTACAGGTATGTAAGGTATTGTGTGTGTGTGTGTGTGTGTGTGTGTGTGTGTGTGTGTGTGTGTGTGACAGAGCGAGAGAGAGAGAGAGAGCGAGAGAGATAGGAATGTGTGTTTTTGTACTTGAAATGGTGTCAGGCTCTGTGCACTGTGAGCTAATGTAGCCAAAGACGAATTCCTTGTATGTGTGCACATACTTGATTCTGATAACATGTTTTATATTACCTAGAACCCATTCTGAGCCCATTTCTAGAACAAAATCATGGAATACAAGTTAGGAAATGGTTATTGAGACATAAGTTACCGGCAATAGTTACAGAAGACACCATGTGACCTCTTAGTCACAATAACTAATCTTCTAATCTTCTGACTAATCTTCTGTAATCTTATAACTGATCCCTCATCAATTTCCTCTTCATGTAGGGGAAATGGGTCTGGGCTCTTATTGGTTGACACAGACTCGACTACTTACAAACGTTTAGTCTTAGCTAACCGTACACTTCCTACAGACTAAAGTGTGAAGTCTGACCCTCACACTGAGGATTTAGTCACAGACTATGATTTTGCAAAACTGGGGATCTTGAAGTGTGTAATGGCCAGGTGCTTAAGTAGTATGCACAGAATTTAGCTCTGCCTTGCACTAGAGAATTTGTGTTACATGGCAAGGACAATTAGACCTAGCACCACTATTAGGCTTCGGCCTGCTTCTAGTTAACATACGAATGTACAGTGAGACCTGCTTTATATGGTCATGAAGCTGGTTGGTATACCTACCAGTATACCTAACTAATTAATGACAATATGTATTACAATGAAAAATGATATTAATTGTTATCTTTCACCTAAATGTCTTCATTGTGACAATTAATGTAACAAAATTTCCTTCAAAATAAAAACCCAATTCCAAAAAAGTTGGGGCAGTTGGGACGAGGCAAATCAGAACAAAAAGCAGTGATATGTAAATCCACTGTACAAAGATATGATATCCAATGTTTTGCTAATTTCATAGTCATATCAAGTCACATTTATCTATAGCGCTTAAAGATAGAGCTGCCTTGCAGTAGAGAATTTGTGTTACATGGCAAAGACTATTAGACCTTGCTCTTACTTTTATCTAGCACCACTATGAGGCTTCGGGCTGCTTTTAGTTAATGGACGAATGTACAGTGAGACCTGCTTTAGATGGTCTTGTAGCTGGTTGGTATTCTTGTTTGATCCACTGATTAGTTTCTACTTCATGTGCTTCATGTTTCATCTGCTCATTTCACATCACCAAAGCTCTCTCTGGTCTGGATTGAGGTTAAAGTTGAAGCTAAGACTGACTTCATCCGTTACAAGGGTCACTTTTACCACGAGACAAGACCTAGTATTACAGCAAACGATGGCGATGATGGGAATGCGCCCCTCTCTCATATTTTATTCCACCATTCAATTGGTGCAAGGTTAGAATAACTTAGCCAACATGCATGCACCCTCCGTTATCAGCCTTCCCTGAGAGCAGGTTCTTATCTCATCTCAATGTGATTAATGGATGTTGACTTTCATCGATAATGTAAATGGCGGCAGACGGCAGAGATCAGAGAGCACTGGTATTTGCTCCCTCCTTCAACTCTGACTTAAAAAAAGAGGACAGATGAATCATTTTGTTGAAGATTGTATCAAAGATTCAGGAGTGACCTTTTTATTTTTTCATACTGGCTTTTGAAATCACCTCACAAACTCCCTTGCTCTGACTCACACTGCGCACACACACACACACGCACATGCACGCACATAATGAGATGAGCTAACGTGCCTTGCAGGTAACACATGCTGGAGCTTAACGATGCCTAGCCTTAACGAAGCCGCTGACTAGTGAAGCCAACAGAGTGGAACAAGGTGGGAACAGGCCCATACATGACCAGGTGAAGGTCTCCATGACTGATGACAGTATGTATTACATGAAAAATTATTTATGATATAATACAATTTGTTATCCTTCACCTAAATGTCTTCACTGTATTGTAAATGTCTGTGTGTATTGTGTATATGTGGAGTCGTTGTGTATATCGTGTATACTGTGTAGAGTGTATATTGTACGGTGTCTGTATGTATTGTGTAGATGTGGAGTCGTTGTATATATCGTGTATACTGTGTGGAGTGTATATTGTACGGTGTCTGTGTGTATATGTGGAGTCGTTGTGTATATCGTGTATACTGTGTGGAGTGTATATTGTACGGTGTCTGTATGTATCGTGTATATGTGGAGTCGTTGTGTATATCGCATGTACTGTGTAGAGTGTATATTGTACGGCGTCTGTGTGTATTGTGTGTATGTGGAGTCGTTGTGTATATTGTGTGTACTGTGTAGAGTGTATATTGTACAGTGTCTGTATGTATTGTGTATATGTGGAGTCGTGGTGTATGTCGCGTGTACTGTGTAGAGTGTATATTGTACGGTGTCTGTGTGTATTGTGTATATGTGGAGTCGTGTATATCGCGTGTGCTGTGTAGAGTGTATATTGTATGGCGTCTGTGTGTATTGTGTATATGTGGAGTCGTTGTGTATATCGTGTATACTGTGTAGAGTGTACATTGTACGGTGTCTGTATGTATTGTTTGTATGTGGAGTCGTTGTGTATATTGTGTGTGCTGTGTAGAGTGTATATTGCACGGCGTCTGTGTGTATTGTGTATATGTGGAGTCATTGTGTATATCGTGTGTACTGTGTAGAGTGTATATTGTACAGTGTCTGTATATATTGTGTATATGTGTAGTCATTGTGTATATCGTGTATACTGTGTAGAGTCAGAGGAAGAGGAAGAAACCTTGAGACGAACCAAGACTCTAAAGGGGAACCCATCCTCCGCAGGTCAAACTTGTATAGCAATGAGCACTAAAAGGATCAGAGTTTATAATCGTAGGCAATACTGAATAACAGCTGTTAGTAACTGTTAGAGGAGGACTACGATGATAGGCTATTAGATAGAATAGGAGAAGTGTTGAGTGTTTTTTGAGGCAGAGGAAGAAATGTCTGATTAGTCTGTGATTAAACAGCAGGATCGTCGGATGGCATGCGGGATGCAGGTGAGGCTCCCTCACAGCACAAGACAAGGAGAAGCTTCATGGTAGGGAAACTGGTCAGGAGGAAGGCAGTGGCACCCAGCCGAGGCAGGTGAAGCAACAGCATCAGAGCGCACAGATGTTTTTGTACACACCAATTCAGAAACTGATACTTGCAACAGGCTTCCAAAAAAATTGGAATTGGAATGGTGAGTATTCAACAAATACATTTTGAACAGGTGATGCAACCGTACGGGTACACAAAAGGTGTATCCATTAAAGACCTCCTCCTTTGTGAGCAAGGATAGTTTGAAACCCACCACTTTGCCAAATATCCATCGGCAAAAAATTCCAGTAGTTCAAAAACAATGTTCCTCAGACTGCCGTGGTTTGAGGTATTTTACCCAATATAGCGCGTAATAAGCTCACTGGACGAAAAATTAGTCACCTTGTGCGTTTAAGGTGGTAGTAACTTCAGGCTCCTACAGATGGCACTGCACAAGGATGATGGGGCTATAAACACCTGTGGGGTGTGAGTGACGGGATCCATAGATGGAGAAGAGGTGGTACAGTGCAGTCTTGCATGTGTGGAAAATGGCTCCAAAGCAGATGCTAATGATTGGCTAAAAGGAGTGACTGCATTTGGGCGTGCCAAAGACCATAGTGTGAAGGAAGTAGCTGAATCTGCAGGTGTATGGAAGCGTACGGTCATACGGGTCTACCAGCAGTGGCTAAAATCCCAGTCTACAGGAAACTCTCCTCAGAATTGTGCCAGGGAAGGCATCCACCAAATCTGGCCCAACTCTTTGATGCAAGAGTTGCTAAACATTAATGTGGCCTACACACAGAAACCTATTGGTGCTCTTGGGGCTACATTTCAGTCCCAAATGACTATTTTTTTTTTGTTCAGTGAGTTTATCATCAAAAGATTCCGGAAATCCAGGGACATTTTTGTGCATGAAGGAACTGATATCAGGATTATTGGATGGCTATATTGCTTCATTTCTATTCTCTCTTATAGACCCAGATAAGACCAGCAGCTGATCAGATGAAGCTTCAAAGCTGGGTTAGTTACCAATAGCCTATGACAGTATGTATTACTGTCAGTATGGATTATTACTTTTTCTTTCTTGTTTCTATTGTTCTATTCATCATTTAATGTTTATATAAAGCAAAACAAAGTTGCTGTTTTCAAATTGTCTGTTATAGATGTCACAGTTTGTATATGATAGTACTGATATGTATGATATACAGTACTATGCAATATCTATGCAAAATCCCATATCTGATTGTGGTTTGCTGGTTTGCCAAATCTTGCACAGTTGTTAGGAGACCCGTTTTCTTTTAATCATTTGTAGAGCTCCTGTTTCCTCATGCGAAAAGGATTATCTACTGTCTAATCTCTGACACAGCTTCTGAAATACAGTCATCATCAAAAGAATAGTTGCAATGATATTCAGAAAGTCCCTAATGGTGTCCTGTGATAATCCATCCCATGCAGCTTGAGTATTCTCACGTAGTTCCTGCAGCTGTTGCGATGGGGTGGAGTTGGAGTGATGGCAGGCCTTTTGAACCTTTGACAAGGGACAACAAACCGTTCATCTTGGCGCTGACCATGGTGCCTCCACACACAGATTCGTTTGTCGTCTCCACTAAGATAAAAGCAGGACTCGTCACATCCCACCAAGTTTCATTCCTGTCAGTTGATTCCTTCTGGGTGCAACTACTTTTTTCAATTAGTGTAAAACAGTAGTATACCTGATGGTATTGTAGGACATGCTGTACACCTTTTAGCGCACTCTGTTTCAGTCAGTAGTATTTATATACACTGGGAAAGTGATATAAATAGCATTTTCCTGGCTTTAAAAGAGCATACATACGAGGTTTTTCATTATAACTGAGTCATACTCCCTTAACACAACAGTGAAGTGTTAACACGCAGGTTTGAGTGATGCATTAAGTGAAATATGTGCTAGCCTGTGTGTTTCAGTCTCTGAAAGGGAGTGAAAAGACTGCTATTTGGGGGATACTAGGGGTTATAGTGCCTTCAACGCCATAAATACAATAAGCAGTGCTGGGAGAAAGTGGAACACTGTGTTCCGCCAGAGGGAGGAGGAGCGTGTAAGAGACAGAGAAAGAAAAGACTGCTTATCAGAGAGGTAAATGTCAGGTGGAGTAATCTATCAGCTTTCCACTGTAAAATGAACAGAAGCTCAGCTGAAGCTTTACAGGGTAGAGCACACACTTAGGACAAAGGAACAAAGGAACAGTGCAACTTGAAAACAATACATGCCAGTATAGACCATATGAATATGATTACTGAAGTATGTATGATTGACTATAATACATAATACATTTGGGAATTTGGTATAATGAGATATTAATCATACTTGGTAATAGTGCACAGCATAGATTTGTTACCAGGATCCTATGATACCAGGATCCCATGTTCCTAGGGTCTTATGTTCCCAGGGCCCCATGTCCCCAGGATTCTTTATTCCTAGGGTGTTCTTGTTCTCATTGTTCTATGTTCCCAGGGTGCTCACATTCCCAGATTCCCAAGGTCTTCCCATGCTATCAAGAGTCTGTTAGCCCTTTTCCACCAACATGGCATGGGTTCCGTTCTGGTTCCCGCACCTAATTTTGAACTTTTCAGCGCATTTTCTCCACAAATAAATAGGTTCGGAATCTAAAGAGTTCATCCCCAAGCTGGAACCAAAGAAAAGTAGGTTCTTCAGCATGAACTGTGGTGGCATTCATAGGCATATCAGTTGTTGAGGATTGTAAAGGCAACTATGGTGAAACCCAATGGTCTGCAGAAGAACCTCTTCTATGTCTTCTTATCACCAGTAGTTGGTTTGTGGTTGCTTTATGGATATAAACACACATCTGGAATAACAGTTTCTTATGTTTCCAAGGACCCATGTTGTCAGGATTCTATGTGCCCAGGAGTCCATGTTCTGACAGTCCCATGTTCCCAGGGAACCATCTTCTGAGAGTTCTATGTTCTCAGGGTTCATAGTTTCCAAGTGCAGTTCCCAATACCACATATTCTCAGGGTCCTATGTTCCCAGGGTCTTATGCTGCCATGACCACATGCTCTCAAGATTCCATGTTCCTGTGATTCTATATTCCCAGGGTCTTATGTTCCCAGGGCCCCGTGTTCTCAGGATTCTAAGTTGCCAAGCCCCTATGTTCTCAGGATCCTATGCTGTCAGGGAAGTTCTGTGTTCCCTGGGAAATATGTTCTGAAAGTTCAATATTCCCAGGACCACATGTTCCTAGGGTCTTAAGTTCCCATGAGCCCATGCTCTCAAATATGGATAAAATTACTCTATCCAGAGTCCTCGCTACACCTTTCTACTTCTTTCTTTGCTAATGTTCCTTCTTTTTACTGCACCTACTGTCTCTTTGTGACTTCTACTGTATCATTACTTTCTCCACTCTCTCCGTTCTTTGATGGAAACTGCTAATTAAAAAAAAACAGACAAATGTGATCATACTAACTGCTAGCCCCCCTCAGCTTTCATTCATGGCAGCTACTGAAAATTAGCATATCTTAGTTAAGTCATTCATTTCACTGGGGCCTTTTCTCCTTACCAAACCCCCTACGTCCATTTTTCCCTTCTAATTTTAACATCGTTCCAAGTTTTCCCATGCTAGCCATCAAACTGCTCCTCCCTCTTTACCTCACACTTCTCTCCTTTCTTGCCTCGGCTCCCAGAAGGCTTCGCTAAATTGCTTCTTTGTCATGAGGACACAGTTGTTTATGCTCCAGGTCAATGGCAGTAATTAATTGGGAGTCAGTTAATCTCTTGGACTTGTGTGAGCGTGTGTGTGTGTGTTTGAGAAATGCACACAGTCATGTAACCCTTACAAAACTTTAGCATATAGGCTAGAATTGGCTGTATGGGAAGGTGTGACGAAGTGGTCAGCTGAGAGGTCACACAGAGGTCAAATAAACAGGCTATGGAAAATGATACAGTCATTAGCCACTCATCAAATGTGGTATTTCTCATTTTCGTGGGGTTAAGGTGCCTGTGTATGTGTGTGTGTGTGTGTGTTAGGGTTGTGTGGTGTTCAGCTACTAAACAATGACCACATTGCTAAAAAATATTAAACCATATGGCCAGGAATGGAAGTTGACCAGAATACACTGGAACTTCGTTCTGGAAGTAAAAGTCCAGCTAATTGTTTTACAGTGAAACTGTGTATAGCTGGTTTACTGTTCTAACATGTGTGTGAATCTGCGTAAGGTCTATTAAATACACTTTATGTTCAACCCACAGCCCATTCAGCCCATGGAAAGTCATGGTACTGTGTCACGGTCCAACCACCCAGCCTCCAACAGTAACGAGTCCAGCCCTCCGCCACCGATGCCTACCAAAGACTGCTCACAAGGACAACAGACCACTCTCCGAGGTGCTGAAGCCACCTTTTAGCACCTGTGTTGTGGATAGAACCCAGGCTGCATGGCTACAGGGTGGAGCAGGTGAGTCACGCACGGCTGGTCGCAGTTAATCCACTCCAGCTGCTGGCACTCACCCCGAGGCCATCTACTGTACCTCTGCTCGACCCAGAGACACTGTTTCTGTTACACCATCTCAGGGCAAAGACCCCAGGCACGAATCCAATGTTGGTCTGACCTACACTCGTCTGTTTGTCTTTTATTCTCCATCCCTCTCTCCTCCCACAGAGTCCCATTAATTTTTGGCTCCACCCAAACCCTACTGTTTCCCTACAGATATCAAACTGCTTGTACTCACTCAGGGCAGATCCCCAAACTCTAACCCACAGCCATACTGACCCACACTCCTCTGTGTTGTTTATTCATCCCTCGTACCTCTCTTAGACTCGTATTCATTTAAGACACCTTAGAATACAGCTAGCAACAAGCTTAAGCTGAGTAATCACTAGTTAGCTGTTGACATTACCGTTTAAAATCAGATGTAGTTCATGGTCACAAAAAAGGGCTTGGTGACGTTGTCTTCACCTTGAATGGTGTCAAGAATATGTGTAGGAGGGGGTGTTTCAACCCCTGTGCATATGTATACCTGCAGTGCCAGTGTAGTCACCAATCGTCAGTGGGTAGCCATCGTCTTCAGGGTCCACCGAGAACAGTCCTACTCCAAACATGCCATACTGGGCGAACGCTGTACTGTTCTCAAAATCTTCCAGATCTATCCTCAACTCATAGTTACCCTGGATAGACAAGGCATGGATCTGCTTCAAACCTGCAAAGAGAGAAAGTAAAAAAAAAAAAAAAAAACAGTGAGTGAGAGAGAGAGACAGGGATAGAGAGAGAGAGTGAAAGAGAGCAAGAGAGAGAGCGCCACAGCAACCGGAAGAAGTTAAAGCCATCAAGAGGCAGTTATAGGCAACATCAAAAGCTGCACTCCAATGAAAAGGAAAAGCAAAATGGGGCCCAAAATGGGGTTTCTTGGGACTCCGTCGCAAGAAACAGGAGAGCAGCACTTATGTCCTGAAGAGAAGGTACAACAACGACGCCTGAGGGGGTAAACCTACTTCTTAAGATTTTCAGTTCTTCCCTTTTTCCTTTCCATTTAAGGGGCTGATAGACAGAAATCATGTAGCACACTGTGTTCAGGTCGTTAGGCACAGACAAGGCTGTCAGGATCCGGATTCCACGGCTTATTAGACTCGCTATTCCGGCAAACTGTAATGCCTGGATCTGCTGCACCACCGGGCTGTCATAGGCCTTTTGTGGAGCTGTTCTTGCTTCAATATACAAATGAGATACTGAATATCGATTAGATATATCAATAAGATATAAGACATTTTGATGCCAAGATATCATTTTTTTGCAGTTCACCCCAAATGTTGTTTATAAAAGTACACCACTTCATTAAAACAATCACCATCTGACAGGAATGAAACGTGATGGGTAGGTTTGACATTGTGGGTAGTCGAGTTTTACGCTCGACTGCTCACATATGTGGGGCAGGCGAGGACGGATCTTATCACTGTACCTGACTGACCCAACTGCCACGACTGGGGACATTCAGCGGGCAATGATGCCCCCCATGAGTCATCCTGTTAGTGCCTGCACCATTGGAGGACGACTGCACGCAGACCATTACAGTGAACAGTTTGTTTTCACCTGTCACATATCCAGAAGGCCTGTTGTCACTCCACCTCCACCCCTACCGCACAATCTGCAGGAACTGTGTGAAGATATTTAAACTGCATGGGATGGATTATCACAGGACTCCATTAGGAACCTCTACAACTCCATGCCGAGACGTCTGGAATGTTGGGTTAGCAAACATGGCAGCCCGACTCCATACTGAGAGACACTACTTCTGTATGTGAGGCTCAATAAATATTGCCCATATCAGTCTAAATTCATCATTTATTGTTCCTGGTAACCTTTATCTTCCTTCCCAATAGCACTGCAATCCCACACTTCCTTCTGGGTGCAGCTATTCTTTTGATGATGACGAGTGTATTTTGTTCGACATCAAATGGGTATGAAAATTAAGTGTAAATTTGAATTCATCTCATTGTAAGGAACACTTCGAAAATGTCAGAAAAATAGAGAAAGAAAGAAACAAGCTATTAGGCACTTAAAATTCTCAGCACAAGTGAGGCTGAAAGATTCATAGCTGACTAGGATGTATTAAATTTTCATGGTGGGATATGAGGGCACTGGGGACATCCCATTCTGTTCACGATTCGCTGTATCTACCGCTTGGACTCCAAATCAGCGCTAAAACCCATAGCCACCTGACAGAAAACGATGTGTCCTCCTGTAGGGGATGCTTGTTTTCCTCATTTGGAGCCTCTTGCTTTCTTGCATCCATACATGTGGAGAACTGAACTTTTGAGCCTGTGTGCGTGTGAGTTTTTCGAGATATTGACACCGTTCCAACTCCAGAATGTTCGGTCTGATCAGGAATGGTGTGCTTATATACAGCTTTTCGATCCGACTTACGAATATCGGAAAAACTTCATTAATTTTTTTTTGAATAGGGTGAAAAAGTACACACCCATTTACTGTACTTCTACACAATCGACAGACACTGTTTCACACACACTATCTCTGGCCAGAGACCCAAGCACAAATTCAGTGTTGGTCAGACCTGCACTCATCTGTTTGTCTTTTTTCCTCCCTGATTGTTCATTCTTCCCATATAGTCCCATTCATTTTCACCGCCATTCAAACCCTATTGTACCCTTTACCTGACAGCCACCAAACGGCATGTACTCACTCAGGGCAGATCCCTAAAGTCTAATCCACAGCCATACTGACCCACAGTATGGCTATGGTCTTTGTGTCTTTTATTCATTCCTTGTTCCTCTCACAGACACCCATTCATTTTTAGAAACACCTTTGCCACTGGCTAGAAACAACTGTGCAACTGTGCAATCACTCTGCATTTTCTTAGTCACCATTTATAGTCATTTTCAAGTGAAACAATCTCAGTATATTGGTAGACAATATTCCGAGTTTTTCACCTGCTAAGATATTATGGTAGCACTTTACAGATCAGTAATAAGTAGGTAACAGTATNGGAAATTGACATTTAATTAATGATTAAATACAATTTGTTACTGTAAAATTACCATATCATTACCTACTTATTACCGATCTGTAAAGTGGTACCGATATTTTTATGGCGTTAATTGTGCAGGCTTTGGCAGACACACTGCGGCTACGCAGCCTTGTACCCAGCAGGGGGCGAAGCCCTTGGTGTTGTGTTGTCTTCTGTGACATGTGCCACAGTAGCCCTTCAGCCAGTTCAGGGCAGATAAGATAGACTTCGCTCCCCTATATATACTGAATAATAAATAACACAGATATATGTGATTGTTGGGGGTGCTGGCAGTGTTACAGAGCATTCTGCAAGAGCCTGGAACATTACTGAGGTTCCTGGGGAAACATTTATGATCCTTCTCTTAAGGATGGCCACCTGCTTGTGGTCATTATTAATATCAGTAATACATATGACTGGTTGGCACAGGTTTGACCTAGGAAGTAATAAGTATTCCCTAAGTTGGCAATGATTCTGAACACTGTGCCGTCAGTATGAAGCAGATTGGGGTGCCAGATCATGAAATGAGACTACTACTAAAAACGGCTGGGACGAGGCAAAGGGTGATCCTGACCTATTTTAGGAAGTAGTGCATTACTGATTATCTGATTACAGAGATTGCCCAGATTTGTTGGCAGTGAGTACTATGTTCCCAATTAAACATGCTTAATTATTTAAAACAAAGAGGACATATTACAATATTAACATTTGGAAGTCTAGAGTTATTGTTGTATCACATTCCCACCCTTTGGTCAATGCCTCCAGGCGGTTCTTGGTTGTCTCACAGACCACCTACCGTCTAGATCCACATTGTTGGTGTATATGTATATATTAATGCACAATCTGTCTTAGCCATCCTTTAGCTTTTCATCAGTGGTCAGTTTCTGACCATAGCTGCCCTTGGGTAGCGGACCACTATCAACTTAGCAGTGACACCCAACACAGTATTATTTTACCACACCAGTTTACTGTCCTCAAGAATTGGCAAATCAGCCCAAAATTATCTGGTGTAGACATTGAGAGTTCAGCGTTAAGCATTGAGCGTTGAGCGTTCAGCATCTCACTTCTTTGGTTTGCTGACGGCAATCGTTGTTGTAACGGTCACCTGCCAAGAACTTCAGCCATCATTGTGATTACTATTCCCTTCATTGGCTACCTGACCTTAAATGATCTAACCGGGAGCAGCACCTTCAATGACTGATATGAGGTTAGAATATGCTATCAGGGTAGCAGTGCTACTTCCTCAATCTGCAAGTGTACAGTATAGTCAATTTGGTGGCATACATCTACAGGCCACGTTTTTGGAAACACCTACTTTCTGTCCTACCATCTATCTTAGCCATCCTTTAGCTTCAACATGGACCTTCAACATGATTCAACAAGAGGTTAGAATATGGTGTCAGGGCAGCATTGCTACTTCCTCTGCAAATGCACAGTATGTTCAATTTGGTGGCATATATCTACAGGCTACTTTATGGCCAACACCTACGTTCTGTCCTACCATCTGTCTTAGCCATCCTTTAGCTTTGCATCAGTGGTCAGGTGCTGACCATAGCTGCCTGAGGGTGGTGGACCACTATCAACTTAACAGTGACACAGATATGTGTGTATCTCCAGCTACACTACACTACCAGCACCATACACAACATTACCATTACTACCACACACTTCACTGTGTTACTATCCTCGAGAATGGACCCCACAGCCGAAAATTACCTGATCTGTTGTGGTCTAACATGCATGCTCCTACCTAAAACCACCAATCAAGGACTTCTGAAGAAGGGCAACACTTTCTATGAATCAGGTATCCATAATGCACTCATAAATATCTATAAAGCATTCATAATGTTTAAGAATACTTGACATAAGCCTTTGTAACTGTACATAAATGTTCATAATCACACACATAAACCGGTATAACACCGCATCATAAAGCTTCATAGCACAAAGAGATATAATATGTTAAAATGCATATTTAGATTTTTCCAGTTCTTCACATTGTTGTTGAGACCTGTATCATAGGATTATCATAGGTTATCATAGGAGACCTGTATCAAGCTCAATGCATTCATTCACATAATGCATTCATGCATAGAGCTATAACATCCCTTTACTTAAAGTCTGTAATGAAGGCTTATAAGTGTCCATTAGGTGTTATTAGGTGTTTGAAGATTCTGAGGAACGTTAGAGAGTGGCCTCACTGTGGATCCTTATAAAGCATTATGCAAATGAACATAACATTAGTTATTAAGCTTTATGACACCAGTTTCGTTGATAATGTAAATAACAGGACAAATGTACACATTGTAATGCAATTTTGTCACTTTATGTGCTATAAAGCCTTATGTTGTGTTATAACAGTTTATGTGTGAGATTATGTATAACGTTTATGCACAGTTACAAAGGCTCATGTCTATTATTATAAAGCATTCTAAAGACTTTATAGAATATCATTTATATAAATGCATTATAGATACCCGATTCATTGAAAGTGTTACCTGAAGAAGTTAATCAGATGAAGCAAGTGTGGCAGACTGCAGTTGAAACTAGCCTTTATCTCCAGGACCAGGGTTAGGGACCACTGGGACAGGACAGGGAACAGGGACATCCTAAACTGACAACAGTTGCTATCGGTTTTTCACCCGTTTGAATAAATCTGGGCATAATTTGTGTAGAATAAAGAGGGAGAGAGCGACCTGCAGCTCTCAGCCAAATTTCCATAACTTTAATTCTGACTTAATTAAAGCCCTTGAGAATCTCCCTGAGGCTCGTTTGGAATAATTAAATGTAGAGAGATGTGTTTTCTTCTATCTATCTATCTTTCTTTCTTCCTTCCTTTTTTTCCCCTCCCAGAGATAGGACTGCACCACTGTGTCTAAGATTGAGACGCTCAGGTGTGCCCCAATTTTAATTAAGCATGATTGTTAAGTCTTTTTAAAACTAAGGACTAAGCAGCATTTTGGTTCAAATTATCATACTGATTGCTCACTTAACTGGTAAGAAGTCAGAGTGTGTTTGTGCGCGTGCAGGTGTGGGTATGTGTGTGAATCGCTCAGTTGGGAGGACGTTATTTTCTCCTTGATGAATTTGAGCTGAAGCTGAAAAGAAAATGAGTAAAACTTTGTTACCCTCAAGATATAAGAAGGATTTCTAGATGTAAAATACTTAGTTTCCAAATGGGGTGTCGCCTGGCCTGGGCTTCCGGGGCTTCCAGGGCTGTTGTACTTAATGTTCTTTAACTGAACTTTCACCTAGTCCTGAAACGAGCATTAAAGAGAGAGAAAAAGAAAGAGAAATAGAGAGAGAGAAAGACGAAAGAGAGAGAGAGAGGGAGAGAGAGAGAGAGAAAGAGCTTGATAGAGAAAGCGTGAGCAAATCTAATAATATCCTGAAATCTATACTTATACACTCGTCAGCAAAAGAATAGCTGCACAAGTTGCTGCACCCAGAAGGAATCATCCAACAGGAATGAAACTTGATGTGTAGGTTTGTCATTGTGAGACATGCCAATGTTTCACACTTGGCCACGCATGTGACATAAACAAGGGCAGGCCTTATTTGCTGTGCCTGACTGTCCCAACAGCCACAACTGCGGACATCCGGTGAGCAGTGATGCCCCCCATGAGTCATCCTGTTAGTGCCAGCACCATTAGCAGATGACTGCATGACGCAGGACTACAAGCACGCAGACCTTTACGACGACTGTCCTTAACACCATGTCAACGTCACTGAAGACTGCAATGGTCTCGTGACTGTCATGGAGTGACTCAGAATGGCAGCGGGTCATCTTCAGTGACGAATCCTGCTTTTGTTTTGGTGGAGCGACAAACAAATCCGTGTGTGGTTTGTCATGCGTCACATGTCCAGAAGGCCTGGTGAGAAAATTCAAGCTGCATGGGATGGATTATCACAGGACACCATTAGGAACCTCCATGCTGAGATGTCTGGCATGTTGCGTTAGTGAACATGGCGGTCTGGCACCATACTGAGAGACACTACTTCTGTATGTGTAGCTCCAAAAATATTAAAATGTAAAAATACATTTCATTGCATTAAATGAATAACAGCAACTACACACCATTCAGTTTACAAAAAAAAAAAAAAAAAATGAACCTTGGTTCTTTACATGCCCATCTGAAAACTGCAAAGCTTAAAACATATCAGCTTTGACACCACACAATTCATAATGCATGGTGTGCCACAAGGGTACATATTAGGCTTTGTTTAACAAGTTGTATATAAATAGACTTTATCATAACTTTAGCTCACTTTCATTAGGCAGTATGAAAAGGCTCTTAGATATGACTGTTACATTACATGTACAAATGAAGCAATTGGAACTTGAGCCTAACTATGACCAACAGAGCAAATGAAACGTCATAGTCACCATCCTCTACAGAGAACATGATTCTACACTGTGGCCTGTGCAAAAGTCAGCTGAATAACTGGTTTGCATGGTCTCCCCGGGTCTGTGTGTGGGTTTCCTTCCACAGTCTAAACAAATGCTAAATTGCCCCAGTGTGTAAGTAAATGTGCTTATCAGTATGTCTGCCCTGCAGTGGACTGGTGACCTGTCCAGGGTGTTTCCTGCTTTCCACCCAATGAGCGCTGGGATAGGCTTAGCCAGTGGCTCAGAAGAAGAAGCTTCTGTGAAAGTCCATTTACTGTCTTGGGATCAGAATTCTTTACTGCTGGTACTGGCTCTGTACTGAAGTGCCAGCGTTGATGCCAATATTGCTGTGATTTTGGTGCAACCTACTGCAAACACTGTGCTTGCTTAAAAAGTATGGAGGCACTCATCATCATTTCAGATACAGCAAGGAAGGGAATGAAACGTGTCTCATCCTACAAGTGGGATGAGACACACACGCCCTGATAAACTCAATGGGGATTGTTAATTTGTCCTGTTTGTGGCCTGTCGAATCCCTTGCTTCAGTACGCCAAGTAGACAAGAGTCAAAGTTTAGACACTGATTAACATGGCGATGCCTTCCATTTCTGTTTATCAGACCTTCCACGCGCATCTAATGAGACTGACATCACCGTCTGGCGCATTAAAGATTCATCCGGGCACGCAGCGGGACGCTCTATTCTTCGTTCCGCTACGCTAAAAGGTTCAAATATTAATGTTTTATTTGCTTAGATTCAAAAAGTATGTTGTAGTGGAAGGGAAGGGAGGGGGGGCTTCGTATTGAATGCTTTTAGGCTTCTTACGAGCTACGAATATGGCTTTTCGTTCCAAAGCCGCCAGGAAAAGAGGAAAGGGCGAGAGAGGGAGGGAAGAGAAGAAACGGGCCTGCTTTTTTTTTTTATTCACTCCTACTTCCGTCTTCCTCTCATGGTATTTTTGCGGGTTAAATATTCATACCGCTCTTTCTTGCCCCCCTCAGGTATGAATCGGCAGGGGGAGGAAGAAAAGAGGGAGCGAATAGGGAGCATCTATCTGGAGGAGGAGAATGAGAGGAGGCAAGATGGAGAAGTGCAAGGGCGAAAAAGCAGAAGCCTTTTGAACACGTGCCTGTTTTTCTCTGCTGCTGTCAAGAGGAGGCGCGAGGCAAGGATCTCCCACTGACTTCAAAGAGAGAGGAGGGGGTGGGGGGCATGCAGTGTGTGTGTGTGAGGGCACAGACAAATAAAGGTGCACAGGGAAGTTCTGGAGCTGACTGCAGCATTCCGAGCACGCGCACACTCACGGGCACACTCATGCACACTTGCACACACACTCACTCTTTCAGCTCAGCTGGTCTTAAAGTTCATTCTCATTTCTTCACCCCCCTACCAAGATGAGCTCAGGGAAGATGCTGAACTTCTGACACCTTTTCCTCTGCCTCCTCTGCTCCAGACTATTCAAAGAATTTCTACTCCGCACAGAGAGCAGGCTAAGGGCCATCGCTGCCGCTGCTGAAGCAATCAATGCCAGAATGTGTGATTGGAAGGCAAATTCCTCTCGTATTTGTCCTTCAGATACACTCAGGACATTTACATCCAATTTTCCTCTCAAATTTTTATTCCTGCTTGGCCTCGCCCGTCTATATCAATTACAAGCAGCTTTTCTTTCTTCTGCCCATCAGCGACCGAGCGCTGAATTATGAATAGCATTAGAAATGATTTCCCTAACCAATCCTGGCGACTCCAAAGGGGTAAAAAGTCCAAACAGGCAAATTTACATTAGTTGTTAAAATACATCAATAAACTTTTTCAATGTAATGAATGCAGCGTAACCCTGTGGTTTAGATTGCTGCCTTACACTCACCAGGCCACTGTATAATAGCATCTACCCTGTACTTCCACTCCTTGGCCGCTTTATTAGAAACACCTATCTTGTGCTTCCACTCACTGGCCACTTTATTAGAACCACCTACCTTGTGCTTCCACTCACTGGCCACTTTATTAGGAACACCTACCTTGCATTTCTATCCACTGGCCACTTTATTAGAAACACCTACCTTGTACTTCCACCCACTGGTCACTTTATTAGAAACACCTACCTTGCATTTCTACCCACTGGCCACTTTATTAGAAACACCTACTCTGTAATTCCACTCACTGGTCACTTCATTAGAGACGCCTACCCTGTACTTCCACTCACTGGGGACTTTATTAGAAACACCTACCTTGTACTTCCACCCACTGGTCACTTTATTAGAAACACCTACCTTGCATTTCTACATACTGGCCACTTTATTAGAAACACCTACTCTGTAATTCCACTCACTGGTCACTTTATTAGAGACGCCTACCTTGCACATCTAATCACTTGCCACTTTATTAGAAACACCTACCTTGTGCTTCTACTCACTGGTCACTTTATTAGATACATCTACCCTTTATGTCCACCCACTGGCCACTTTATCAGAAACACCTACCCTAGACTTCCACTCACTTGCCACTTTATTGGAAAGACACCTACCTTGTGCTTCCATTTACTGACCACTTTATTAGAAACACCTACCATGTGCTTCCACTCACTGGCCACTTTATTAGAAACTTAAGACTCAAAACTTGATGTGGTTCAAGTCAAGTTTGAACAAAATCCCAATGGATTTGTGTCGGTTTAAGTCAGGTCAGGTTGGGACAATTTCTCTAAATTTTTTTGTTGAAAGATCTGCTTTAGCCCATCTGTTTTCATGCACAGTTCATCAGCCACCGTTTACACCATTCATCATTGGACAGTTTTTGACTAGAGGACAGCTGTTGACCAGATATTATCTGTATGGTGGGTCAATCTCAGCACAGCAGAGACACTGACATCCAAGTGACAAGGCAGTGTGTGCAGAGGTGGTAGGTTAAGATTGTTCCACCAACCAGACACATGCAGCCAAGAGCTGCTCTATGTTCAGAAACTGACCCCTGATGAAGAGCTAGAGGTTCACCAAAATCTCATTTATACTCCTTACTCCCAACTACGTATGAAAATAAAGGAGTCTGTTTCAAATGCTGCCCATATACTTACATGCATCCAGTACATTGGCATGGATGTTAAGCAATCCATCCACTTGAGGGCAGTCCAGAGTCAGAGGTTTCTGGCACAGAGTCAGAGGTTTCTGGCACAGAGCCCATAAACTCTTCTAAAAAATTCACGCCTCTCGTCATGTCCATAGATATACGACCCACAAACCGGCTCTGACATGGCTAATATTGCCTACACTGCCCCCACAATTTCCAGTGGTAATGCTCGTCCATATCTATATCCAATGTTTCGTCCATATCTATAAGCTTTCAGGGAATGTGCACAAATACAGACAAAATGAAGCACGGACATAAGGCTCCATCCATATTCATATCCATATTTAACATCAACCAAGCATAAATGAGCCTTAACCCAAACTGGCCACTTTGTTATACAATTACCATGTACTTCTACTCACTGGCCACTTTATTAGAAACACCTACCCTTTCGTTCCACTCACTGGCCACTTTATTAGAAACTCCTATCCTTTACTTCCACTTACTGGCCACTTTATTAGAAACACCTACCTTGTACTTCCACTTACTGGCCACTTTATAAGAAACACCTTCCCGTCCACTCACTGGTCATTTTATTAGAAACACCTACCTTGTACTTTCACTCACTGGCCACTTTATTAGAAACACCTACCTTGTGCTTTCACTCACTGGCCACTTTATTAGAAACACCTACCTTGTGCTTTCACTCACTGGCCGCTTTATTAGAAACACCTACATTGTACTTCCACTCACTGGCCACGTTATTAGGAACACCTACCTTGTACTTCCACTCACTGGCCACGTTATTAGAAACACCTACCTTGTACTTCCACTCACTGGCCACGTTATTATAAACACCTACCTTGTACTTCCATTCACACAAGTCTCCATCCGTATCCATGTACATATTTAAACGCTGAGCAAGCATACATGGGCCTTAACAGAAACTGTGCATGCTCAGATGGACTACTGTCTCTAGCTGTACACCTCTCAAGGTGGCGTTACTGTACAAGATCAGAGTAACGCCACCTTCAGTGATCAGAGTAGTAAAGGTGACCGGCTTGAGGAAACAAAGCTATGGTTGAAACCCCCTAATGCTGGGCCAGAAACTGATCAAGCTGATTTCATGTTCAAATAGAAGCTCGTTATATGAAAAGCCATGGGCAACAATAAACCCAAAGTCTGAATGGGCTGGGGATGGAGGGGATGGTGGGATGGGAATGGGATTCGGTCTCAAAAGCATGACCATGTTCCATGCAACCGTGTGGCCATGACAACCAAGAGGTGAGCACAGCGATGTGAGGGGGAGGGGTCATGGAGATGATGTCACTGGGGTCATGTTTACAAGATCAAAGGTTGCACGGGTTAGTGGCAGAGACAGAGGGAACATCAGAGAGAGAGAGAGAGAGAGAGAGAGAGGGAGCGATGGGATGAGAAACAGGGTTCACACACTAATGGGGAGCTATTAGAGCAGAGAGAAAGGGAAGCGGGGGAGAGAGAGATAGAGAGAGACTGGGAGAGGAAGAGAGAAGGGGAGAGAAAGAGAGAGATTTCTGTTTTCATTAGCTGCTGCGTACATCACAAACAGGACAAAGCTTTGAAGCATAATGTTTGGTAAGCAATTATCTTGGGTGGCATGCACCGTATAGATCGAAGATCACAATGAAGAGATGCTTTTATTCCTTAAATTAGCTCCACATAATTATAGCCCGGACCTCGATCAATGCCCTAACCCTGCTGGTATTCCTTTTAATTCAGCTCTGGCTGACAGTCATCAGGGTCTGTATATAGAGGTGTAAATCTCTCACATCACAATGATTCAATTTGATCATTTTGAGACTATTAAGAATTTCTTTTCTTAACAATAAGATGAATACACAACTGTAACCGGACGAGCTATTTTCACAATATAGACAACAATTAAATAGCAAATCCAGAAGCAGAAAAGGCCAAGATTTACATATGGAACAAAATGGGACTAATAGGACTAAATAGGATAAAACAGCTTTCTTAACCAGCAGACTTTTTGGCAAGCAATTTTGGACCAATTCTATTGGTCTGTCCGTCATGAATATTCACTAAATTGAAAGGGGGACTAGAGCTTTTAAACTGTGCAGAAAAAGAGATCAAAGTTTTTACACTACTAAATATAACACACTCATTGTCAAAAGACTAGTTGCACAAATAGTTGCACCTAGATGGAATCCACCGACAGGAATGAAACTTGGTGGGTAGGTTTGACATTGTGAGACATGCCAGTGACTCAAATTTCACGCTCGGCTGCACATGTGACGTAAGCAGGGATGGCCTTATGGCTGTACTTGACTGACCCAACAGCCATGATTGCAGATTTCAGCAAGCAGTGATGTCCTTCATGAGTCGTCCTGTTAGTGCCAGCACCATTTGGCAGATGGTTGCATGATGCAGGACTACATGCACGCAGTCCATTGCAATGCCTGCCATTAACACCACGTCAACGTCACCAAAGACTGCAATGGTGTCGTGCCAGACTGTCATGGCGTGACACAGAATAGCAGCGGGTCATCTTCAGTGACGAGTCCCGCATTTGTCTTTGTGGAGATGACCAACAAATTCATGTGTGGAGGCACTGTAGTCAGTGCCAAGATGAACGGTTTGTTGTCACACGTCACACGTCCAGAAGGCCTGGTGTCACTCCACCTCCACCCCTACCGCACAATCTGCAGGAACTGTGTGAGAATATTCAAGCTGCATGGGATGGATTTTCACAGGACACCATTAGGAACCTCTACAACTCCATGCTGAGACGTCTGGCATGTTGCACTAGCAAACATGGTGGCCCGACGCCATACTGAGAGACACTACTTCTGTATGAGTAGCTCAATAAATATCGTCCATATCAGTCTAAATTTACCATCATTTATTGTTCCTGGTACCTTCTATCTTCCTTCCCAATAGCACTGCAATCCCACACTTCCTTCTGGGTGCAGCTATTCTTTTGATGATGAATGTAATTTCCACGTGTGACAACCGCTTGGTGTAACTGTGGTGGACTGCTCATTTATTCTGCTTGCATGACAACTCACTAAGAACACTGCTCAACATCTAGCTTCTATTACTCAGAGCTCTTCTAAGGTAAACCTTAGAAGGAGTTTCACTACGTGGCTAATTACATGCTGTTGAGGTTCTTTGTGAACCGTGCTGTTGTTCGCTAGTTATCCAGTGTCTGAAACACTAAGTGAAAGTCCTGCATGTTGTAGGCCAAGCAGAGAAAATTAGTTTCAGTTGCCTTGTTAAGAAATGATCTGTGCTGCAGATAAGGCAGGATCATGACGCATCAGTGCGTTTTCACACCCTTAAGAGTTTGTAGGTCAGAAGCTTTGAAGTGGCAGGAACAGCAAGCAACACTTCAAGGAACACTGGAGCCACCAAACAGCAATGACAGCGCTGACGGTGAGGACTGTGTGTAAAGCATATAAATGATGGATGTAAGCTGCATAGTGTTTTGCCACAAGTCTCTGATTTGAGAGACAGGCGTAGCATGGGGTCGTGGCTAATAGGCTGACTGGAGCCAAGCCAGTTCAGTAAATTTGCCTTTGGCTCAGATTCCACTGCCAATTCAGAGATCAAGCAACTTGTAACTTCTTTGCATTTTCCACTTCGTGTACAGTGCCAGTCAAAAGCGTCCCCCCTCTGTTCTTTCCCCTGTTCTTCTCCACTTTTGAGAATAATAGTGAAGTCGTCAAGACTATGAAATAAGATTTATGGAATTACTGTATGTAGTGAAGCATTTAGAGCCAAGAGAACTACATATGGAGTGTGTGGTGTTTTGGTGTTGATAAACTTGTCTATAGAATGTGGAATATTTTGTCCTATGTGAATATTTATCTTTATTGGTCTAGGCTGTCTAGTACGTCCTATGCGCTTTTGCCTTTAGGATATTTTGCGCTTCAGAAACTTGCTTGGAGAAACACAGTCTTGTTCAGCTGTGCACTCCTTGTTGTATAGTCTGAATGACGGTACAGTTCACTTTGACTTTGATATTTGGTATCAGATGTTTGCTTCTTTAGTTTGGCACATAAACTACAAGGAAAGTTGGAAAACTGGACATGTTTTCGGATTTACAAATATATTTCAGTACATACTGTAAAGTTTGTCAGAGGAATCCCTGGCATAGTTACAGTTGCTAGGCTATGAAGGACAAATTGGGTGAAGCACTCTGTGATACTCTGTGTTTACAGAGGTAGATAGATAGATAGATAGATAGATAGATAGATAGATAGATAGATAGATAGATAGATAGATAGATAGAGATTTACACAGATAGATAGACAGATAGAGACTGCAATGACGTTACTCCACACTTTCACACCCTTATATCAATAACTCTAATAACTCCAAATCAAAATCTCTCTCTCCTTCCCTCCATTGTTCAACGATCATATTTCTCTGGGAACTTACAGTCAGATGACACCCACAGTCAGTGTGAACTGGTGCATTACATTAAGTGCACTCATTCTATAAGTGTGTGTAAGAGGAAGTGAGAGCAGGGGAGAGAGAGAGAGAGAGAGAGAGAGAGAGAGAGAGAGAGAGAGAGACAGACAGACAGAGAGAGCAAGAGAGAGAGACAGACAGAGAGAAAGAGAGAGAAGAATTATGAAATATGGAGTGGTATCTGATGGCTTCACAGAGATAATGGATGCTCTTTGTTCAGGAGCTATAATTCATGGAGGTATAATTGATCAGAGAGCGAGAGAATTTACAACCAGAAAAGATGAACAAATAAAAGATAGAAGGAGAGAGAGAGTACAGAGGACAAAGAGGGGAATGGGGAAAAGGAGAAGGAAAAATGTTGAAATAATTAAACTCATCTGCCTTGTCATCTTGATATCTTACGCATGCATGCAAAACCAGACAAACTACAGAGCTAACCTACAGTAGAGTTTAGGACAGTAGAATTCAGAAAGTGCTCGCACACAGAGGAGCGTCTACCACATTTAACTCCTCTGTGAAGTGAAACACCCACATACACACACTAGTGAACACACACAGAGGCTAGTGAGCAGTGGGCAGCCCTATCCATGGCAATTGGGGAGCAGATGGGGGTTAGGTGCCTTGCTTAAGGGCACTTTAGTCCAGTTATGTCCTGTCCGTTTAGGGAATCAAACTGGTGACCCTCCGGTCACAAGGCTGGTTCCCTAACCTCTGCCTCCCTTTTTGTATGTATGTATGTATGTATGTATGTATGTATGTATGTTTGTTTGTATGTATGTGTGTATGTATGTATGTATGTATGCATGTTTGTTTGTTTGTATGTTTGTTTGTATATATGTAGGCATGTTTGTTGTATGTATGTATGTATGCATGTATGTATGTTTGTTTGTATATATGTAGGCATGTTTGTTGTATGTATGCTTGTATGTATATTTGTATGTATATGTATGTATGTACGTATGCTTGTATGTATCTTTATATGTATGTATATATGCAAGTTTGTTTGTTTGTATGTATGTATATACTTGTATGTATGTATGTATGTATGTATCCATGTATGTATGTTTGTGTGTATGTATTTATATATTTATTTAAACTTCGGTTAAATTTTTGGGTCAGGCTTAATAATTACATATAGCTGCTCACATGTACACAAGCTCATCGAACGGGACCACTGATTACTGAAGCACACAGCTTGTAAAAATGTCTGTCCTTGGGTTGCATTCTGGAAGCAACATTAACAAATGAACTGTGCATCAGGAGTTTCATAAAACATGAGAATCATAAAACATGATCACCATGTGCAGTGCCAAGCATCAGCTAGAGTGGTGTAAACCTCACTGCCATTAGACTCTGGAGCAGCAGCAACATGTTCTCCGAAGTGATGACTCATGCTGAGTGCATAGTCTTAACTGTAAACTGTGGAGGAGGTGGGCTTATGGTCTGCATCTGCTTTTGATGATTTTGGCTAGTTCCAGTAAGGGAGAAATCTTACTGGTACAGCAGCGCAAATGGCTAGAGAACCACTGTAAGTAGTTAGTTGCATATATATATATATATATATAAATAAACACACACACACACACACACACGCACACACCCATATATATATATATATATCTCTATACCCTCACAAGCACCGATAACAGCTGGGATTAGATTTGGTATGTTTCTGGATGTAGGCCACATCAATGTTCAGACCCTCTTGCATCAAAGAATTGCACAGTTGGTCCAGATTTGGTGGATGCCTTCCCTGGCACAATTCCGAGGAGAGTTTCCTGTAGACTGGGATTTTAGCCACTGCTGGTAGACCCGTATGACCATATGCTTTCATACACCTACTTCCTTCACTCTACGGCCTTTGGCACGCCCAAATGCAATCACTCCTTTTCAATCATTAACATCTGCTTTGGAGCCATAAATAGATAGATAGATAGATAGATAGGTAGATAGAAAGATAGACAGAGACTGCAATTACGTTACTCCACACTTACACACCCTTATATCAGTATAGTATCAATAGTAGTAGTGCATAGGTGCATACTATCCACATATCTGTATGTACTGGTGTGTGTGCAAGCACCTCAGTGAATATTACAGTAGTTCTGACTCCTAGGCATGCCCCTAGCTAACTCTACAATATGTATACGAGTGTTTGTGCATGCACGGGTTGAACATTGCCCAGATCAAAGTTGTCAAGCATTTCTACTGCTGCATTTTTGTTGGAACATAACTGCAGGCTTGATCCACGCTCTTGATCAATCTAACCCTCAAGCTAATGTGTATGTGTGTACGCGTGTGAGCATCTGAAGCAACGTTGCCTTCCTGTCTGTTCTGACCGCAGCCCCACCAAATCCATAGTAGCCTTGTAAAGAGACACATACGCGCACACACACACACACACACACACACACACACACACACACACACACACACACACCTACTCACACAGATGATAAACTGCAGGAGTGGCATGAGTACAGATTACCTCCATTCACTATTACCTCCCAGTGACAGCACCACAGGACAAACGGGACCAATGGCCTCCTATTTGGGAAAGTGGGAGTGTGTTCCAAGCACAGTTTGGACACTTTCTTCTATCCAAGCAAATAAACCAATGTACCAGTAATCAAGCCATGAAGGAATGTTCCTTACTTCTTCATGGTCAATTAATTCTGGGTTAAATGTTCTGAATCCACGACCACTGTATTAGAAACACCTATCTTTATAGGTAAAAGTCTTGATAATGCAAGGAGAACACTGTAACTGTAATTCTGCATTACGTGGCTGCAAAAAAACTAAATCTGATTCAGGGTTATGCAAAACCATTAGCATTCCTGTTGATTCACTCGCAGGGAACAGAATTGCCTGGTCAAGCTACCTGAAGGACATACAACCAATTGAAATGTGTCTTTCCAAAATTAAAACAACTTTCTTAACCTGCAGTGGAGGTTGATATAAGAAGACATTTTTCTAAGAAGTTTTGGAGCAGTTCTATTGGTCTGTACATCATGTATATTCACTAAACTGAAAGGTGAACTAGAGCTATTAAACTGTGCATTATATATATATATATATATATATATATATA
>CM067496.1:16667121-16734739 GCA_034552555.1 Semaprochilodus insignis
GTTGTAGGGGGTGTTTAAAATGAGGGAGTCCACTAAAATGTGGAAGGCAGGGTGCCTCCAGGACCAGGGTGGAAAAACACAGCTATACAGAACCTTTACTAAAGAACCCTTGAAGAACAATTTTAGCTTACCTAACACTTTAGCTAACTGGATAACAGCCTATGTCACTGCCTTGCCAACTCTGGCTCCTTTAAATGTTTAAAGGTTTATAAACGTGTATGGTTTAAAAGCATTGTGGTTTTTCATGTCAGGTGACATGATGTGATTGTGATGATATGACCATATCGCCCATCCTCACCTGCTGGGACAAGGCTTTGCCAGTCTGGTTAGAGGATTAACTCACCTCCGTCCATTTGTGCTGTGGGTTGTGTTGTTTCCGAGGGGAGGAGCGTTGAACGGAGGGTGGAGGATCCGAGATATTGAGCATCAACAAGCCCTCAGCCATGGTAATGGACGAGACACCAACTACCATGAAACAAAAAGTTTGAGGTTAAACTCTGGACAAATGTGCCTAAATGAGAGACCTTAAAAGGCGGGTAGCTGGTCAGCTGGTAAGCAGTAAGCTGCAGCAATCTGTTTATACTGCTACATGTCATATACATGTGACAACACAAACAGACGAACAGAGATAACAGGGGTAGCTTTTCCCGTTCTACCTTAAACAGTGCAACAGTAACTGTACACAATTTAAGGTGGAACGGTAAAAATCGAACAAGAATCTGCCGTCCTTACCCTTATACATAAAAGTGTACTTAAACTGCTAAATGTGGAAGAACAGACACGTAAACCCGCAATGCTGATAACATTATAATACAGTCTGGTTACCGTATCAGGACAGAAATTCACCACCACATTAGTTCCAAAACTCCCCACGTGTTTTTCTCCTTCTGCAAACAGCGTACGACCTTTTCCGGGTTGCTTGAATGTCAAAATAAAAGTCCCGAAAAACCTTAACTCAAACACTCTTCTGATAATCGTTTTAAAACTGTTCTACTTTCTTATAATATTATTTCTAACAATATTGTAAATTAATTACCAATTATAAATTGTACATTAAATGAACTTAAATTTAAATTCCAATAAAATACCCAATGAGAAAACAATTTCAATCCTTGAATGGCCTTTTTGATCAATATCCAGAAATGCTGACAAAAAACTTTTTTTTTAAACTTTTTTTAATCTCAAAACCCAATACAACTACACACAAATGTAATAACATTTCTATGTTTTAATATAGTTTTATTATAATTATTGTTATTATATGATAATTTTATTTTATTTATTATTATAAAAGTTTTTAGTAATAAAAGGTAATTGACCGAATTTTCTTTTTTTTTTACCTTTCTGAAGCACAATTTCAAAGCAAACAATGTTTACAAGCTCTTCCTTTATTGCCAGTTTCACAGATATTTCATATATATATATCCATCATCAATCATCCATCATATTACACAAATTAAACAGGCCAAAAAGTTCTTTACCTTCATAAATGACTATTACAAAATTGCTTCACATCTAGAAATAAGCATCTGCACTATTTGGAAACAATTAAAAGATGTGAAGCTGTAATAAACGTGTGAGGAGGAAGAGCAGAACTTTCTCTCTAAGGATCCCAGTTGGCCAATTTGCAGGAGTTAAGTGGTTTGCTGAATCAAGTTTCTATTAAACGTTTTCCATGCCAACAATCTACATGGAAGACGGTAGAAGAAAGCCTATTTTGTTGAACTTGCTAAACATTATTGTTAATGTAATAAAGCTACTAAAAATCTTGTTCAGTTTTATAATTCCGCACAACTTCTGCCAGTAAATAAGGTCAACCCTCAAGGCAGACATTGCCATCCCTATAACTGACAAAAACAGGTTTTATGATCATATAAAAAAACACAGAACAACTGCACATACATGGCGGGTTTGGTATAAAGTCAGGAGTCAATATCATGTAGAGAAGAATTATGTTCTCAGTCCGGTGTTGGGTGTTAGTGTTACCACAGGATAACTAATAATCATGTGTATACAAATGTATGGAAACATATGTTTATGATTTAAAGGAACCAGAGAACAAAGGAACCATATGCTGCCATCCAGACGGTGTCTGTAATAAAAGGGAAGACACACATTTCAATGTATATCAGACACAATTTCATAAGATCTGGGTTTTTGTTTTTTTTTAGGATTACAGGAACATGATAATGCAAATACAGACTGACAGACAGAGAGAGAGAGAGAGAGAGAGAGAGAGAGAGAGAGAGAGAGAGAGAGTAAATGCTAATGAAGTCACCGTGTGCCGGAGGGGGGCGTGTTTCTCTCCCTGTGGCACGCGCTCAGAAGAGTTTCATAAGATTACACTTGTGGCAGGACNGAGAGAGAGAAGAGAGAGAGAGAGAGAGAGAGAGTGAGAGACGCAGAGCGAGGGAAAGAAGATAAAGACAGAAATAACTCAAATATCCCCCAACGGCTCCATCAAACGGGCGAACATGAGCCGCAGAAGACATGAGGCAGCTGTGACAGCTGACGAAGTCTGCCATAATACACAGATGATCTCAGCGGGACATTTGCCGTACAATTCCACTGGAGCAACTTCTGCACTTTGGGAATCTTATTAAACCCATTACAGAGAGAAAAAGATGGGAGCAGGGGATTTGACTTCAAAGAAGCGCTTCAATATGTGACCTTGCCGTCGGCTAACGTGACTTATCCAACACACTGGCGTGATGACAGTATTCACTGTGGGCATGTGTGTGTGGTAGTGGTAGTGAGAGGGAGGAATTACAAACATGACACTGTAAATCCCATAGAGACTAGCTAATATTAATATCATCATAGCAGGGATAATTAGAAATTATTCGAAATGAAAGTTTCTAAATTCCATTCTGCTATAGAATGACCACTAAAACTTTACAGACTGCACAGATTACACAATACACAATACTGATTCTATGCATCACTTCTATATAAGGATGAGTATGGTTATTATTATACTGCATTATAAGAATAGATAGCATTTTATTATCCCACATGGGGAAATTTGCATCATTATAGCAGAATAGCAGCACAGCAGATACAGAGCATGAGGTAGGCTAAAGTGCAAGTTATACAAAATTCAAAATATAAGAAATTACAAAAAAAAATAATAATCTCAAGGGTTAGGCAAAAATAAAATACAGAAAGAAATTATACAAATTTACATGTGCAATTGCACAGATATAAACTGCACAGTTAATGAAAGATATTGCACAGATATTGTATAGATATGGCACAGTTACTGTTCTCTTATACCAGCTACATAAATACTGATGATCCTGACATTCGCCTAAATACTGATGGTATAGTGCATGAATTATAGTGATGTTGGCAGTCAATACAAGATGTATACAGGTGGCATACAGGCGATTAGGTGCAGCACAAATATTGCACAATTATTAAGTCACATTGAATATAAATAAATAGATAGAAATGGGTCCATATAGTGTGCTACAGTAGTAAGTGTCTGATGCTCTGCTTCGGGAGGTGCTGTTTGTAGAGCCTAACAGCAGAGAGGAGCTCATAGTGGTATCTCATAGTGTATTATGTACATTGTGTGCATGTATACTTATTAAGACACTTGAGTCTATAATTGATTCCTGTTGCACAGTTCTGCCATTTGCACTAATATTGCATATCATATGTATGTTCTGCTCCACATTAAGAAGGCAAGCAATTCCACAAATGAACTCTAGGCAAGGTACAAAACCATTCCAGGTGACTATCTTATGATGCTGACGGAGAGAATGCCAAGAGTGTGTAAAGCTGTCATCAAAGCAAAAGGTGGCAACTAAAGTATAAATCATATTCTGGTTCATATAAGTTTCGATAATAATAACAGTAAAGAAAAAACGCTGAATGAGAAGGTATGTCCAAGTATGGCTCTGCTGCTGCTGCTGTCCTGCATTGTCTAATACAGGGGAGCCAATAAGAGCAGAGCTCATTTACATTTATCAGCCTCAGTAGGGTAGCAAAAACAGACTGATATTACTCAGATACGTTGCTGGTACATAAAAACAAAAGATGTGGGATACGTTCCTTTTTGCATCCTACTACAAGCACTGCTTTATTGCCCGTGGTAACTCCTTCATGGGTGTGGCTTCATACAGAAATCGTTTTTATTGAATCTGCGATTTGAACGAGTGTAATTCTCATAATCCCAAGAGCTGCAGTTTTAGAGGGCCTATATCACCCATATCAAAGAGGGTGAGGTTATTGAACATTAACAGTTTAACACGTTTAATTTTAAAGGCACACAGGCTAGTGGAACTTGGAGGTGGGATATATATATACACACACACACACACACACACACACACACACAAGAATAGCTGCACCCAGAAGGAAGTGTGGGATTGCAGTGCTATTGGGGAGGAAGATGAAGGTTACCAGGAACAATAAATGATGATAAATTTAGACGGATATGGGCAATATTTATAGATCTACACATACAGAAGTAGTGTCTCTCAGTATGGCATCGGGCCATCATGTTTGCTAATGCAACATGCCAGACGTCTCGGCATGGAGTTGTAGAGGTTCCTAATGATGTCCTGTGATAATCCATCCCATGCAGCTTCAATATTCTTACACAGTTCCTGCAGATTTTGCGTGGCAATGTAACTGTTAGTACTTGTAGTCCAGGAGGTAGTAAGAATTTCATTGTACATTGCAACTACTTGTTTCTCTCTGCATATGTCCATAAACTCTTGAGTATTAAATCTTGAATTTGGTCTGCCCATCTGAGACAGCTGAAGTGCACATTCTCATTAAGCTAAAAAGGTTGGGCAGACCCAATACTAAGACATTTTAACATTCATGCAGCTATTTCAAAGATTCTACTCTTTGCCCAAATTGTAGTGCTGCTAATAAAACCTGCCGTATTAAATTAGAAACGCATGCAATTACAAGGTATTTTCATATTTTGTCTCCGATTTTTTGGGACCCCACTAGACTCCTCACCCCCCACTCTGATTTGAGGTTGTGTGCGTCTCTTTAGTATGCAGTGCTGCTCTGCTCTCCTTTGCTCTCTCTTCGTTTAATGAGCTGATGGGGTCTTTGCTCCACTGAAACAGAAAAATAATAATAATACAAAAAAAAACCCTAGCCATGACTGATTCCACCAGGTGCCCTTTCTCCCTCCGCGCTCAGCTGTAATTGGTTATGGATGATGATCTTTGACCTCCTTCTTGTTCCTCCAAAATTCCAAAAGGAAAAAAATGAATAATTGTTCATTACCTTTATTTATCCAAGCGATGCAACCAAACAAACCAGCTATAAAACACATCCCGGTCAAACTGGCTTCATAAGTGCCGGCTGCGTTATTAGTGTTCATTGGTATAATGCTCAAGAACATATTAGAAGCTGAGCATTTAAGCTTAACATAAAGGTTTTAGCTCTTAACACATTGGCTAACTGGATGGTTTAAATAAACCATTTACAGCTCTTTATGTAGCAAACTTATTATGTGAGATTAGATGTAAACTAAACTACAAATTGATTCATTACACATGCGGAACATACATCTTATATTATTATAATTCCCAGCACACTTTATGGAGTTCTACCATTTCAGCATATTTCCCATGTTAATGTACTGTAGACTGCAACATATAAGCCTTATATCACCAAGCGCAATGCAAAGCATCGAATGCAGTGGTGTAAAGCATGCCACCATTGGACTCAGTGGAGCAGTGGAGACGTGTTCTCTGGAGTGACGAATCGCGTTTCTCCATCTGGCAATCCGATGGATGAGTCTGGGTTTGGCGGTTGCCAGGAGAACGGTATTGCATTGTGCCAAGTGTAACGTTTGGTGGAGGGGGGATTATGGAGTGGGGTTGTTTTTCAGGAGTTGGGTTCGGCCCATTAGTTCCAGTGAAAGGAACACTTAATGCTTCAGCAGACCAAGAGACTTTGGACAATTTCATGCTCCCAACTTTGTGGGAACAGTTTGGTGGAAGAAGTGGAAGAGTCCTGACCTCAACCCAATAGAACACCTTTGGGATGAATTAGAGCTGAGACTGCGAGCCAGGCCATCTAGTTCAACATCAGTGTCTGACCTCACAAATGCGCTTCTGGAAGAATGGTCAAAAATTCCCATAAACACATTCCTAAACCCTATGGAAAGCCTTCCCAGAAGAGTTGAAGCCGTTATAGCAGCAAAGGGTGGGCCGACATCATATTAAACCCTTTGAATTAAGAATGGGATGGCACTCAAGTCCATTTGCTTGTGAAGGCAGACGAGTGAATACTTTTGGCAATATGGTGTATCTATTGCTAGATCTGGGAAAAGACATAATATTTCATTGCTTTATATGTTCCTTTGGCAATTTTCTGTATTTCCACATGTAACATTCAGTTCCTGGAACCATGTCCCATCGTTTATTTATATTGTTTATGTAATATTGTTTATGTATGA
The DNA here is from genome assembly GCA_034552555.1 of Semaprochilodus insignis. Lineage (NCBI taxonomy): Eukaryota > Metazoa > Chordata > Actinopteri > Characiformes > Prochilodontidae > Semaprochilodus > Semaprochilodus insignis. Next base: position 16,673,558 of record CM067496.1, read on the forward strand.
TGCAGAGAGGGGAAAAAACAACTCCCATGCACATTCACATCCCACTCCCATTCACATTTTCTATTATTCAGATCCAGGTTCCTGAACTCATATAGTGGTGCTTGAAAGTTTGTTTACCCCTTTAGATGTTCTGATATTTCTCCATAAATATGACCTAACATAATCAGATTTTCACACAACTCCTAAAAGTAGATGAAATTAATCCAATTTTAAAAAAAAAAGAGAAATATCATTACTATACAATAACCTATACAATATCATAGTCCTATACAATAACCAATGCATGTATCTCCAATTTCGGCTATTTTTACTTTTATGCATCATTTGAACACAGCAGCTGCTGTATACATTGCGAGGACATTTCATGATAAATAGACCAACAGAAATGGCCCAAAATTGCTTGTAAACAAGTCTGGTTCCATTGACTTACATTATAATTAATAGAGGTTTTTGGCCTCTCCTGTAAAGTTGCCATTTTGGAGATACCTGTTTTGCTTTGGATATTGACCACATCATACTTGGTCATTTTCTTTAAGGAAAATGATCTAATATTACACATCTTTGAGTGGCAAAAATATGTGAACCACTTGGATTAGCAGTTAACTTTATGTTTAGCAAACTTCAGATGAGCAGCAATGTTCTTTCTGGAGAACAGTGGCTTTTTCCTCGCAACCATGCCTTGCATATAATTGCTTTTCAGGGTTCTCCTGATGGTGGACTCATGAACAATAATATTAGCCAATGTGGGAAACGCCATAAGTTGCTTAGAAGTTACCCTGGGTTCCTTTGTGACCTTGCAGACTATTACATGCCTTGCTCTTGGCGTTATCTTTATTAGTTGTCCACTCCTGGGGAGGGTAACGATGGTCCTGCATTTCCTGCATTGTGGTTGGTGGAGTTCAAACTCTGTTAAAGACGGTTTTGTAACCTTTTCCACCCTGAAGAGCATCAATGACTCAGTTTCTGAGGTCCTCAGAAATCTCCTTTCTCTGTGCCATTATACACTCCACAAACACGTTCTTAAGGGCAACCACTCACATGATTGTCAACTCATTGACTGAAGACACCTGACTCTGTTTTCACCTTCAAGTTTACTAATCCTAGAGCTTCACATAAGTTTGCCATTCACAGATACATCATATGGACAAAAGTAAGGGGTGCCTACACATTACACCTACAAGAGCTTTTATGACATCCCCTTGTAAATCTATAGGCATTATTATGGAGTTGGTTGCAGCTATAACAACTTGCATTCTTCTGGGAAAGCTTTCTACAAGATTTTGCCCATTCACTCAGAAAAGGATTTGTGAGGTCAGACACCGATGTTGGACAAGAGGGCCTGGTTTACAACCTCCATTCTAGTTCATCCCAAAGGTATTCGTTAGGGTTGAGGTCAGGACTCTCTGTGGGTCAGTCAAGTTCTTCCACCCCAAACTCCTCCAACCATGCCTTTCTGGACCTTGCTTTGCCCCCGGGGGCGCAGTCACGCTGAAACAGAAAAAGGCCTTCCCCAAACTGTTCATACAAAGTTGAAGCATACAGTTGTTCAAAATGTCTTGGTGTGCAGAGGCACTAAGACATCCCTTCACTGGAACTAAGGGGCTCTAGATCCACCCCTGAAAAACAGCCCCATAGAATTATCCCTCCTCCACCAACCTTTAAAGTCGGCACAGTGCAGTCAGGCAGGTAACGTTCTCCTGGCATTCGCCAAACCCAGACTCATCCTTCAGACTGCCAGATCTGCAGTTTACTCCACAGAACATGTTTCAAGTGCTCCAGAGTCAAGTGGCGGTGCTGTACACCACTCCATTTGACGCTTGGCATTGTGCTTGTTGATGTAAGGCTTGCATGCAGATACTCAGTCATGGAAGCCCATGCCATGAAGTCCACGGTGCACAGTGTGCTGATGTTAATGTCAGAGGAGGTTTGGAACTCTGCAGTCAGCAGAGTTTTATGCACTATGTTTTGAGTCAGCAGACTTTTATGCACTATGATCCTCAGCACTCAGAGACCCCGATCTGTAATTTTACATGGTCTGACACTTCACAGTCTTAGTTGCTGTGGTTCTTAAACACTTTGACTTTTCTATAATACTATTCACAGCTGATCATGGAATATCTTGGTAGGAAGGAGCTCTTTAGAACGACCCATTGCTTCACTAATGGTTGTAAAAGGCAGACTGCATGGCTAGCTGCTTGGGTTTTTACACCTGTGGCAATGGGACTGAATGAAACACCTGAATTCAGTGATTAAGAGGAGTGTCCCAATACATTTGTCCACATAATGTGTGTAGTACAACACCATTTCCTTCAATACATTAATGACCAAGTATAATATTTGTATCACATGCTTCTACAGACATTAGTGAAAGAATGGGTCGCTCTCAGGAGCTCAGTGAATTTCAGCATGGTACCGTGATAGGATGGCACCTGTGCAACAAGCCCAGTTGTGAAATTCCCTCCCTACTAAATATTCCACAGTCAACTGTTAGTGTTATTAGAACAAATTAGAAGTGATTGGGAACAACAGCAACTCAGCCATGAAGTGGTAGGCCATGTAAAATGACAGAGCGGGGTCAGCGGATGCTGAGGTGCATAGGGCACTTTCAGAGTCAGTCACTACAGACCTCCAAACTCCATGTGGGCTTAAGATTAGCTCAAGAACAGTGCGTAGAGAACTTCATGGAATGGGTTTCCACGGCCGAGCAGCTGCATCCAAGCCTTACATCACCAAGCACAATGCAAAGCGTCTAATGCAGTGCTGTAAAGCACGCCGCCACTCTAGACTCTAGAGCAGTGGAGACGTGTTCTCTGGAGTGACGAATCACGCTTCTCCATTTGGCAATCCGATGGACGAGTCTGAGTTTGGCGGATGCAGGAGAATGGTACTTGTCTGACTGCATTGAGCCGAGTGTAAAGTTTGGTGGAGGGGGAATTATGGTGTGGGGTTGTTTTTCAGGAGTTGGGCTCGGCCCCCCTCGGACAATTTCATGCTCCCAACTTTGTGGGAACAGTTTGGGGATGGTCCCTTCCTGTTCCAACATGACTGCGCACCAGTGCACAAAGCAAGGTCCATAAAGACATAGATGAGACATGTGGAAGAACTTCACTGGCCTGCACAGAGTCCTGACCGATAGAACACCTTTGGGATGAATTAGAGCAGAGACTGCGAGCCAGGCTTTCTCGTCCAACCTCAGTGTCTGACCTCACAAATGCGCTTCTGGAAGAATGGTCAAAAATTCCCATAAACACATTCCTACACCTTGTGGAAAACCTTCCCAGAAGAGTTGAAGCTGTTATATCTGCAAAGAGTGGGCTGGCATCATTTTACATTATATTAAACCCATATTAAACCCTACAAGCGAATACTGTTGGCAATATAGTATATGTCACACGTATGTTTTCCATATGCTGTGCAGAGCAGTCCAGTTTTCCGAATCCTTTAGGAAATTAAAGCATTTTATAAAAGTGATGAAAGACTTTATAGTCTCCTAGAAGGATGCCACCTAGATGAACAAAGCATGCACTCAAAGAAAAAGCAAGGCCGTTTGCCATTAAAATAGAGAGAATCAATGCAAAAAGAATCTGGTCTAATGGCAGAGAACATGGAAGGTTACACGATAAGGCATAATGAAAGACCTGGCTGGAAGCATTGGGAAATGTTTTGCATTTGCACAGTAATGGCACATTCCTGCCATGCAACTCGCCAAACTCCTTCCAGCCAGTCATCTAATAACATGCAGGGCTGTCGTGACAAAACACCAGGCCTTGGACCAAAATACAAGCTCCTCCACCCTCCCCCACCCACAGCACCAGGACACAAATGGGTCTTGGCCTTCACCAATCATTATGCAGAGACATTACACGTCACAACCAATTACACATCCAATTTAGGCACAAGGCATTAAGGCAAGACTCCACAGGTGAATAGGGTAACATTCTTAACCACTAGAGATCACCATGAAACTTTTCCCAGTTGATTACCTGCATTAAGACAATAACTTTTTGGTATTATTAAGTTTTCTGAAATTTTATGTTTGAATATGCAAATGAGCCATTATCTATATCTTAAATATAGGCTAACTTGTCATGGAAAAAAGCCAGGTTCCAAATTCTTGTTTCATTTTGCTGATATATTAGAATCCAAGTTTTGAATGTTGGATCTCTCTTCTTATCACTCAGAAAATAAATAAATCAGAAAATACTGTCAACAGCCATAACATTTTCGCTGTATTTCTAGGGATAAAAAGGTGTATAGCTCAGGCTATAAATTATATGCAATCAACCCCATCTGTAAAACCTTCAGGATAAGGATATGGATACAACTGGAGAATCGGATGTATGCAAATGCCACTGAAGTGGAGATTTCTGGATCAGAGTGTGAGGAAAAAACATATTGGCCTATGAAGATAGGTATTATGAATTTTCATTCATTTGTATTGGAGATGACTATTTACCAACACAATATCTAACCGTGTCCTAAACAACAACAACAATATACAATTTAATGTTTGTGTAATGACCATTTTATCCAAGTTTGAGCATAACTCAAAACACTAGCCAGTACCTGACTAGCAAACACAGCTTTGAACAGTTGCGCACCCATAAAATCATGATATTTTTCATTTACCTGCAAAAAACTGTTAATGTCTGTAATGATTTTTTTAAATGTTTGGAACAAATTTACTTCAGTACAATGGTAACTGCTTACCATGTGGTCATGACGGTCAGGGATGCAGGCTCACCTGCTGCTCTAAAATGCAGGGGTGTGGCTAAAATAAGGCTCTGCCTACAGAATAAAACTCTGTAGTATTTCAGTAGTGGCATTAAGACAAGATTGCATTTTTAAAACAAAACTGTATGGAAAAAAAAAACTACAAAATAAATCTAATTTCACAGCTAATTTGATTAATTGGGAACTGGTCAATGCTTGGGTATAAAAGAGCATCCCAGAGAGGTGGAGTCTTTTAGAAGTAAGGAAGGCAAGAGGTTCACCATGGTGTGAAAAACTGCCTGGGAAAGTAGTGCAACAATTCAAGAAGAATGTTTCTTAACGTTAAACAGCAAAGAGCTTGGAGATATCATTATCCACGATACGTAATTCCATCAAAACATTCAGAGAATGTGGAGAAATCTCTCTATGCAAGGAACAAGGCCAAAAACCACTGATAGTCAGGAGCTTAGGTGGCACTGTATTTAAAACAGACATGATTCTGTAGTGGAAATCAATGAGTGGGATCAAGAACACTTCCCAAAGCCATCATCTAATTCAAAATGGACACATATTTATCAAAAAACTATACAATTTCTCAGTTTCAACATTTGATATGTTGACTCTGTACTACACTCAGTTACATATAGGGTTTCAATGTTTTGCACACTACTGCAGTCTGTTTTTATGTACATATTGTAGAGCTTGCCAAGGTTTTTGTAACTTGGGTTGTAATTTGCTAGAATGGTCCATAGAATAGAATAGAATAGAATAGAGTAGAATAGAATAGAATAGAATCTTCAGAGTAGGTTTTATCTAAATAATGATTTGGCAGTTTTCAAACCATTATTTATCATAACCAATCAAACAGAAAGATCTCAGTGATAATAAAACTGTACATTAGTGCACGCATTCTAGAAGCACTCAGCACAGATGATCAGTTCAAATCAAAGACTCATCTCTCAGTCTCAATCAGATCCAGCTCTGTCCTGGCACCCAGACGATGGAAAAATACAATAGTTGTACAACCAGTTGCACCCAGAAGGAATCAACCGACAGGAATGAAGCTTGGTGGGTAGGTTTGACGTTGTGAGACTTGTGAATGACTGTGAAGTTTTACGCTTGACTGCGCATGGCACGTAAGCGAGGACAGGCCTCATTGCTGTACCTGACTGACCCAACAGCCACGATTGTGAACATTCAGTGGGCAGTGATGCCATTCATGGGACATCTTGTTAGTGCCAGCACCATTGGCAGACTGCTACATGATGCAAGACTACATGCACGCAGACCGTTACGACGACTGCCCTTAACATCACGTCAATATCGCCAAAGACTTATCAGGGCCTTATCATCTTGCAGGTGAAGCATGCCTCAGAAAAGAGTTTGAAAGCAATATGAGCAGTTGGAAGAGTTCGAGAGGGGTCGCATCATAGGGCCCCGGGAAGCGGGATGGTCTTATGCAGATACTATCATGGCACGCTGTTGTTGGCAGTGGATAGAAGAAGGCATGCACCAGCGACATGAAGGATTTGGGAGACCTACACGAACCACAGAGAGAGAAAGAACCAACAAATTGACCAATATACAAGGAGTGACCGAGCAGCCACGACTGCAGACATTCAGCGAGTAGTGAACACCACATCAACATCACCAAAGACTGAAATGGTGTTGTGCCAGACTGTTCTGGAGTGACTCAGAATGGCAGCGGGTCATCTTCAGTGACGAGTCACACTTTTGTCTTGGTGGAGATGATGAACGGTTTGTTGTCACGCGTCACACGTCCAGAAGGCCTGGTGTCCCTCCGCCTCCACCCCTACTGCACAATCTGCAGGAACTGTGTGAGATGGATTATCGTAGGACGATTGCGGACATTCAGCATTCATGTTAACAAACATGGCAGTCTGATGGCATACTGAGAGACACTACTTCTGTATGTGTACCTCAATAAATATTGCCCATATCAGTCTAAATTTATCATCATTTATTGTTCCTGGTAACCTTTATCTTCCTTCCCAATAGCACTGTAGTCCCACACTTCCTTCTGGCTGCAGCTATTCTTTTGATGATGAGTATAATTATGGCAACACTTGAAGGGTGTCTACATAACACATTCATACCATCTTACATAAACATTTCATAAAATATTCACGAACGTTTAAATCACCATTCATAAAGTATATTAATGAGAGACATCTTTCAAAATAAAAGTCCTCACTTATTATTTTAAAAAGCCATTTTATTTTCAGTGAAATGCCTCATTTCTGGACAGGCAAAACAGAAAGGACCTAAACAGTGCATGGGCTGTTGAATGAACCCTCTAGCACAATACAAATTTAAAGAAGACAAAGAGTAGAAAGCCTAGACTAAAAGTATACTAAGAGCATGTGCCGATCAAATAAAGGACCCGAACTTGGACTTATATAATAGCCAGTTTGGAAGGAGAGGAAATAAACGGAGGGTGGTGCTTGACTTTCTTCCGCAGTACACATTAACATGCAGTTGAATGAAACTCCAACCGAGGCATGAAACACTGGTGCAGCAGTCTAATTGCTCCAGTCCATCCTGCTCTTTTCTGACTCAATTCCGACCTCGACTGTGTATGAGAAATCACACAAAACCTCTTATGCAAGCAAGGGCAACTTGTACTAATACCCTAACACCATAATTATTATGAGATTTGGGCCCTTTGTGGCGCCCCTCGCTGACAGCGGGTCAAGGGTAAAGAAGAGAAATAAGGCGGTGGGGGGAGGCGGGGGTTGTCAAGAGGATTGCGATAGGAGCTTTATTCAAATCTCCGGGGTGGTCAGCGTGTATGTGTGTGTTTATGTGTGTGAGAGCCAGAGAGATGGGGAGAAAGAACAAGGTTCATGCTGAGACTATGATGTTGCTGTGGTATTTCACATAGCCTGCAGGGAGAGAACAGAACATTATGATGCTACGTGAGGGGAATGGCTATTCTGTAACGCACTCACAGACACACACACATATAGTTTACCGTATGTGACGGCTAGAGGGATGTATTGGTTGATGGCTAAACATGTCCAGTATGGACAGTATGCTCTGACTCAACAAGCCATACCTAACAAACAAGTTGCAAAATTACTCAAGCTATAGATGTCTGGAGTTATTGTTGTTTTTCTGCTGTTTAAATATTGTCTTATTTACTTATTGGATTAGAATGTATTCACTGCCTTTAATAATTCAATAACATACTTTTTTATCATGTGAATGATGGGACATGGTGTTTTTCATTTTGGACAAAAAACACCTAAAAAAAGTTGAGCACCTGATACTATTAGGTGGGCACAATTATCAGGTATGTACCTCATACTACATAGTACATACATACCAAATACTATTAGGAACACACCAGACGCTATATGATGAGCATACGATAATAATATACAAAAAATAAACAATGTTTGTATTTGGTGCACACCTGATAGTATCTGCTGTGCATCTAATAGTATCTTGTGCTCATCTAATAGTATCAGGTGCTAACCACATAGTATCTGGGATTCAACACATAGGATCTGGTGCTCATCTAATAGTACCTGGGATTCAACACTTAGGTTCTGGTGCTCATCTGTTAGTATCTGGTGCTCATATAATAGTATCAGGTGCTCACCACATAGTATCTGGGATTCAACATATAGGATCTGGTGCTCATCTAATAGTATCTGGGATTCAACACAAAGTATCTGGTGCTCACCAAATAGGATGTAGGATTCAGCACATAGTATCTGGTACTCGCTACAAAGTATCTAATGCTCATTTAATAGTATCTGGTGCTCATCTAATAGTATCAGGTGCTCACCATATAATATCTAGAATTTATTTGTTTTGTGAAACTTGGTTAGGAACCCTGTCCAATGTGCTTCATGCAACAGGCCCCAGATACACACCAACATCCACCAGATGACTTAAAGTAATTCAAATCCTATCCAAAGATTACCAGTGAATATACACACATCATAAAAAGAATAGTTGCACCCAACAATAGTTACCAGGAACAATAAATGATGATAAATTTAGACTGCTATGGACAATATTTATTAAGCTACACACACGGAAGTAGTGTCTCTCTGTATGGCATTGGTCCAACATGTTTGCTAACACAACACCCCAGACATCTCGGCATGGAGTTGTAGAGGTTCCTAATGGTGTCCTGTGGTAATCCATCCCATGCAGCTTGAACATTCTCACACAGCTCCTGCAGATTGTGCAGGAAGGTTGGAGGTGGAGTGACACCAGGCCTTCTGGACATGTGACGTGTGACGACAAGCCGTTCATCTTGGCACTGAACACGATGCCTCCACACATGGATTCGCTGGTCGTCTTCACCAAGACCAAAGCGGGACTTGTCACTGAAGATGACCTGCTGTCATTCTGAGTCACTCCATGACAGTCTGGCACAGCACCATTGCAGTCTTTGGAAATGTTGATGTAATGGTCTGCATGCATGTAGTCCTGCCTCGTGCAGACATCTGCCAATGGTGCTGGCACTAAGTGACTCATGAAGAGCATCACTGCTCGCTCAATGTCCGCTGACATGGCTGTTGGGTAACTCTGCACATATTGGACAATTCGTCGTCTCTCTCTATTTATGTCTCTCAGATCATTCATGTTGCTGGTGCGTGCCTTCTTCTATCCACTGCCACCAACAGCATGCTATGACATTATCTGCACAACCGGTATAGCACATAATAAGACCACCCCATTTCCCGGAGCCCTATGATGCCACCTCTCTCAAACTCTTTCAACTGCTCGAATAGCTTTCAAACTCTTCTCTGAGACATACTTCACTTGCAAAGGATGCTACCAACACAACAGTACAAGTCAGAAGGGAAAGCACCCACAACAGGACAACCTTAAGTAATCAGTCAGGTACAGTGATAAGGCCCGACCTTGCTTACGTTACATGCACGGGCAAGCGTGAAACTTGAATCATTTGCATGTCTCATGATGTCAAACCTACCCACCCAGTTTCATTGCTCTTGGCTGATTCTATCCAGGTGCAACTGATTTGGGGCAGGTCCGGATGTCATTAGGAGTGTGACCACTCAATATATGAGCACATTACCAAATTATGATCACCATCTGCTCAGGTAACATGAACTCATGAGCCTGCGGGAGAAGCTTTGAGTGAGCTTTTTGAGATTTCCCATCAATGTAATGTCTGCCTGGCAGTTTGTAATCCCCTCTTTGTGCCAACACAGTCCCCAGATTACATGTTCACAGTAGACTCCAAGCTAAAATTGAAGGTACGTGTGTTCTCCAATCCAATCTGAGCAACCTGCCATACTTGAGGCTTTACAAATCCGGAAGGATGGGCTGTGAGAGATTTACACCTCTTTCGAAAACCACATAAAATGCACTGTTGTGTGAGCAGTTTATCCAGGTGCTCATGTCTCATTCCGCTTCACTGTGTTTGTGCTCTCTCTACACTCATCAGCTACTTTATTAGACACACATACCATGTAGCTTCACGTTGCTGGTGGACAGTTTGAGACTGTAGACTGTTGCTATGCTTAGATTCATAGTGTCAGTCATCCTCTAGCCCTTTATCAGTGGTCAGTTTCTGACCACAAACCAATGATGAATGCAGAAGGTGGCTGATAACTGACGGCTGCAATGTACTCCTATATAGCAAACCCATCAGCTAGGAGGACCTCAAAGTACATAGTGAATGTATTCTTATGGAGACATTCTTCAGATAAAAAATGTCTCACTTTGTGTCTTTAAGATGGTAGTAACCTCAGGCTTCTGCAGATGGTGGTGCATGAGGATGATGGGGCTATAAACACCTGCGGGGTGTGAATGACAGGATTTCATAGATTGAGAAGAGGTGGTACAGTGCAATGAATGTCTCGTGCCATGTGTGGAAAACGGCTCCAAAGCAGATGTTAATGATTGGCCAAAAGGAGTGATTGCATTTGGACGTGCCAAAGGCCGTAGAGTGAAGGAAGTAGGTGTATGGAAGCGTGAAGCTCTCTATGCACTGTTCTTGAGCTAATCTGAAGGCCATATGAAGTTTGGAGGTCTGTAGCGATTGACTCTGCAGAAAGTTGGTGACCTCTGTGCACTATGCGCCTCAGCATCTGCTGACCCTGCTCCGTCATTTTACATGGTCTACTACTTCATGTCTGGGTTGCTGTCGTTCCCAATTGCTTCCACTTTATAATCCCACTGACAGTTGACTGTGGAATATTTAGTAGTGAGGAAATTTCACGACTGGACTTGTTGCACAGGTGGCATCCTATCATGGTACCATGCTGGAATTCACTGAGCTACTAAGAGCGACCCAAGCAGTCTGCATGCCTAGGTGCTTGGTTTTATACACCTGTGGCCATGGAAGTGATTGGAATTCAATGATTTGGATGGGCGAGTGAATACTTTTGGCAATATAGTCTATGGCATATTGGATCATTTATATGGAATATGGAAATTACCAAGTATAATATTGCAGTCTAATTTCTTTAACAGGGTTCTCTTTATATGCCTTTAGGACAAATCTGATCATGTTGTATGATTAGGCATATTTATATAGGAATACAGAACCCTCTAAAGGACCTCACAAACTTTCAAGCCCTACTGTAAGTACCTGGAAGTAGAGTGCAATTTGATTTGATTCAAATATGTGTTATTGTTTATTATATGTTATTGTGTCCAATCAGCCCCATCTTCTTTCTGAACATTCTCTGTACTTCCTCTGTTCTCTCTCTTTCTCCCTTTATTTCCCTTATTTTCGGGCACCCTCCACTCCGTTCATCCTGAAATGCACAGAAAAGCCTGTCATCTCTGCTCATCCCTCCCCACATATACACACACGCGCACACACACACACACACACACACACACACACACACTCTCATAATCACCCCATTTAAACCTCTCCGCAGTGTCCTTCAGTGGGAGAAGGATTTTCCAAAAACAAAACTGTGCACACCAGGCTAGCAGCTCACTCACTCAGCAGTGGGTATCACCACAGGCCCGGGTTGGTAAAATGATAACAATAGTGATCAAAGGCAAACATTTTCTGGATATTGACAATGCACGTTTCAGGCCTTTATGATACAATGATTATGCAAAATTGCTTTTCAATATGACATCAGCGCCAAAGCTTGGAATCACCTCTACTTTGGTAGACTAGAAGAGAGTGGTGATCTGTGCCAGACGAAGTCTAGCCATTCACTTACAACAGCACAAACAGGCAGTTAGCCTGACCAGTAAATATGTTCTTGAACGAAAGTGCAAAAAGTTTTTCTCCCATTTACTAAAGCTGAGTGCGACTAAACTGAATGAATTTAAATTTATACCTGAACTGAAACTCACTGTACTACAGTAACTCCTCTGTAACAGAACCCTTATTTGCACAGCTGTACGGATTCTGTATGTCTACACAGACTTACTCATGTATAGAAAATACACATACACTATATTGCCAAAAGTATTCACTTACCCATCCAAATCATTGAATTCAGGTATTCCAATCACGTCCATGGCCACAGGCAAATAAAACCAAGCACCTAGGCATGAAGACTTCTTCTACAGACATTAGTGAAAGAACGGGTCGCCCTCAGGAGCTCAGTGAATTTCAGCGTGGTACCATGATAGGATGCCACCTGTGCAACAAGTCCAGCCGTGAAATTTCCTCACTACTAAATATTCCACAGTTGACTGTCAGTGGTATTATAACAGAGTCAATCGCTACAGACCTCCAAACTTCATGTGGCCTTCAGATTAGCTCAAGAACAGTGCTTAGAGAGCTTAATGGAATGGGTTTCCATGGCCAAGCAGCTGCATCCAAGCCTTACATCACCAAGCACAATGCAAAGCGTTGAATGCAGTGGTGTAAAGCACGTCGCCACTCTAGACTCTAGAGCAGTGGAGACGTGTTCACACTTCTCCGTGTGGCGGTTGCCAGGAGAACGGTACTTGTCTGACTTCATTGTGCCAAGTGTAAAGTTTGGTGGAGGGGGGATTATGGTGTGGGGTTGTTTTCAGGAGTTGGGCTCGGCCCCTTAGTTCCAGTGAAAGGAACTCTTAATGTTTCAGTAGACCAAGAGATTTTGGACAATTTCAAGCTCCCAGTTTTGTGGGAACAGTTTGGGGATAGCCCCTTCCTATTCCAACAGTGCACAAAGCAAGGTCCATAAAGACATGGATGAGCGAGTTTGGTGTGGAAGAACTTGACTGGCCTGCACAGAGTCCTGACCTCAACCCAATAGAACACCTTTGTGATGAATTACAGCAGAGACTGTGAGCCAGGCCTTCTCGTCCAACATCAGTGTCTGATGCGCAAATGCGCTTCTGGAAGAATGGTCAGAAATTCCCATAAACACATTCCTAAACCTTGTGGAAAACCTTCCCAGAAGAGTTGAAGCTGTTATAGCTGCAAAGTGTGGGCCGTGGATGGATTAAGAATGGGACGTCACTCAAGTTCATATGCTGGTGAAGGCAGACGAGTGAATACTGTAGTGTACATTTAAGTACAGATGTTTATAGATCTCTTTAGCTCCTTTCCTGGCTCATTATTACTCTTATTCATATTCTTTATTTTATTTATGGTAACTTATTGTACTTTTCCCTTAGTGTAATACTAGTTAACAGTTCGTACTCTTGACACATAGTATGTGACCTCTCTTGACACATAGCACATCATACATGTATGACTCACCAAGACAAATTCCTTGTAGATGTGACATACTTGGTGAAATAAAGATTCTGATTTTGATATGTTCATTAATATATGTTCAAGAAATATAAGTTCAAGAAATGACCTCAATATACAAAGACAGGTGACCAAACATTCTTCTCCTTATTCAGCAGTCCATGGTTCCTTATCAACGATACCATGCTGTACATATTTGGTACTTTTGGTCAAAAGTGAAAGCTGTTTTCAAGCCCAGGAGCGGTCCAGAGCACTAATCTGTGGTCCTTCTAAGGGCGTTTTCATAAAAGGAAATATTGACAAAAAATGGAGATACATGTTTTCATTTGGACAGCAACATCATATCATTATTAATATGCATTATAATGTGTAATATAATGAGACTCTTAGCAATAGCACCAAGCCGTTCATTGCCAATTTTTGTCAGGGTAACTGGATATGAATCTTTTAAAGTTGCTGGAGGCATTTCACAACTGACATCATCTCCAACATCCTTGGTGTAACCTTGGTTTTACCACCACCTCCCCCCTTTACTGTAATTCATGAAGCTGTTCACTTCTGAAAGCCCACACTGAGCCTGTAGCAAATTGTGCCAACTTGATCATCTCATCAAAATTCTCCAGAATCACATGGCCTAGGAAATCCTGCATGGTCAATTACACCTGGGCTGCTGGTCCAGATGGGGAGGCAGAAAACAGAAGCATAAAGATCAGCTGGGGACAACTTTTGAAGAGGCACAGGCTGAGCCGCCTACGCTGGATGGTGACACCGCTGAGCATTCCACTGGGTATTATCAGCAGGGAGAGCAACGGAAAGGGAAGAATCGCAAACATAGAGGCGTCTGGGGAGACGCATGATCAGGACTGTACCACCTACGCCAAAACTAATACTTCACACAGCACGGCGGTAAACAGCAGTGTGCCTCAATGGTCACAGTAAGAGTCTGAAAAGGAAAGCACCAACGCTGGAGAAGAACACTGTCATCATCGGACGCAATGGGTTACTGTCGCCAAGCAAATCTGGCCGTCTATATGTGGGTGCAAGAAGTTTCGAGATTTTTCAGGTCATGTTGTACGTCTTTAACGTCATAAGCATAATCTTTTTCACACTAGAGCTTTTTTCTGGACCTAGAGTCCAAGTTTGGTATGTTTGGTCAAGTGTAAAAGCTGTTTCGATCTATGGTCCTTCTGAGGGCATTTGCAGATTAGAGTTTTTTCCCAGATCTAGGTTTGCATGCTCCATAAGTTTGGTACGTTTGGTCAAGAGTGAAAGCTGTTTTCAAGCCTGACAACAGTCCAGAGCACCAATCTCTGTACTTTCTAAGAGTGTTTTTACACTAGAGGTTTTTTCTGGACCTAGAGTCCAAGTTTGGTATGTTTGGTCAAGTGTAAAAGCTGTTTTTGAGCCCAGGAGTGGTCCAGAGCACTGATCTCTGGTCCTTCTAAGGGAGTTTTCACCCTAGGGCTTTTTCCAGACCTAGGTCCACTTGCTCCATGAGTTCGGTACGTTTGGTCAAGTGTGAAAGCTGTTTTGGAGCCCGGGAGCCGTCCAGAGCACCAATCTCTGGTCTTTCTGAAATCAGTGGTCTGGGGTTTGCTTCTAGTGGGTTTGCTTCTGTTGGGGTCCGCTGCAGGTGTGGAAGGAATCCGCTCCCTATGCACGTTTTGTGATGTGACTGCTTTGACTTTTCACATTACATCCCTGTCTGAGCCTAGCCATATGATAGTCCAGTGTTATTACTGTTATGCGTCAGTACATGCCTAATAAACCACATGGTCATAGAACTGGAGCAAGGTCACTGTAATAAGATCACCTTTGTGGAGTTTCTGTACGCTCAAATGCCATGCATCCCTATAGCACTGGTCCTAATAATAAAAAGCTGCAAATGGATAAAACTTCTTCCTACCGTTTTGCAAACTAACTGCCAGTGGTGGACAGTAACAAAGTAAATGTAATTCGTTACTGTACTTAAGTAGTTTTTCCATGTATCTGTACTTTACTGAAGTATTTCTATTTTGGATGACTTTGTACTTTAACTCCACGACATTTCAAACTCAAATATCTCACTTTTTACTCCACTACAATATGCAGAATTTGTAGTTCCTTTCAACTTATGTGCGCGTAAAAACGTAACATGTCAAAACGAAACAAGCTTATTCCTGGATTCTTAGCATCCATGGAAATGTCCACTCCAGGGCTGGACTACATCGAGGACCACCTGGAGGAAGGTGGGTAAAGCAGGATGGGGTTAATGCAAACACTGACTGACAATCACACATCAAAGCCTTAGTGAACAGATCAAGCATATTGTTCTTGACTTTGTGGGTAAATAGACCACAATATAGAAATATGTACACATGCACTGGCAAAGGTCTTTTTCTGCATTTATACAAACACTATTTCCTTTGATAATAAATTTGTTTATGAACAGAGACCTACAGATTCAATATAGTAAAGGAAAACTCATTTGTGATCCTGTTTAAAGCAAGTTTTTATTAAACTTAAACTTGTAACTAAGTTGCAAATAAATTTTAAACCAAAACTTTGCTTGTTTGCAAAAAGTTATTTTATAGTTCTAGCTAATGGAAACTGTTCTCCTTCAGTGTTCTGTGCTTATGATCATTTGAATAGACATCAGTGTCAGACTAATTAACAACCTTCTATTAAAGACTGGTGGACTGAGAGACACTAGAGTCTCTTCACCTAAACTGAGCTGATTAAGAGTCTTGTTCCAGAAATGATAATAGGACATTAGAGCCATAATAAATCATGCTACTGTTACTCTCCATACTTAAGTACATTTGAAGGTAAATACTTTAGTACTTTTACTCCAGTGGAGGTCTAAAGGGAGGACTTTTACTTTCACTGGTATTTAACCTTGGGTATCTCTACTTTAACTCAAGTACATGGTTTGTGTACTTCGTCCACCACTGGTTTCAGTCAGCTTATGACCAAAGTGTGTGTAAACAACACATGTCGACTTAGTTAAGTGATTAGTTTGCAGTTTGACATAATTACTCGGCTTGTTTCAGCTATGAGTTGACCTATGAGTGACAACTAAACAATAAGCAAGAAGAGCCATTCAAGGTGTATATAAGCCATGGAGGACCTAGGAGCGATAGGAAAAGCTTCAACACTGGAGAAGCAGAATGTCACCACTGGACAGATTTCTCAATAGCTGAGCACTGGTGAGCAAGTGTGTGGGCACGCGCGTGTGGGCGTTTGTTGAGACATATTCTTTTCTGCCCTCACATCCATAGGACCCTCAGTGTCCTGAGAAACCTTTCCCTCTTCTTTCTCTCTGTCCTCTTGACCCCTCCCCTCCTACTCGTCTATTTTCCGGCATTCTTAATGCCATTCATCCTGATACAGTCTGAAAGGCCTGTCATCTCTACTCAACCGTCTACGCACAAATACACATGCACACACACGTACGCGCACACACGTACACACAGTGTACCTTCACCCCATTTAAACCTCTCTGCAGGGTTAAGAGCTTGATTAGAGCACTCTGACCATCAAAAGCAGGTTCAGTCCACCAAGATGAGGGAAAAGAAACGTCCAGTTTATTAAAACAGAAAAGAAAAAGAAAGAAAGGACAAGTGCACTCTTTCACCCTTGCCCACTTTTCCTTGTGGCTTCTAAAATGGTCAACGTTTTTTTTCAAACAGGCCATGAGTCATTCTTTCAGGCAAAAAAAGAAAGAAAGAAAGAAAGAAAGAAAGAAAAAAATATAACATAGAAAATATTCCACATTATAATGCAATAAAACCAGCTGCAATTCTTATGCCAAAGTTGGTTAGTGCATAAAAGAAATTCTGAATATGAAAACATAATAGAGATATAATAAAGTGGCCTCACAACAGCATACACGCACGACACGAACACACACAGCCTTATGCAGGACCCAGCAGGCTCATTCATGTGTTCAATATGTATTACAATGCTGTACAAAAGTTCCAGGCTTCTGAGAACTACCTTTAATAAGTTGTTTGTCTGGGGCATACAAATTGATGGGCTCAAAAAAAAGTACATATGCATATATAAGCTCACTGACTGAAATGTACCTAATACCTCCATGAGCATCAATACCAGCTATGATTGGATTTGGCATGGACTAGACAAGTTTCTGGATGTTCAGACACTCTTGCATCAAAGAGTTGTGCAGTTGGGCCAGATTTGGTGGATGCCTTCCCTGGCACAATTCTGAGGATAATTTCTTGTAGACTGGGATTTTAGCCACTACTGGTAGACCCGTATGACCGTACGCTTCCATACACCTGCAGATTCAGCTACTTCCTTCACACTATGGTCTTTGGCACGCCCAAATGCAGTCACTCCTTTTAGCCAATCATTAACATCTGCTTTGGAGCCATTTTCCACACATGGGACGAGACATTCACTGCATTGTACCACCTCTTCCCAATCTATGGATCCCTTCACTCACATCCATATATAGCTCCATCATGCTTGTGCAGCGCCATCTGTAGGAGCCTGAAGTTACTAAACATACAAGGTGTTTAAACCTGATGTCTAGTAGTATTTAAGGTGGAATGGAACTTTGGATTAAGAGGCTGGTGAATAGGAAGCCAATTTCAGCCTCATTACAGATGAACATCAACCATGCCCACTGACAGTTGGGTTTCTTGGAAAGGGTGTGGAAAAATCCTCTTCACAGTCTGGAAAGATACATTTTTGAGTGTGTAGTCCACCATTACTGTTGCTCAGTTGCCGTTATTACCTGTTAGGCTGGAAATTGAACTTGCACTTGTAGATTTGGGTGGAGTCAAGACATAACAGTCTAGGATTTCGGAATCGCCGCTCTCGTAAATGCAGGATATCTATATGAGTGTTTGAGGTTCATGGTATGTCAGTTCTATGTACTAAACTCTCCTTATTCTACTACGCCAATGTAAATACAGTTTTCCATTCTAGGGTAACTTTAAATTTACAAGAGAAGGGAAAAAAAAACAACTTTCTTTACTTTGAGCAGAAGTTAATTGAACAGGAATTCTTTTTTGAGTGTTTTTGGTCCATTCATAAGGAAATTTAAAGACAATGTAAAATAGAACATGACCAAAATGTAGATACGTTGGTTATCCCAACAGTGGTCATATATATATACATTTTTAGGCTTGAAATTTATGTTGGAAAATACAAACTTACCAAGCCAGTGTTCTCCAGTGATCTTGCCAAACCCATCTCGGTAAGAATCCCACTCTCGGAAGAAGTTTACAGACCCATCCTCTCGACGCTGAATCACCTAAAAACACAATGAAAAGTTCAGGCATGATGGGCAACCAGTTAACATATCTATCAGGCCAGTGGTCAGTGCTAACCGTTTCTTATATCCCACTGTAAACTCTTGTACCAAAGCGGCTCAGTCACGTACCCCATTGCTTATATTAGCTTAATCTTAATTAGAAACTAGAGCTCTCTTTTTTATTCAGACCTAAACAGACACCTCTCCACTGAGTGAAATACACAAGGACAAATGATTCAATTTTTAGAAGATATTTCTGAGGAAATTAGATAAAGGATAATTCATAAGAAAGGGGAAAATGTTAAAGAAAAATAACTGGAACAACTGGAGTTTCAAAACAGAAGCTTCAAAAGACACAGAGATACTTTCATATTTGAGAGATGAATGTCAGGAGAAAATCAGGCTCCACTTGGACTGTCAGAACCAAAAAAAGCAACCAGTTTTTTAGTTTGGAAAAAAAATCTAAAAGAATGGAGGCTGGAAAAATAAAACAGTGGACACATCAAATACTAAACACTAAATACTAAAAAGATTTTATATTTAGTATTCGGGTTTTGTGCACTGTTTGGTTTTGTGCTGTTTTTTTTTACATGATGAACAAGTACAATTACAATATACATAGATAGAAACACAGACAGAGAGATAGATAGACAGATTGACAGACAGACAGACAGACAGAGAGACAGACAGACAGACAGATACACAGACAGACAGAAAGACAGACAGAGAGACAGAAAGACAGACAGACCGACTAACAGACATATACAGTTTTTCTCAGTCGATTTGGTTCATTTCTTAGATCAGAACTGAAATTCTCAAAACTGTTCTTTCAATCTCCACATCTCCTTGTCACTTGTGCACATCATAATAGCATTTCTCATTTTGTTTCACATTTTGCAAATGCTTTTGTACATTCATGCAAATGGTCATGTACAATTGTCTGCTGTTTTTTGCATTATCAATTGCTTATGTCATGTTTATCAAAATGTGTTCTACTGATTGTCTGTTGAATTGTCTTACCCTCCAAAACATTTAAGCTTTAGGTAATTTCTAAGGTCATCAC
Organism: Semaprochilodus insignis; assembly: GCA_034552555.1. Lineage (NCBI taxonomy): Eukaryota > Metazoa > Chordata > Actinopteri > Characiformes > Prochilodontidae > Semaprochilodus > Semaprochilodus insignis. Next base: position 16,693,271 of record CM067496.1, read on the forward strand.
ATGCAAAAGTGCTGAACATGTTATCATAATCTCTCAGGCATAATTTGTACATTTCTATGAAACTTTTTTGGCAAATGTTCGTAATTTATCCTAATTTGATTCAATTGTTCTCAGGTGAATCTTGGCTTTCAGTTAAGAAGGGGAATTTGTGAAGGTTTAGATCAACCACTGGTCAAACAGCTCTCAACCATAGGTCAGAGGTGTATCTCATGAACCTTCAATTGATAAACGTATATAGACACAAAACATTGCAGTGTCACAAAGTCTCACAATGGAAAGACAAGGTCGTGTACCGGATGAACAGCCAAAAAGAGATGTAAGGCTGCGTGGTGGAAGGCTGAGGGGACAAAACATAGGAAGAGGTAGGAGAGGCCATGACCATAGGTTTGTCCCAGATGAAATAAGGGCAACAATTGTGGACCATGTTTTAAATCATGGTCTTACAATGGCTGAAGCTGGTCGCCAGGTGTAGCTGAATATTGGAAGAACAACCGTGTCTTCAAAAGTTTCAGGTATGCAATTCAGAAATGTGCGCTCTGCTGTAATGCTGCACATTGACATAATTTTTGAAATGTTATTCAATCCTATGTTTTGCATTTTTGTATTCTTATACCATATAGGACTGCAAGACTGTCAGAAAAACTGTCAGACAGACAGACAGACATAAATACTGTCAGAAAAACTGTCAGACAGACAGACATAGAAACCTAGATAAATAGACAAAGATACAGACAGATAAACAGACAGACAGAAAGATAGATGGACAGTCAGATAAACAGACACAAAAACAGACAGACAGACAGACCGACCAACAAACAGACAGATAGACAGACAGACAGAGATACAAAGAAAGACAGACAGAGATATAGATAGATAGACAGACAGACAGACAGACAGACAGGCAGGCAGGCAGACAGGCAGGCAGGCAGGCAGACAGACAGACAGACAGACAGACAGATGGCAGCTGCTATGAAAGACTTCCTGTGCTGCTCTTTATTGTTCACTGTGTTGGATAAATCTGCCTTTAAAGCTGCTCCAGTGTTTAAGCACAGTGTCACTGTGGTGATGTGAGACACTGTCCATAATGCACAGCCACTCTGCCAGCATCCTCCATTCCACTGACAACTCCAGGGAGTCTAGGTTGGCGAGACACCAATTAAAAGTTTGACGAACACTCAGAATGAGAGTAGGCTGAGCACGATGTAAATAGTCTCGAGAATATGCGCTTTGTTCCATGTGCACAGCCTCAAAGTAAAAGACACGCCAAAGTGCAATATACTTTTGTGCATACTGACATACAAACGAAGGCTGTAACTTACTGTCGCCTGAACAAAAGTGATAAAAATAAATGAAATAAATGTGCTCTGGATTAATGTACACTCAGGTCTGAGTCACTTCATACCGCGTGTAATAAGAGAATCTGTAAGAGAAAGTGTCTATATGTACTTTCCTCCAAAGGAGAGTCTTTTATAAATGGGATTAATTTCAAACGCTCTAAAAGGGCCCATGTACCAGGAGACATTGAAATTTCCTTGCTGCTTGAAGTAAAAGAGTTTGAGAGTTGTTCAAAACAGACCGATCCATTGCCCAGTCCACACAGTCCATATATGCCAACTAAGCCACAAAAACAGCACTGAATGTATCAGAGTTCTAATGTCAAGGGCACAAACACATTTACGTTTGATGTCCCATTCAGACTCGGGCAATTCAACCACATTCAGTTCGAAGAGATAAGAGTGGCGTTAATGACACGTTTATGACACGTTTCTGACTTTATGATTATAAACTGCTTTTACAACGAGGCAGCCAATAACATAGGCCATTTATATACAGGTCCATAAGTATTTGAACAGTAACAGTGATTTTTAATTTGCGTTTCTGAAGTATAAAGTATTCCAGATGTGACCGAAATGTAGACTTTCCACTTTAACTCAATAGGTTAGTATACTGCATTAACCGTTTAGGAATTACAGCCATTTTTTACATAATAGTAAGAACAGTCCCTCTATTTTAATGAATGAATATGATTATGAAAGATGAATATTCTGAGATTTCTAATCTCATGTGTCACAAATGATCATCTTAATTCATCATATACAAAACCATGAAGAACCATCAAATTTTACCCAAGAGCCATCAAACTGGTCAGACCAGCCGCGCCTACCGGACTACAACACTATAGACTGTAGACTGATTAGACTGATTTAGCCCTGATTACCCCCGCCCACACACACTGGACTCCATTAGCCCACTGGACTATATGCACTGCACTTTAACTAGACCTCTATACTGAAACATCTGAGCTGTGTATATACTGTATATAATGACATACAGTTACTGCTCTTGCACAATTTGCATGTGTCTTACTGTTTACTGCACATATTATCTATTTGTCATTTTGTCTGTACTACTATATATATATATATACTGCACTGGAGAACTAGCCTGACTATGTTTCGCTGTACTGTACAACCCTGTTTTGGTATAATGACAATAAAGGTGAATTGAATTGAATTGATTTGAATTTAATTGAATTGAATTGAATTGAATTGAATTGAATTGAATTGAATTGAATTGAACTGAACTGAATTGAATTGAATTGAATTGGGATACAAATCACACATCACATTGTATCATTACTCTGACTACCCTATAACAAGCGCTTACCAATCTGGTTTCCCAAAAGCTTTGTAGTATTAAGATGATCTTAACTGGGAGAAACAGTGTTTGATGTGATGCTTGCTCTACTACTTAACACTGAGTGCATTTACATGCAACTAATAATCAGATAATATCTGGATTTATTCAGTTATCTGATTATTCAAGTCATCCGCTGTGGACCAGAGGAGGATGGTTCCTCTTCCTATTCAAGTTATCCGCTGTGGACCAGAGGAGGATGGGTCCCTCTTCCTATTCAAGTCATCCGCTGTGGACCAGAGGAGGATAGGGAACTGGATGACTTGAATAATCAGATAACTGAATAAATCCAGATTATCTGATTTTGAGTAGAGGGTTCTTCCTTTTGCTCTGAGGGTGTTTTTCCTTGCCACTGTTGGCCTTGGCTTGCTCATCCAGAATCTCTGTAAAGCTGCTTTGTGACAACATCTGTTGTAAACGGTGCATATAAATAAACCTTGACTTGGCATGTAAACAGTTTACTCTGATTCCCAATTAAGGCCTAGGCAACCATGTTTCTCAGCGCATGTGTACCCTTACTCTGATTTCTTTCAGTTTTCTCAATCTGGGATTGTACAAAAAACAGACTGTGCTACTGGAAACTAGCAAGCAGTTTTTAACACAGCAAACGCAAACTTGCAACAAAATCCTATTGAAGTGACAGTGAAACCGACTACGTGATTGATTAAATGAAGGATTGAAACATTCTTCATCTTCTAGATGATGTATTTTCAGATTTTCTGGTTATGTGACTCACTGTTTAAACAAAAAGCTGTGGTACGAAGTTTGAGTTTTATGCTACGGCTACGTCATGTCTTATTCTGTGAGTTTATTGGCCAGTTGCAAAGCAGAAATTTGATTACTGCCTGACTCATGTAGACCCGGAATTTCACATTATCTCATTTATCTCATTGTCCTCACCATTATGCAAACATGGTGAACGGATTACTGACAAAATCAGATTTTCTGCAGTTATCAGATTGCATGTGAATGCACTCAGTGGTCATTGTACTAAGGATCTTTTGGGAAACCCAGTCCTAAACTGCACTCGGAATGAACAGAAAAGGAAGCCTTGTGCATCTTTTATACAGTGAGAGAAAACTAATTAGCTCACAGAACGCTCTGGCTCTACATGCTGAACTTTATACTAGCAGATTTAAAAGGGTCGCTTTTGGTTTTTGGGCTTGTGAGAACTATTCCCCTTTGGAAGCCTGACTTTGCTAAAAAGGATCTGGAAGCAATATAATTGTACACACAGCCCAAGGTCGCACTTATACAATCTTTAGGGTGAAAAAACAACAAGGGCTCAGTTTCCTAACTACCAAAAATGACATCCTGGCCCGTAAAATGATCTCATATGTAGTTCATATATCTTATGTGCTAATATTGAGATTATTTAACTTATTCCCATACTTTCATGATTAGCTTGTTTTAAATAACTTCTCACTATATTATCAGGTAATTTAGCTTATTTTATGAAATTTGCTGGCATTAAACTGAGTACCGACAAAAAGGCTTAGGTGCGTGTAAACACCAAAATGAGAAACACAAAAGAGTATTCACTGCAAAAAAAATATCTTGGTAGGTAAAATCATCTCATATTTAGTTCATATATCCTAAATTTCATATTTTGATTTTATTTTAAGCTAATTTTAAAATGATTTAACTTATTTCAATACATTTTTTGATAGTTTTAGGTGATTTTAGGAAGCCTAATTTTAATACTACATTGGCAGATAATTTTGCTTATTTTAAGAAATGTGCTTGAGACAAGTCAAATGATTTGCCAATACAGTAAAAAAATGCTTACTAAAATTACTTGAAACAAGTAAAAATGCATCTGGAAATAAGTAAAATTAGTTTCAGATAACCTCAAAATGAGATTTCAAAGATACTTCAATTGGATATGAGATCATTAAACTTGCCAAGATATCACTTTTTGCAGTGAACAAAGCAACCTTTTGAAGCAACACTAAAATCAAGGTAGACCCAGAGTTTTTAAATTATTGTACTGACAAAATCTTAATTTTTATTGATATCAGAGTATTAAGTGCATGTAAATGTAAATACTGTTTTCCTTTAAGTGCATTCGCTGCAAAAGAAATAATATCTTCTTAGGTAAAATCATCTTATATTTAGTTCTAAGCTAAGTTTTAAGCTAATTTTAAGATGATTTAACTTTTTTTTTAACTTGATTTAACTTATTAGTTTTAAATGATTTTAATAAGCCAAATGTTAACACTACATTGGCTGATAAATTTGCTTATTTTAAGAAATTTGTTTGAAACAAGTCAAATGATTTGCCAATATAGTGAAAAAATAATAATTCTATAAATACTAAAATTAATTGAAACAAGTAAAAAAAAAAAAAATCTGGAAATAAGTTCAAAAATCTTTAAACTAGTTTCAAATAACCTCAAAATGAGATTTCAAAGATATATCAACTGGATATAAGATCATGTTTTTGCAGTCTTGAGCTGGCTTCATATGTCTTAGAGGAAGTATGTGCTAGACTTCACCCTCCCAGCTCAGAATCATTATGCCTTGTGCAATTGTGACCTTGTAAGTGGGTGAAACTGGCAAAAACTAAATAGGTTAAAATAAACAAACTGAAATAGAAAGGTTCATTAACCCTCCCACATCTCATGCGGTTCTTTGAAAGTTCCTTCAGGGAACCAAAGGTTCTCCAAAGAAACCCTTTTATTTTGCCGCCTTCATTTTTAAACGCACATGCACTTTCATGCACAAAACCTCTGAGCAAAATCACAAACCTCTGATCAAATCACATTTTGGTGATTTGATCTATTTTTCATGATCAAAATGCCCTGAAAAATTCAGAAACTTATTACAAATTCAGGGAAAAAAACCCACTGAAACATAGTTTAAAAAAACACCTTCTTATGAGAAAACACAGGCAGGGGTTCAGTTTCTATGTTTTTTCAACTCTCTGCAAAAACTGAGTCAGCTTCGATTGTGATGTGTAGATCTAATCGGGTCTTTTTGCCTGGCGGAAGAGGGACGCCACTTAAACGGCAAGCAGCATGGCTTTGCCCTTACAGAGAGGTTCATGATAGTCTGCCATGCCACTTCTTCTTCTTCGTTCCTGGCTTGTGTGCGTGATAGGATAATACGGTTTACAGAGAGCTGCCAGACGACAGTTGCCTAATTTGATGTGAGAGGAAGGAGGAAGGATAGACCGAGAGAAAACAAGAGCAACACAAAGAGAACAGAGAAAAGTAGAGAGATAATTGGTTACAGGAGGTATGTGTGTGTGTGTGTGTGTGTGTGTGTCTGGGTCTTAGCCTATGTGCATTGCTTGTGTGTCTATATTCCCTGTAATCTGGTTGAGAGCCATTCGATTTGCCCACTGCAGCTCTGTCTACAGGTCTGTCTGCAAATGTGGTATGTGGTCACCAGCAAAGACCACGAATAATGAATGTTTTTTGTCTTTTCCGCTGTTGTTTTTGATGTTGTTGTACAGAAAGTGTCTTTTATTGCCTTTTTATGTTCTTTCCTCCTTTATAAATCTGATGTCAGAATCAGAGCTTTATTGGCCAAGTATGTTTCCACATACAAGGAATTGGTCTTTGAGAAAGTGAGAAAAGTATGGATTGTATGTGTTTATGGGGCTCTAGAGAAACATGAGGAGTGTGGATTGTGATGTGCGTTGTAATGGTCAGCTGTTCATAAGTGTGATGGCATGTGTGAAGAAGCTTCTCTCAAAGTGTCTCTCAAACTGTAATTGGATTACTTTACTCATTACATCCTGGCATCTCATTCCTTATTACTTCTTACTAACTCTCTAAATCCCAGACAAATCTGGGCATACAAAACTGCAAAACCAAATAGTCTAATTTATTTAGCGTCATGTATTTGTTAATAAGTAGTTAATCTCAGGAAATAATTCAAAAGGCCTGCCACTGTCCCTGGATTTGAACAAGACACAGACAGTTATGCTTTATTGATATCATGAATAATAGAGCATATTAACTTACTTTCTTGCCAATTTTTATTATTTATGCACATTTACTCATTATCAAAATAAGCCTAGATACAGACTAAACACAGTATAAAGCCTAGATACAGTCTAAACACAGTATAAAGCCTAGATACAGACTAAACACAGTATAAAGCCTAGATACAGACTAAACACAGTATAAAGCCTAGATACAGTCTAAACACAGTATAAAGCCTAGATACAGACTAAACACAGTATAAAGCCTAGATACAGTCTAAACACAGTATAAAGCGTAGATACAGACTAAACACTGTATAAAGCCTAGATACAGACTAAACACTGTATAAAGCCTAGATAAATTGGTTTGCCTCAATTGAAAACTTTCAAGATTTCAAGTTTTGCATCACTATATATTCCTGGGCAATTAGATGCATAAACAATGTATGAAGTCCCAGAAGTGAAAGACGGAAGTGTGTAGTTACCGGTACAGTAATATAGAAGGGGCCACAGAGGACAAAGACTTTGAATGCATCACTGATGATATGTTAGGGAGGATGGGGTCAAATCTAATACCATGTGGAGATAGATGACACGTCCAAACCCATCAGTAAACGCTCAGCTCAGATGTATGTCCTCCTAGTGTATGATTTGCCTCATTTAACCCATTTTCTCTCCTTGGTAATCTGTTTCCGACTGGGAGAGTGTGAAGAAAAACCTTATTTTAGATCTTCCTTTGTTTCTCAGCCCTATTACTGCCTGCCCCTTCACAAGAAGGCATTTACCATTTACTGATAAGATAGAGAACAATGTCAGTGTAAGTAGGATTCAGCCAAACATGGAACAGTTTTGCTCTTGTTACCTTCCAACATCATGACTGCAACGTACAAGTTTTTGATAAAATGTTACAATAGCACACTGACTATCATCCCAAAATAACTACACTCAATATCAAAAGAATTGTTACACAAATAGTTGCACCCAGAAGGGATCAGCCAACAGCAATGAAACTTGGTGGATAAGTTTGACATCATGAGACATGCGAATGATTCAAGCAAGGACAGGCCACGATTGGGGACATTCACCGAGCAGTGACGCCCTCCATGAGTCATCCTGTTTGTGCCAGCACGACTGATGGACGGCTGCACAACACAGGACTACACGCACACAGACCTTTACGATGACTGCCCTTAACACCACGACAACGTCGCCTGCAATGGCGTCATGCCATTGTCATGGAGTGACTCAGAATGGGAGTGGGTCATCTTCAGTGATGAGTCCCGCTTTTGTCTTGGTGGAGACGATTTTGATGATAAGTGTAAATGAATGTATTTGTCCTCTTATGTCATGGACACCACATGTCTGTCATCATTTGAGTACTGATTCTCATCACCTGTTCTTCATTCAAATGTTCAGCTTATTTGTCTCTTTACCAGGTATTGCCAACACACCGTTGTTAGCTAAATGGTCTTCCCTGGTATCTTGGCTGTATGCTATGTGGTTCTTGTGTTTTGTGGTTATCCCTTGTACTGGTTGGACTGTATGTTTGACTCTTGCTTGTTCCTTTGGTTTTGGCTCTGTCTAACCCCTATTGGTTATGTTTGCTTGGATCACTGTGTTCTGGTTTACAGCGTACTCTGTAGCCTCTAACTCCTATAAATAAAAACAGATACTCTTTTAGATCTGCAAGTGTGTGGTTAGTCAGTCCAGTGTAACAGTATTGAAACCATTCAGTGTGATTCAGTTCAATGTCATTTAGATAGCTGCATGTTCCCTATGTTCTGCAAGAAACTTTCTCAGCTTTAAAATAAAGAATATATTGTGCTGGGTCTTTTCTGAAACATGTAATCATTGTCATTCCACTGCACTCTAGCGTCATTATGCTCGAGTGTGCTAAAGGACGTATGATTATAGAAATTACTCTGAACTACATTGCAATTACAGTTAAGTGTTTCTTAAAACCTTAACAACACCTGAGAAGGAAGGAGAGATAAAGTCAAGAGCATAGCCTTCACATTAACCCTTGCACTGTAGGAAATGATTTAGTGTATAACTTCAAGTTAGCAACTGTTTGCCTTCAAGTAGTAAGTTAATGAAACATAAAACACAGATTACCGTTCTGTTGATTTACTATATGAAGTTCAGTGGACTCCAAACCTAAGTTAAAACACCTAATCATTTTAACAGTGAAAGGAGCGTGTAGTTATTATTGTCATTCTGCTATAATATTAAATTATAAACTGTATAATTACATATGTAATTACATGATTAGGTACATAGTAAAGAAAACATAACATTCAAGACGTTTATCCTGCCAATTCAAAACTGAGCCAAATCAAAACCAATGCAACTTATGTTTCTGATTCTAGTGTAAGTCTGGGGTGTCGTTATAGGCCAGTGTTATAGGCCCTCCCCCCTAATAAATATACGTTATTAATTAAAATTGTGAACTGAGAATACAGCTGTGTATAAGGTGACTCACATTCATTTTCATTAGTAAATCACTTCCATCATGAAAGTGTAAACCACACCTGGGGTCACAAAGGTGGTGTTATGAAGCATATTGGGTAATGTAGCTTATGTGGTTAGCCAAAAAGCAATTTGGGAATAAGGATGGATAACGGAATGTTTGTAAAACAAAACTAAACAACTAAACACTGTAGAGGCTCCAGCCAAGGGCCAGTAGCCCCAGCAGCAGCCATGACATCAGCAAGCCCAATTGAATCTTCAAGTTCAACACACAAACAAACACATAACTATATGGAGGAAAGGGAAGTCAGAGGTATAGCTGGTTAATCTTCTGCTGGTTTGCCATATCAGGGTACTGGTACTGATACTGGTAGCAGAGACAGAAAACTTCGGTTTAGCCTTACTTAATTTTCATTGATGTAAACTTTTGAGAGAGAGAGAGAGAGAGAGAGAGAGAGAGAGAGAGAGAGAGAGAGAGAGAGACATTGTATTTTTTCCATTTTTGCAATCCACATAATGGAAACCACAGGGAAGAGAGAGAGAGAAAGAGAGACAGAGAGAGAGAGAGAGAGCGAGAGAGAGAGAAAATAAACATTCCTCGAGCATCTTAATCAGTTTCTGAATTTTCTGCTGTCCTCATTCACTAAACACCAGTTACACAAAGTCAATCTTTTATTCTTGGGAGAGAATAAATTCCCTGTTCTCCCTCCAGACACAGTGAGTCACTCTTATCCCTCTAACTCACACTGACATTCCAGTAATATAACACATTATGTTAAAATCCATATTAAACAGACGTACTACTGAGCTGTGGGGACCACCAGGTCTCTATCAGGGGTCAGTTTCATGGAGCTGCTCTTAGCTGAAAGTAGTTGTTGTCCCCTCTGCCAGTGACAGACATGGACAGAAACTCCAGCATAAGTCAAATCGAAAAGAAAATTTTGGAACTCATAGACGCCGTGTCCTCTGGGCTAAAGAGGAGTGGGACCATCCGGCACACTGTTCAAAACACAGCATCTGTAATACTATTGGGAGGGCATTAGTGCACTAGGCATGGGTGGTCAGCACATCTGCGAAGGTCCATTAATGACCAGTATATATGGGTTTCAGAGGAACTTATGCTGAACCCAGACGACGTCTTTATCAGGAAAGGTCTTGCTTATTTCAGCAGGACAATCAACCACATTCTCCACATATTACAGCAGCATGGCTCTGTAGTAAGAGAATAAAGACCTGCCTTCAGTCCAGACTGGTCATGCACTGAAAACATTTGGTGCATCATGAAAGGAAGAATACAACAAAGAAGACCCCCAAAATTTTGGAACAGCTGAAATCTGATATCAGTAAAGTGGCTAGTAAGTAGAAGTACATGGGAGGTGTTTCCAATAAAATGACCAGTGAGTGGAAGTACAAGATAGGTGTTTCCAATAAAACGGCCAGTGAGTGGAAGTACAAGATAGGTGTTTCCAATAGAATGGCCAATGAATGGAAGTACAAGATAGGTGTTTCCAATAAAATGGCCATTGAGTGAAAGTACAAGCTAAGTGTTTCCAATAAAACAGTCAGTGAGTGGAAGTACAAGGTAGGTGTTTCCAGTAAATAGACCAGTGAGTCTAAGTACAGGGTAGGTGTTTCCAATAAAATGGTTATTGAGTGGACTTTTATTTCATGAATTTGAATTTGTGGTCTGTTAATTTTTGCATTGTGACATGGATAACATACTACCCAGATCTCATCTAGCTTAATGTCATTAATGCTAATCACTGTTAATGAAAGATAAGCTCCTATTCATTAATGTTAATTAGTGTTAATTAATTTTAACATTCTGAATAAACACCTTTGTCCAGTCCTTATAGCCTCTTGTAGTGATTCTTAATGCGGTGTGCGCCTGCATGTGCTTATCCATTAGTAAGTATTTAATAGGTGGATGTGTGTTTGCATCCAGGCATTGACAGTAATTGATGTGGAAACACTGACTGAGCTATGATTTATGACACTTGCCCCGTGTTCCTTCTCTGAAAGAGACTATTGAACTGCCATTTCGCTGCAAACGACAGTCGTCAGGCTTGGAAAATGTCAACCCACGCCATCATCCTAATTAACGCAGATTTTTTCTTTTAATTAACACTAATGCCTAAAGACTGCGGAAGGGAACGCCACTGCAGTCATAGCTACTGACTGGGAAAGCTTTAACCTTTTTCCCTTCCCACCGCGGCTCAAACACGAAAATAATCAATGCTAATTTAGACACACCATTGATATGGGCACCCAGGCTATAAGGAGTTAAATATGTGTGCATGCTGGATGATGTCATCTACACTCATCATCAAAAGAATAGCTGCACCCAGAAGGAAGTGTGGGATTGCAGTGCTATTGGGAAGGAAGATGAAGGTTACCAGGTACAATAAATGATGATAAATTTAGACTCATATGATCAATATTTATGGAGCTACACATACAGAAGTAGTGTCTCTCAGTATGGCGGCGGGCCCCCATGTTTACTAATGCAACATGCCAGACTTCTTGGCATGGAGTTGTAGAGGTTCCTAATGGTGTCCTGTGATAATCCATCCCATGCAGCTTGAATGTTCTCACACGGTTCCTGCAGATGTTATAGTAGGGGTGGACTTGGAGTGACACCAGGCCTCCTGGACGTGTGATGTGTGACAACAAACTGTTCATCTTGGCGCTGACCACGGTGCCTCCACACACAGATTCATTGGTCAACTCCACCAAGACAAAAGCGGGACTCGTCACTGAAGATGACCCGCTGCCATTCTGAGTCACTCCATGACAGTCTGGCATGACACATTGCAGTCTTTGGTAACGATGACGTGGTGTTAAGGGCAGTCGTCGTAACGGTCTGTGTGCATGTAGTCCTGAGTAGTGCAGCCGTCTGCCAATGATGCTGGCACTAACAGGATGACTCATGGAGGACATCACTGCTCGCTGAATGTCTGCAATCGTTGCTGTTGGGTCACTCCACACATGTTCTCACTCTCCATGGTTCATGTACGTCTCCCAGATCCTTCATGTCGCTGGTGCGTGCCTTCTTCTATCCACTGCCTCCAATAGTATGCTATGGTAGTATCCGCAAGACCGGTATGGCACGCAATACATCCATAAGGCCATCCATCTTCCCAAAATTTCCAATTGCTCAAATTGCTTTCGAACTCTTCTCTGAGGTATACTTCACTGGCAAAGGATGCTACCAATACAACAGCACAAGTCAGAATGAAAAGCACGTACAACAGGACAACCTTATATAGTAAGTCCGGTACAGCGATAAGGCCCATCCTTGCTTATGTCACATGTGCATGTCTCATGGTGTCAAACCTACCCACCAAGCTTCATTCCTGTCGGTGGATTCCTTCTGGGTGCAGCTACATGTTGATGATGGGTGCACATCCTTCACCTACTTCCCTATTATAAATCTTCTTGACCAAGTATTGCTGAAGGAGAAGTAGACTGCAATTCATTCAAAATTCACAAATTGTAATCATTACTTCAAGGATAAAAGTTAAGCATTATTTAATTTTAATTGAGCGCTCACTGTGTAATGAAATGACTTTTGCAGTGTATCTTAATGAGCTTACAATTAGCCTGAGGGTCTATTTTTTAATAAACGGAGCTCACAGAGCTCAACCGTCTGTGCCACACTCTATTGTTAAGGGAGTCAGTAGAAATGAATTATTTTCTCCTACAGTGCCAGTCAAATGTTTGGACACATCTACTCATTATTTACTTATTTTTTACTATTTTTGAAGGTGAATACATCAGAACTATGCAGTAATACAAACTGAATAACGCAGGCATGCACCAAAATTTAAAGGAGCAATACACAATTTTGTTTTTGTTTAGAAACATTAATTTAACTAAGATTACCAACAGAATGTGAAGAAACAACAGGGCAGATGGTAAGCCAATATGTCTATATACATCATGTAGAGACATAGAGAGATAGACAGCATACAGTAGAGACATCTGCTGAAGTTAGCATGATAACCAGCTAGATCCGGCTCGATCTGTCTGTAATACCAGTTTGTACCCCAAGAGGTGATATTGAGTTAGTGTAGCGTCAAGTCAAATCAGTATAACATGAGAAGTTGAAGAAGTAAAAATGCATGTTGGAGGCTGTAACTGTAGCCTTAATTTCTGAAATGATGAAATTCACAAACGATGGAGCATGGAATGTGGAAAGACTACTCTAGCCTAGATGCTATAATCATTTTAGAATGTTTATTTTATGTAAACTGTTTTTTGCATTACAGTGAAAGTCTTAAAGGTGGTACAGTGCACTCCTTTATTCAGTATTTAAGTTGTTCTATGATGTTCTACATAAAAGGTACCTGCAAAAAATGATATCTTGGCATTTAAAATGATCTTATATCTAGTTCATGTATCTTAAAATTCTTATTTTGAGATTATTGCAAGCTATCTGTTCTCAGATATTTTGGCTTGGTTCAGGCACATTTCTTAAAATCTTAAAAACTGCAAAATAAAAGATTGAAAAATCGAATATATTTAACTCACGTTTGACTTGTTTACCGATTACTTGTTTTAAGTTATTTTAGCAAGCCAAAGTTTCCTCATTATATTGGCAAATAACTTGGGCTTACCACAATAACAAGAAAAAACATCTGTAATCTTAAAACTGTCTTAAAATAATCTCAAAATGAGAATTTTAGAATATACCAACTAGATATAAGATAATGTTACCTGCCAGTACATTATTTGTTGCAGTGTAGTTACTTGGAGCTTGCTTGTAGCTAACGTTACCTATACTAGCTACTGGCTTTCCATCTGGACATCAAAACAAAGTAAATTAAAGCATTCAAAATGATCTTATATCTAGTTAATATATATTGTAATTCTTATTTTATCTTATTTATCTAAGCTATTTTTAAGATTATTTAACATATTTTCTGTTTTAGATAAATTTAGTAAGCCAAATGTTCTCGGATAATTTGGCTTGGTTCAGTTACGTTTCTTAATATATTTAACTCATATCTGACTTGTTTCCAGATTACTTGTTTAAGTTATTTTAGCAAGCCACAGTTTCCTCATTATATCGGCAAATAACGTTGGCTTGCTACAATTACTTGAAACAAGCAAAAACAACTGGAGAAATAATCAAATAATCTTAAAATTAGCTTAAAATAATCTCAAAATGAGAATTTTACAATATATCAACTATATATAAAATCACTTTACTTGCTAATACATTATTTGTTGCAGTGTAGTTTTTGGCTTTCCATCTGGCCATCAACATAAAGTAAATTAAAGTTGTTCCTCACTATGAAACTCTCAGTATAAGATGATCTACTTTAACCAGCTTCAACCTGTGGGGGTCCTGACCATTGAACAACAAGGTAACAAAGTATACAGAGAAACAGATGGACTACAATCATACAGCATGGCTGATACTTACAGGCTGCTGTTGGGGTTGTGGTGCTAATGAACTGTAACCATGGAGGGACTAAAGGTAAAACGAGTTTCATTGACTGGGCAAATGACAGTACAGGTAGGCAATAGAGTACCAATGAGAAACCAAGCAAACATACCAATAGGACGAGACAGGGTCAAGGCCATGAAACAGTCCGGATTGGAAACAGAGAGCAAGTACATATTCAAACAGAACTAATTATGTACAGGTGTGTGATTAGTACTCTGGATACCATGAGCGAGATGGTGGTGCGTGATTGGCCAGTGGAGAACATGTGGCCGCGACATCACCGAGCGATGAACTCTGGGGATTGAAGTCTGGCGCAGCGGTAGAGACCAGGGGTGACATAAAGGTGGAACTGCTCCTCTCTTTCCCTCTCTCCACTGCTTCATGTTGTCCAACGTTTGAGAAACTTTCCAGAGTAAAATGAGCAGAGCAAACTAACAACTCTGAATTGTTCAGTATCTTCAACCACAATCTGCCCTTAATTAAACAACCTTGACCAGGGGTTAAGATTCTCTAAACCTTATGGGAGTTTCTAGCTAATTGCTACTTTAAAAAATGTTTAATTTATTAAAATTAAAAATAAAACATACATTTAATCATGTCCAAACCACTACTGCTCACATACTTCACCACCACCTGGGAGGGATGGAAGGCTTTTTTATTGCCTGCATCCTTGACGTAAGACCTTACTTGCCCACACGTGTTACAACAAATTGTTTTATTCATGTATTTTTTGATAGCTGTTAGCAGATGAATGTGAGTTACGCTTCATTGGGGTCCCAAAACCCAAGTCGGGTCTCGAGTCTCTGGGGTGCTGTAGGTGATGCATTATACAAAAGTAAACATCTACTAAAAACCTGTCAGGTTCAACACAGCTTCAAATAACAAGCCTTTAATTATAGATATAACTGCAGTCTGAAGGACAGAAGGAGCACTCTGTAGTTCTACAGTTATAGACTGTAGTCTATCTGTTTCTCTGTATACTTTATTACCCTGTTCTTCAATGGTCAGGACCCCCACAGGACCACCACAGAGCAGGTATCATGTGGGTGGTGGGTCATTCTCAGCACTGCAGTGACACTGACGTGGTGTTAGTGTGTGTTGTGCTGGTGTGAGTGGATAAGACACAGCAGTGCTGCTGGACACCTCAGTGTCACTGCTGGACTGAGAATCGTCCACCAATTAAAACTATTTAGTCAACAGCGTCCTGTGGGCAGCATCCTGTGGGCAGCATCCTGTGACCACTGATGAAGGACTAGAGGATGTACAACACTGCACTGTGCAGCAGCAGATGAGCTATCGTCTCTGACTGTACATCTACAAGGTGGACCAGCAAAGTAGGAGTGTCTAATAGAGGGGACAGTGAGTGGACACAGTGTTTAAACACTCCAGCAGCACTGCTGTGTCTGATCCACTCACACCAGGACAACACACACTAACACACCACCACCACGTCAGTGTCTCTGCAGTGCTGAGAATGGTCCACCAATGTCATGGTTGATCGGTGTATAGCTTGTATAGCAAGCATGCTAGCTGTCAAGCATAATAGCTAATCCAACTGACAGTTTAGTAAGTTTAAAAAGAACAATGTTTCTAAATGTCCTCCTAAATTTGACAGCAATTACAATGAGCTATATTGCTAGTTTACATACTTTTTCAATTTGGTAGGTGTTGCTTCCAAGGTTGAAATTCATTTACACTCATCTTCAAAAACATAGTTGCACAAATAGCTGCATCCAGATAGAATCAACTGACAAGAATGAAACTTGGTGGGTAGGTTTGACATTGTGAGACATGAATATGATTTACGTTTCACCATCTGTCATATATGTGACGTAAGCAAGGACAGGGCTTATGTTCCTGACTGACCCAACAGCCATGATTGCAGACATTCAGCGAGAAGTGATGTCATCCTGTTAGTGCCAGCACCATAAGCAGACAGCTGCACAACGCAGGACTACATGCACACAGACCGTTACGACAAATGCCCTTAACACCACGTCAACGTTGCCAAAGACTGCAATGGTGTCATGCCAGACTGTCATCACGAAACTCAGAATAGCAGCGGGTCATCTTCAGTGACGAGTCCCGCTTTTGTCTTGGTGGAGACGACCAACGAATCCGTGTGTGGAGGCACCGTGGTCAGTGCCAAGATGAACGGTTTGAGGTCACACGTCACATGTCCAGAAGGCCTGGTGTCACTCCACCTCCACCCCTACCTCCATCCCATCTGTAGGAACTGTGTGAGATAATTCAAGCTGCATGGGATGGATTATCACAGGACACCATTAGGAACCTCTACAACTCCATGCCAAGACGACTGGCAGATTGCTTTAGCAAACAATTGCGGCCCGCCGCCATACTGAGAGACACTACTTCTGTGTGTGTAGCTCAGTAAATATTGCCCATATCAGTTTAAATTTATCATCATTTATTGTTCCTGGTAATCTTTATCTTCCTTCCCAATAGCACTGCAATCCAACACTTCCTTCTGGGTGCAACTGTTGAGTGTGTATGAATGTGTGTGTGTGTGTGTGTGTGTGTGTGTGTGTGTGTGTGTGTGTGTCATCACGAGTCAGTCAGCATCCGACTCGAGACCACATCTCTGGTGTTATCTTCCTATTACAGGTTTTTGTGTCTTGCTCCTTATGGTGACACCAATACTGACAGTAATTGAAAAATTCGGATCTGTAAACCCAAGCCTAATCCCTATTCTGGTTCATTATTGACTACGCTGCTACAGGACGGAAGTTTTTTTGAACACATCTGTTGGCTCACACTCTCTCTCTCTCTCTGACGCACATGCACAAGGTGGATGTGTCCGGTATGTCACCCAAAGAAAGCAAAGAGGGATTTAACTTGAGTAATCCTCCTTTAAGTACAGACAACAAGCACTACGTAAGCCTCTCACTCTCTCTCACTCTCTCTCTCTCTCTCTCTCTCTCTCTCTCACACATACCCACATCTGCTACAGAGCCCTGTATAAGCCACGAGTGGTGGTAGGCATAGACATTTAAATATTAATGATACATATTGCAATGAAACATGTTTTAATATACATGGCATGCACTAGAGGTGTTTTCCATATAGTGATTATGCTGTTCCATACAAAACAGAACTTTCTCGTAGATGGAGTGGGGGCCTTTCACTTGCAACATGACAAGCCAGTGGTTTGTGCTCTGTCCATTTCTCTAAACCTTAGCAATTACTCTTCTCCTTCAGTGATTCCGGCTCTTCATTTACTGTGTTAGGCTGTGTTACAGCCTGTACAAGCACTTTCCAAAGAATCGATTTTCGGAAAAGCTGTTTTGTTTGTGGTCAGTTCAGCTAGTAGCTAAGGGTTGATGCACAGGCTGTTTTTCGGTGGAACACAAAGGAGAGTGGAGGGTGGACACCCGTTCCACCAACCAGAAACTTTTCATCCCATTGACCTGAAGTATCTTGGCATACCTCTAATATGGTTCATATGTTGCCAGTGGGAATGTTAGCAGTTAACATCAATAGCTGAGGTTAACAGCGCTAGCAGTTTAAATTTACAGACTTCAAAATGACTTTTTCATGATAAGGAAATCCATGCAATAAGTTCAAAATAATGTCAAAATATGGGGGCAGTCGTGGGCTGGAGGTTAGGGAACCAGCCTTGTGACCGGAGGGTTGCTGGTTCGATTCCCTGAACCGACAGTAACGACTGAGGTGCCCTTGAGCAAGGCACCTAACCCCCAACTGCTCCCCGGGCGCCGTGGATAGGGCTGCCCACCGCTCCGGGCAAGTGTGCTCACGGCCCCCTAGTGTGTGTATTCACTAGTGTGTGTATGTGGGTGTTTCACTTCACGGATGGGTTAAATGCGGAACACAAATTCCTCTGTGTGAAAATCACAAATGGCACAAAAACTCTCTACTCAGAGAATGATTGGCCTCACCGATGTCAAATTATATAGGAGCTCGAGCTAGCTAGTGCTGGCTATTTACTGATAATTACTGATAGCTAAAAAAATGCATCTGCAGCAAATTTATACTCTCTTTACATTTTTATTGTTACTTTTTTATTGATTTTATTATTATTTTATTGTTATTATTCATATTGACCTATGTTTTGAATTTG
Organism: Semaprochilodus insignis; assembly: GCA_034552555.1. Lineage (NCBI taxonomy): Eukaryota > Metazoa > Chordata > Actinopteri > Characiformes > Prochilodontidae > Semaprochilodus > Semaprochilodus insignis. The sequence continues at coordinate 16,711,925 of CM067496.1, forward strand.
CATATATACTCTTCCAAAAAGAAAAAAAAGCACAGAATCCATAATCCTTAATGTATCAGTGTCGGTTTTGCAATTTGTAATAATAATAATAATAATAATAATAATAATAAGAAGAAGAAGAAGAAGAAGAAGAAGAAGAAGAAGAAGAAGAAGAAGAAGAAGAAGAATAAACCCCAGTAAGTGGATATAAACAAAACATGTTTAACATGTGAAACTTTATTGATGTTTGGACCAATAGAAATGCTTAAAATTCTGAGAATAACATCTCTTTTCATTAAAGAAACAAAAACAAAGAAAGTTTTTTGACCTCTCCTGTAAAGTTACTGTGTCTGAGACGTAACCTTTGGACAGTAAAGAAATATTCATTATAAGCTGCTCAATAACCATGAAGCATATTAGATAAATAAATAGTAAGTAAGAAAAAAAATCAACAGTTAAAAGTCAACAGTGGGTTTTGGTATTCTAATAATTTACCAACAGGCTTAATACACCTTAAATACTATGTTAATAATTAAATAATGACATATGGATATGTATGTAGCTTGTTGTGCATGTAAACAGCCTACAAAATTATAAAGCCCAATATACACGCCAGAGGGAGAATTTTTTTTCCACAGAAACGACTTTTCCCAGCTGCCTGAAATGCTTTGTTGGAATTCCAGCCCTTTTCTCTGTTACAAAGTGACATCATCTCGTAACACAGTCCTTCTAGCTCAGCCTCACACAACACACAGAGAATACTGAGCTACACATACAGAAGTACATACAGAATGAACTAAAGATTCAAAATATTAAACCATTAAATGCTGACTGGAAAGGAAAAAAAAACTCTGACAGTTGCACAGTACACATGTGGTCATTTTGAAATGTGTCTTAACACTGAGGTAGACTCAGGAGATAACACAATGATGGTTAAAGCTGAATGGATAGCTGTATTTACATTGCCATAGTTGAATACAGAGAGGTCAGTACATAGACCTCAAACACTGTTGCTCCTCCTTCAAACATAAATCCTGCAATTCCAAAAGAGGATGGTAAAACGGGATGATTCCAAAATCCTAAACTGTTATGTACCAATATTCATGCCCCAAAATGTACCAGCTCACGTTCAAGCCCAGCAAGAAAACGACAATGGTGCAACAGTAAATGGCGAACTATGTGGAAAAATCTACCATTAAATACTTTTAAGGCCATGGTGAAGTCAATTGAAACCAGGTTGTCTGTGTGTAGATGTTTATTATGTTTAATATGTTCTTGTGTTAATATGTCTTCTTGGCCAGGTCTCCCTTGTAAAAGAGATCTGTGATTTCACTGGGATTAACCTGGTTAAATAAGGGTTAAATAAAAAAAAGTGATGTGGGGAAAATATACTGTGATAAGCCGTTTGGCTGCATTGCCAAGCTCTAGGTAGAGGTATGACCTGCACTGGAGGAGATCCGGCTAGATTGCATCTTAAGTAGCTTTCCTGACATGTGGTAATTAGGACCATCACTGTTTGATCTACAGTGGGCAAAGAGCAAGCTGCCATCAGGACACAATGCGAATTTCACAGACGCTCAAACAGATGCCTGGCACTAAGCGAGATGGCACTGATTATTGCCACTTACAGCTTACACAGTGAAAAAAGAAGGAGGGAGGGTGGACGAGAGAGATAAAGAGTACAAGGGACAGAGAGAGAGTGAGAGAGGGAAGGCCAGATGGAGGGAAAGGAGAGGATGAATGAAAGTGACAGAGGAAAGAGTGTTTATACAACAGCTTAATGGTTTTCTGACACAATCTTGTTGAACATCAGGGTTAGGGGTGAAGGCAGGAAGAGCTGGAGCATATGCTGCTTTACTGCAGTTATAAATCCAACAGTCGTACTGCTTTGCTTTTCTGGCATTCAGTGCCCGGCCCCCTTTTATCTCTCCACCCTTCAAGGTTTCTTCCCTTCCCAGCAAAATCACTCCATCTTTTCTACTGCATGTCAGTGACTGTAGCCCTCGCTCTGTAATCATCCCTTTCTAAAGGCTTGCTAAGTTCAAAGCTGTGCTATGAATTTAGTTCATATTCATTTGGTTCAGGACAGATTCCTGAATCTGCTCGCATAAGGTAGAGGAAAGTCAAAGAGACATCAGTGATTAAACAGATCAATGGAGATTCCTCCTAACTACCGTGCAATGAATGACCTGGTATGCGGACAAAACTTGCCCCATCAGACAAACAGTAAGCGTTAAACAGTTAAAGCTTTCAGCTTTGAGAGAGAGAACATCAAGCTCTACTCTTGCTTCAGATTTAGCTTCTGTCCATCCTTCCGCTGTGAGGAGACACCTCTATGGGCCTACGGGTCTGAAAGGATGCATAGCTACCAAAAAGGCCTTACTGAGAATGGTAAATACACCCAAACTGAGAAGGTGTAAAGCAAAGAAAGGTATCTCAGAACAATCAACTGACCATCCCAGAGTCAGGGATTCCCCAATATCCCTGAATCTGAGTTGGGAATATCTTGGATCATGACAACCAGAGAACCTCTATGTGAAAAAAATCTACCGTTCCAAACAGTGAGGGTGATGTTGACTGAACTGCCAGCGGTACATGGTTGATGTTCATCTTTAAACAAGGCTGAAATTGTCTTCCTATTTGCCAGCTTCTTAAACAAATGTTCAGTTCCACCTTAAATGCTACAGCTTGTACAGGTTCCAGAATGTAACTGTGGCACTGTTTAAGTTGGAATGGAAAATTCGCAAGACAAGCTGGCAAATAGGAACTTCAGCTGACCTCATTGACCATGAAGAGACTTAAGCGTGATAAATAATAGTCTGTTTGTCATGAAAACTTCATCATCGCAGAAACTCATCAAATCGCAGAAACTTCATCATCATCATCTTCTTCTTTTACCATTTAATTAGACTAGGGTTGCGGTTGCAGTAGGGAAAGCAGAGAAGCCCAGGCGGCACTGTCCCCCGCAACTTCACAAGCCATTACCAGGCCAGCTTGGAGATATGGTCCCTCCAGTGGATGCTGGGGAGACCTCTATTTCGAGGATTCCTTATATTAAATTCCCTACAAGCATCAGCAGTGATTACACACTATTGCTAGCCTGAAGCTAGCCTTGCAAGTTGTCTCCAGACAAGCATCCTCATTATGAGACCACATCTGGCCTGGCAAGACCAGATTTTACAGAGAAATGATCTACAGTTCTATCGATAATATAAACCAGGGGTGCTCAATCCTGGTCCTGGAGATCTACCACCCTGATCTATCACCCTGCAGAGTTCACCTCCAAGCCTAATCTAGCACACCTGATCCAGGTAATAAAGGCCTTCAGCAGCATCTGAACATGAGAGTCAGGTGTGTTGGATCTGAACTGTCTGGGATGGTAGATCTCCAGAACCAGGATTGGGCATGCCTGGTGTAAACCAATGGTGCACTCCGGACTGGTTTAATTCCGGGTATGTGGGTAAATGCAGTGCAAAGTGGAACCAGCATCATTTTGTAGGAACTGTTTTAAAGCTTAATAGTGGAATGATAATTATTTTAGTGGGAGGGTGCATTAAGAGACTTAATGGAACATTCAAAAGGTTATGGCCTTACACATCTATCCATCTATCCATCCAATCCCTCTCTCTGAGCTTCTGTTATACAACACAGGCACAAATGCATTCACTATCCACTATCCACACACATGCACATGCCCTCCTCAACACTTTTCACTGCTTATCTCAGCACTTACAGCCCTGTGCAACAGTAAGACAAGTCTCCTCGTTTAATTAAAACTGCCATTAAGTAGATTTTAATAATTTTTCAGCATCAGATGTATGTATATATCAAAATGTATATACATCAAAATGTATATATTTATCAGAGGATGACACAGAGGCCTCAACAAACAAACAGAATATGAAATATTTCCATACCTTATGTCTTTATAACAGCTTTGATTCTTTTCGGGAGACTTGCTTTCAGTTTTGTTTATGTAAATATTTTTTGGTTGCATTTTCTGCTTCCATTCCCCTTTCTCAATCACAGTCTACTTAAGTCTAGTTTCATAAACTCCTGCTATTATTTTACTTTGACTTTCCACTTTCTGGATTTATCTTACATCGAAACTTTGACAGGATTCCTTATTATAAATTCCCTACAAGCATCATCTGTGAATACACAATATTGCTAGCCTGAAGCTAGCCTTGCAAGTCATCTCCAGACAAGCATTCTCATTATGAGAACACATCTGGCCCGGCAAGACCAGATTTTACAGAGAAATGAACTACAGTATCATATACAGAACCGCAGCTCAGCTGCTGATAATATAAACCAGGGGTGCTCAATCCAGGTCCTGGAGATCTACCAACCTGATCTACCACCATACAGAGTTTGCCTCCAATCCAAATCTAGCACACCTGATCCAGGTAATAAAGGCCTTCAGCAGCATCTGAACATTAGAGTCATTAGGTGTGTTGGATCTGAAGTATTCAGAATGATAGATCTCCAGAAGTCCAGTTTCTCCAGAGGTTTCCAGAAGTCTAATTTCATAAACTCCTGCTATTATTTAACTGATTTTATTTGATTTTGACTTTCCACTTTGTGGATTTATCTCATATCTAATCAGAAAAAGTTTATTAATATATTTGACTTCTTAATAGACAAACTGACCAGAAATTACATAAACCAAGGTTTATTTCTGACTTGCAGAGTACTGATATTCATTCAGTATTGACAGTTGCTTTAATTCATCACAAAGCAGAGCAGCAGCATACTAGGTTAGCAGTAACAGCAAACACTAGAATGCCAGTATGTATCAGCAGTGAGTACTTTTTTACAGTTACATTAAATAAATACAGTAAATTAAATAACAAAACAAGTAGCAAATAAATAGTAAAACAATCAATGTTTCTATGTGACATTATTTCTAAGATGACATGAGGGACTGAATACTGAATGAATTTGCCTCACTTGGACAGGTTCAGCAGAGTTAGTCGGTTCAGTAGGATTCCATTTTTAAAACTGATTATTCAGTTAAAAGTCACAATAGACCTGTAGAGTGACTTAAGATATAATCAATAGTAAAAATTGGTCAAATGACATGTTTTGTTGTTTTTTACAACCCTGTTTCTAAACAGTTAGGATGCAACAATCTGCAAATCATTCAAACCTTACATTGAATTGAAAATAGTGCAAAGACAACACATCAAAAGTTCAAACTGAGACATTTTTTGTGGTTTTTGAAATATATATGCCCATTTTAAATTTGATGCCAGCAACATATTTCCAAAAAAAAAGTTTGGACAGGTTGATGTTTAGCATTGTGTTCATCACCCCTTCTGTTAGTCAGTGTCTAGTAAGGGTTTGGGAACTGAGGAGACAATTGCTGTAGTTCTGAAAGTGAAATGTTTCCATTCCTGCTTGGATATCAGATTTCAGCTGCTCCATAGTTTGGAGTCCACTTTATTGTATTCTTTTCATTTCATATTGAACCAAACGTTTTCATGGCTGGCCTCGACTGCAGGCAGGTCAGTTTAGCACCTGCTCTCTTTTACTGTGGAGTCATGCTGCTGTAATACATGCAGAATGTGGTTCACTGTCCTGCTGCAATAAGTGAGACCTGAAAAAGACACAATCTGGACGCAGCATATGTTGCTCTAAAACCCGTACATGCTGTTAAGCTTTAATGGAGCTTCACAGAAGTGCCAGTCTCCCATGCCATGTGCACTAATGTGCCCTCAGTAGTATTACACATGATAACAAGCCGGATGGTGCCTCTCCTCTTTAGCCGGAGGACACACCGTCCAAAAACACTTCTCAGTTTTGAAATTTGATTTGTTGTCTTCAACTATTGTCAACTGAATATCTGGTTGCATTGATTTGGACACCATTGCATTATGTTTGTATTTACATATCACCCAATGTCCTAACTTAATGTCCTAGAACTGGACATTAACAGTCCCAGTCTCTATAGGGAACACAATTTTACTTGAACACATTGTAATACACAGTTAGTGTTTATTTGCTGAATTTAATGAATATGTTATCAATGTTATCAATATGTTAAACTCAAGACGGTAGAGGAAGAGTTCACTTGGGCTGAGAATGTTTTTTTTTTTTTTGTCAGACAAATGTTCCTATAATGTATAGGAACAGATTTCAAACTTCAGCCACCTCTTAAAAACAGCTAATACGAAGCACTTTACATGACACTTGCTTAGGAATATGGTTTAACATGCTGTGGTTGGTGTAGCGTAATGGATAACACCACTACCTGCCAGTAAGCTACCTCCCCATGTGGGAGACTGGGGTTCAACTCCTGGTCTGGGTGACTATTCTAGACTAAAATAGCTCTCTAAAATGATCATGCTCATATTGTCTATTTGTATGTCTTTGTTGTTATCAATGTTCTGTTTCTTTGTTTCTTTTCTGTATGACACCTATGCATTTCTATCTCGACCAACAACTGTAAGTGACTTTGGGTTTGTGAAAAGCACTATACAAGAATAAAGTATTATTATTATTATCATTATTATTATTATTATTATTATTCTGTGCTGCAACTGTGAGTCCTTGGGCAAGACTCCTAACACTACATTGGCCTATCTGTAATACAGTTAACCTCGTTAGTTGTTCTGGACAACAGCATCAGCTAAATGCCGTAAATGTAAAGCTTGATTTTAAGATGCTGGCACCTACTTCATTAGAAGAGCATACTACACCCCAGCTGACCAGCCTGAGGTTGGAACTACAGTTAGTGTCTGATGGACCCTATGAAGATCTACATTCAAGTTTGAGAAGGTTTCTCATATATAGTAGACTCACAATGAAACATATCCAATTCAAACATACCCAGCACAGTAAATCTTTCTGTCTTGCATGTTTTTTTTTCTTTCTTTCTTTTCATTCTTTCTTTTCATGTCTTCTGTTATTGTTACTTGAGGAGAAAACAGCAGAGTTTCTCCCAGCAAGCCTGAGGCAACCTGTATCAGACACTGTGTTACATCTGATATGTTTTCAAGGACTTTCTTCTGTTCTGTGATAGCGACATATCTGAAGTCTTGATAAGCTATTCAGTGACTGAAATCACATGGAGATAAGGCCATTTGCAGAATGTTTTTGTAACCGAGACTGAGATACATCAGAATACAGCATAACTCCATCATTGATGGCTCTATATGGATTTTAATCCCTCGTGCTATTTTCCCCTTTTTATTCTGTTTTGCATCAACTGGAATCCTGTAGGGCATTTCTTATATCAATGATGATAATAATATTTACTACTATAGTATTATGGTATGATAATACATATAAGATAACTGGACAAAAAATAATAACAGCTGTGATTGGATTTGGCCCGGACTGGACAAGTTTCTGGATGTAGGCCACATCAATGTTCAGACACTCTTGCATCAAAGAATTGGGCCAGATTAGGTGGATGCCTTCCCTGGCACAATTCCGAGGAGGATTCCTTGTAGACTGGAATTTTAGCGGCTGCAGATAGACCCGTATGATTGTACGCTTCCATACACCTGCAGATTCAGCTACTTCCTTCACACTATGGCATTTGCCACGCCCAAACGCAGTCACTCCTTTTAGCCAATCATTAACATCTCCCAATTTCCGCACATGGAAGAAGACATTCACTGCACTGTAGCACCTCTTCTCAATCTATGAATCCTGTCACTCACACCCCAAATGTAGTTGACCAGCTAGGACATGTTTGCTTGTCTAGTTTTGTACTGAAGCTATGACGCTTATTAGCATCCACTGACACTGGCTACCCCCTTTAGAACCATCCATGAGCTTAGTGTATAGGTCATATAGGTATCATCTTCAGTTCTAATGCCAAAACATTGCATTTGGCTCGTCTGCAGTTTGCACCATAGCACAGCAATGACGTGACACCATTTGCAAACAGTCTGCTCTGCGTGAAGATAAAGCCACCAAGCACTACTACCATTAAGTGATCAATAAGTGAGCTAGAATGTAAATGGGATGGCTCTACACCTCTAAAAAATCCTCTTCAGAAGATAACCCTTAACTGTGGTAGTTTCCAGCATTATGTATTCATTTATAAATAATATTTATTTTTAAACAGATTGGAAACAAAAAGTATGTAATTTGACCAGGGGCACCCAAACATTTGCATACAACTGTATCACATGTCATGGTTATGCTATAATAACAATATCTCAATAAACCAGTAAACCTGTTCATGAACAGTGCCAGTGCCCAAAACTCACAACCAACAGGAAGGGGGTACATGACTTAACCACTGCCACTACAGTTTACCTGCAGGGGAGCCAGCACAATACCCAGGAAATTACCAGGGGAAATCATGTGTAAACACAAAGTGTAAGACATCTCTGGGAAGCACAGAGATATCTAGATTACAGCCAGCAAAGCTGTTGTGATTCTTTGACGCACTTGTTCAGTTTCGGGGGTGAAAATGGTACCCTATTATGTGCAAAGGCAATGCAGCACCGTCCAGCAAAGCAGGTTGTTGGTCTTTATGGTTGGATTTGCAGTTTTGCATGAAATAAGAAAGTCATACATGATTCAGAAACATATGCAATAACCATTTAAGGGCGACATGTGTGATTGAAGGAAAGTCTCCTGAGTTTTTGGGCTCCGGTTTTGATATTGCAGGCTTCACTGGGTTCAGTTGGAGGAGGAGACCATCCACTGGCTAGAGAATGAATGAATGAGGAAAGCCTGGAACACTAAACATCAGTTTATGGGGAAAGTCCATTCCTTCAGTAGAAAGGGCAAGAGCCAATAGGCTTACTGGTTAAGTTGCAAGCCATAAAAGCCTCACCCTCGTTGTGGAGGTGCATGCAAACTAGCTGGAGCAAGTTAGTGCACCTAACCTCTTACTGGATTAGCTGAGCTGTAGTAGTCTTATCACCAAGCACGAACGCTTGAAGGTTTCCTTGTTTGGGAAATGTCTGTTCATGACTTTAGAATCAGAATCAGAATTAGAATCTCTTTATTTAAGTAAAGTATTAAGTGCTGTATGCTGCACCTACAAGGGATTTGTCTTGGTAAGAAAACACATGTATGACAGACACATTGTCACTGAGGGAAAAGTACAATAAAGTACAATACATAGAAAAAAGAATAAGAATAAGTATAATAAAGAGCCAGGAAGAGCTACCTAAATATATAAAAATGAACAGACTGAGGAACAGCTTCATTCCAGAAACTGTAAGACTTTTAAACGCCAAGTAGACGGAACCACTGCACTGACACTTTGAGGACACTTGGTCACTTTAACCCACTCTGCTGCTACCTTGTCAATTTCATTGCTCTTTCTCTTTCTTTCTATATTCTTTTATATATTTATGTATATTTTATTTTTTTTATTTAAGTACTGCTGCTGGGTATAACTGGGTCCTTGAGTACTACAATTTCGTTCCACCCCATGTACCACATGTGATGCGAATGACAATAAAGTCTCCTTGAATCCTTGAATCCTTGAATATATACTCACATATGGATATTCTATGCAATATTCTGTGTGAGTCTAAGTAGAGATATATAATCAAACCACTATTTACAGAACATTACAGAATGATATAAACATAATGTGCCTGTCCAAAGAAATACATGTATCTTTATGCATCATTTGAACATAGCAGCTGCCGTTTATATTGTGAAATAATTTCATGATAAATGGATCAACAGAAATGGCCCAAAATTGCTTGGGAAAAAAAGTCTGGTTCCATTGACTTACATTATAATTAAATTAATTAAAAAATAATTAGGTTTCTGTGCTCTCCTGTAAAGTAGCCATTTTGGAGATACAATGACAGTAGTGATATTCAACTTTCAATGTCAGTTAATCTAAAGGGATTTTATTCCAAGCCATTTGTATAAATCCATTTATCATGAAGGTTAAACAAAAATAGAGTTACAGGGTTATATTTGACATTGATGATGTTAAATTTAGGTTCTAATGTCAGCTAGCTAGCTTATCAGGCTAATGTTAGTACCCACTGGCTAAGCCAAAGTGGCCCTTTGCAGATACTCTTAATACAGGCTATGGGTTTTATAGGTTTCTTGCCATGAAGGTACATCTTGTCCTTAGCTGGGCAGCACATAAAACCCACCGACAACCAAATGAAGATGTGTGTCCCCAGGAAGAAACACCCTCTACAACCCAACACAGTCCAGTCAAAGGGCCAGTTGGCATAGCCAGCTAACATTAGAGCCCACTGGCACCAAACTTTTCTACACTGGTTTAAGAGCTCTATCACCTTATCAACTGCAGACATCTCCTTTTTCTCATCATATGGAAAGCACTAGCTTAACATTCTAACTGAACAGTTTTTTTGGACTCTATTTAAACAACAGAGAACACAGAACTGCTGCATGATGAAAACACAAGACCCTCAGCAGCTCAGGGTGGTAAGTTTAGTTACTTAGCTAGCGTTAGCATCCTTTATAAGTATTGGCTGTCATGACTGGCACATGACAAGACACATTTTATCAGTCTTCCTTCCATCACTATCAAGCCACTTATCTCAGTATGGCAACGAAAAAGAGATAAGACTAAGAAAAACAGGTGCAAATAATCAGATAAAAATAACAGGAGAAGTACAGTTAGAACAGTTAGAACTCCCGGTCTGAAAACAAGTCCCTCACCAGGACACATCTTAACTACTAATAGCATGCAGCTTTATTCATGGCATGATGACTGTCTCGCATCACTCTGTAAAATATGTATAGTCAGTGCAACATGATGCTGTCACATCACACCAATTAGTGCTCTTGTACCTTTATAATGAATGATTCACGGCTGATTATTTGACTGTCTGTTACAAACCACATTCACTGGCTGGATTCCTGTACATGCTAAGATACACTCATCATCAAAAAGAATAGCTGCACCCAGAAGGAAGTGTGGGATTGCAGTGCTATTGAGAAGGAAGATAAAGGTTACCAGAAACAATAAATGATGATAAATTTAGACTGATATGGACAATATTTATTGAGCTACACTTACACAATGCTCAGTATGGCGTCAGGCCGGACATTTCGGAGTCGTAGAGGTTCCTAATGGTGTCCTGTGACAATTCATCCCACGCAGCTTGAATATTCTCACACAGTTCTTGCAGGTTGTGCGGTAGGGGTGGAGGTGGAGTGACACCAGGCCTTCTGGATACGTGATGTGTGGCAACAAACCGTTCATCTTGGCGGTTTAAACACCTGAACACGGATTCGTTGGTCATCTCCACCAAAACAAAAGTGGGACTCGTCACTGAAGATGACCCGCTGCCATTCTGAGTCACTCCATGAGTGACATCCAGTCTGGCACAACACCATTGCAGTCTTTGGTGATGTTGATGTGGTGTTAAGTACAGTCGTCGTAACGGTCTGTGCGTATGTAATCCTGCATCGTACAGCCGTCTGCCAACGGTGCTGGCACTAACAGGATGACACATGGAGGGCATCATTGCTCGCTGAATGTCTACAATTGTGGCTGTTGGGTCACTCTGCGCATGTCAGTCAATCTGTTGGGTCTCTAGAGTCATTGGGATGTCCCTCGAAGTTAAATCTACCCACCACGTTTCATTCCTGTCGGTTGATTTCTTTCTGGGTGCAGTTATTCTTCTGATGATGAGTGTACAATAAGTCAAATGCTAGACTAAACAGGATTTCCAGTGCATCAGCATTAACAGTGCCATGACGTTCGGTGGCCTTGCAGCACATTGCACAGATCAAGAACATTCATAGGCTCATTTATGATTCATGCTGCAGAGACAGAGCGAGCACGATCTGAAATAAACTTCACTCTGGACATACAATTCACAAACTGTAACCAAGTTGTAAAATATAGATGGGGAAGACCAGAGAGACACAGAAAAGCATTCGGGAAAAAAAGCATTCTGAATGCACTCCAGTTCGAAATGGAAAAAAACAAGGTAGTCCGTCAACAAATCACAGCTCAATCTCAAACTTTTACATTTCAGTCCGGAGTCCTTTTTCAATATTTCAGGCTGAGATGGCGTGTACTTCTGATAAAAGCACCATCTGATAATGCGAGATCACGTAGCACTCTAATAGATCTGCTCCTGTGAATGATTTATAAAGCATTCGTTTTTAGTCTCCGCCTTTTAGCAAATAAAATAATAATACTCAAATACATTAGCTTAGCCAGGGCCAGAGTACTGAACACCACTGTACTCCTACTGTTCTCTCTGTGGGAGTGAGAGAGTGAGTAAGAGAGAAAAGGAGAAAAAGGAGAGAAAGAAACAGAGGGAATTTTATAGAAGCAAGGAAAACATTCCCAACTTTCAGTGTCAGTTAATGTATTGGAATTCATTCCAAGCCATTCACAGTATAAAGATCCATTCATCATAAATGCTGAAATAGAATTACGAGGTTTATATAAGACACTGATGATGTTACGCTTAGAAGTCATACCCAATGTTTAATTACCCAAGACGACAAGCAATCTGGTTGTTAAGCTGTAACATATCGACTTTCACGTCCAGGTCGTAGCCTCTACTGCACTAGCTGAGGCTCTTGTTGATAAGGTGATAAAGTTACATTCTTAAATCAGTGAAGAAATACAAAGTCTGGCACCACTGGGCTCTTGCTGGGGCAGTCATGGGCTGGAACCAGCCTTGTGACCAAAGGGTCGCCGATTAGATTCCCAAAACCAACAGTAACGACTGAAGTACCCTTGAGCAAGGCACCTAACCCCCAACTGCTCCTTGGGCACCGCGGCTGCCCACTGCTCTGGGCAAGTGTGCTCACTGCCCCCTAATGTGTGTGCGTGTGTGTGTGTTCACTAGAATGTGTGTATGTGGGTTAAATGCGGAACACAAATTTATCTGTGTAGAAGCACAAATGGCACTAAATGGCTCAAAAACTCTCTACTCAGAGAATGATTGGCCTCATCTAATAATATGAGCTAGCTAGCTAATCTAGCTAACATTAGTACCTACTGGTAAAGCCAAACTGACCCCTTCCTATAGTCCCTTGCTATTGACCCTTGATATAGTCTGTAGGTTTTTCAGGGTATTTCTTGCTCTGAAGCCATGTCTTCATGGTTTGGCTGTCAGGCTTGATAGATAGATAGATAGATAGATAGATAGATAGATAGATAGATAGATAGATAGATAGATAGATAGAGAGATAGATAGATAGATACTTTAATGATCCCGAAGGATATTTAGTGAAAACAGATTCCATGTCCATTGGACATACAAAATAATCACTAAAAACTAGTGATAAAACGTATAAAAGAAAGAAAAAAGTAGGAAAAAAACGCTAAAACAGTACACAAAAGACGGAGCTACTGGAAAGGCTGCCACCCACAGCGGCGCCGGAAGTGATTTCAAACTGTTTTCAAAGTGTTGATCAAACAAAGGCTGACGAAGATATCTAGCTGTCCAGCTACGGCAGAGCTAAGGCTAGCTATCTTCTTAACTAGGCAGCACCTAAAATAAGTGAACAACTGGAACATGAACATGTGAGCTCACAGTAAGAATCACCTCATAAAATCAAAAAATCAAAAAAGACATGCTGTCTAGTCAAGGTTACTTACAAAAGGCCAGTTTTTTGCCAGTGGGTGGTTTGGTTTTTCTTCATTGGTGTAAGAACTCACCTTATAGGATGTGTTAGCTAGCAGTTTGGTCCGGAAAGAATTTAGACCCTTTTAACTCTCAATGATGCCTGAATAATCATGAAGAAGGCATGTGCTACAAGAACTGCATGATATTATTCCCATAGATTTTTAAACTATTTAAACTTATAAATTATTGTTTAGTTAATTTACAGTTAATTTATATTATTTTTTTAGTACTGACACAATGATACAAGTACTAATCTGCTCTGCAAAACACAATCATTTTCAACACAATTGTTTATTGTACAATGACCGTTTGTTGCAATTTGGTGTCACTAATAGTCATTATAATCATCACAACCATCATTACTGAGGTAAAATGCATATAACAGAAAGCAAATTAGACTAAAAAGAAAGCATGCACACCGCTGTAATAAACAGTACAATATAAAGCATCTCCATACTAACTATATACCAGAAAACACAACACTTTATTTGGCCAGCTAATAATATTGCTTGTTGCTGGCGTTTCAAATGAGTGGTCTGGCAGAACATCAAATTTACACGGTTTTCCAATTCCCCCCACATGCAGGCAATCAGCCAAGGCTTGTTTACGATCCAAATTTTGCCTCTGTATCTCAGCCCTTGAGCTACAAGTCTAATATTGCAAAGAATCACTAGAAGTCAATAGTCACCCAAATTCGTTTCTGGAAAAAAAACGTCCCCAAAACCCTTTTACAACCCACTCAAACCACTTCCAGCTCCACATCAAGGCCAATTTCTTCTTGATGTGATTTAGGACACAGGAAGGCTTACTGTTAATTATAAACCTGAACTAAACTTTACGGTGTAGCTGATTACTGCGTGTGGTCACTACAAACAACATGTGCTGTGCTGCCCACCAGAAACACAGTACTTGAAACTTTCACCTCTGTAAAAACTGGGACCCACTTTATATTAAGTGTCTCTAAAAACTGTGTAGTTACATGTGAACTACACATGCAATAACGATGTAACTACTAGTAATATAGTCACTGTTACAGATGAATACAGTAGTACAGCTCATGTAATTACATAGCTGTATAAATTAATTTTTTGTCTCATGTAATTACATAAGTGTATTTTGATAGCTGTATAAGCATATCGTCACTGTCCAAAGAAAAACAAGTATCTCCAAAATGGCAACTTTACAGGAGAGGGCAAAAACCTGATTGAATTTGAATGTAAGTCAAAGGAACCAGACGTTGTTCCAAGCATGTTTTGGATATTTCTGGTGATCCAGTCATCATGAAATGTCCACCCAATATAAACAGCAGCTCAAATGACACCAAAAAATAAAAATCGACCAAAATGGAGATACGTGGTTTTCATTGGACAGTGACAATATTCTAACCCATGTAAGTACACATGTGTAATAACATGAGTGTAACTGCATTATTAATTCAACGTCTGATGGAAGTGTGTAATAAAATTCTTAATTACATTACAAACTGAGGAAACGACTACCTGATCGTTGAGTAAACGTTTCCGGAACCAGATTATTTATAAAGCTTAGGAATTTTCATCACCTGGACTTTCCCAGTGATGATTGTTAATAAACCATAGTCCTATGAAGCAAATTATGGTCTGAGACCTTGATAAAATTGATCCCGGAGCTGCAGTTTCTTGGGGTGCCCAAACTTTTGCATGGCAATCCTACCCTTTTATTTTTCCAGTTGTAAAAACAAACAAACAAACAAAAAAAACTAATCTGGCTAAGATGGATGTTGAAAAGAATATTTCATATTTATATCAAGATTTTTTCAATCTTGCTCTATTAACTATTGACAATTACAGAAATGATGACCATGGGTGCCCAAATACATGCTACTGTATGTCCAACACACACATGTCCACATACTCACATACCCAGATAGCGAATATTGTGGGCAGGGATGGAGGGAGAACGCAACTCGGCTAGCTGGAGCCAAACACAGGTAGCATTAAATAATATGAAGTGTCTTGGCTTACATACACCTCTTCTCTACTTTCTTTGATCTGGGAAAGCTTTCCCAAAATGTGCCCGTCTGCGAGTGTGTGTGTGTGAGAGTGTGTGTGTGAGGGTGTAATGGTGCGGTTTCTGTGCTAGTAAAATATGGCAGCATTAATATGGAGGGAAAGCGTCAGTCTCTTTTTTGGCGGCTCATGCTGCCTGACAGACACTTCTCTCTGAGTTCTACTCTCTGCTGAAAACTTGTCCTTAAAAAGAGGAGCGGGCCGGGAGAATGAGAGGAGCTGAGAGAAGTTCAAGGAAAAATATGAGCGCTGTAGACATGGAGGAGTCCCCTGAGAAGTTCCAGACTCAAATTCTTTCTGTAAATATCTGACTGCTAACTGTAGCACTGTTTAAAACAGCTGCGCTGGAGGCCACGGGCCACCGGCTGATTACATCTGTAATTATCATTTTAAGTTGCTCACATTATGGTTTTGAGGCATTACTGCCATGTTCAAATCCACACTCCCATTACATTAGTTTCATAACAGTTACTTAACAATAACACATAGAAATTATGAGTTATGCATTTGTTATGTTATTACAATGTAATTACATTGCAATGATAACATTATTATGTATTTAAACAATAGCTTCAGGAAACACTAAATTGGACTGACAAAGTCATTGTTTTGGTGTTTGTAGGGCATTAGTATGGCATCTCAGGTGGCCAGTAAGGTGTTGCTAAGCTGTTACTATGTTATCTAGGTGGGGTTGCCAAAGTGTCACAAGGTTACATACGTGTATTTAAGTTTTTATTTTGCTAAAGTATTATCAGGCCATTGCTATGATATACCCAGGTAAAGTTTAAGGTTGCCAGATGTTGCTTTGTCAAACCAACTTAATACATGGCAAGTTATACAATTATTTACCCTACCTGTCAAAAGCTTAGGCACACCCAACTAAACTGATGTTTTTGGTATCTTAAAGACTCTACAGGCTTACACTTAACAGTACCAACTGATGAGATGTCTGAATGCATATCCTGATATACCACATATACTCTTGATGTACCACAGTAGTATATTTCTGGCATATCTCCACCTCTAATATTTATTTAGTGGTTTAAAAACTTTGATCTTTTTTTCTGCACAGTTTAAAAGCTCTAGTTCTCCTTTCAGTTTAGAATGTTCATGATGGACAGACCAATAGAATTGCTCCAAAACTGCTTAGAAACAAACCTTGTTCTATCAGCCTCCACTGCAGGTTAACAAAGCTGTTTCATCCTCCTGTAAAGGTCCATTTTGGAGATTTTTTAAGGTGGACTCTATAATTCCTTGAGTGCTATTGTATAGTTTGATGTCTGGTGTTTGACTTTTATTCTAGAGTAAAGCATTAAGATAAAGATAAGGAGAACCTTCTATGAGTAGCTGTGTCTAAACTTTTGACTGGTAGTGTAGTATGAGGTATAAATGTATTAACATAAATAAGTTTGCCCTGTAATGGACTGGCGGCCTGTGCAGGGCCTTTCCTGCATTCTGCCCCATGAATGCTAGGATAGGCTCCTGTACGCCCTGCAACCCAGAAGGATAATCGGCTTAGATGAATGAATGAATGAATGAATGAATGAATGAACACGAAAAAGCTGAATATTATTCTTAATGTTGTACTGGACCAGTAAGCATCAGTGAGCAACAATATTTAAGAGGCAGCTTAGAACCTCACAATGGCAAAATTCTCACTCAAAAACTGAAGCACAGTTATGAGATCAGCATGGCTACATGAACTAAATCAAAGTGTTTCATTTCCTAACCAAGATTATAACTTCAGTAAGGTCAGCCCTATGTGGTGAAACGAGAGAGGATGTCCTTAAGTGTTTGAAGGTGGAGAGTTGGAATGGTCACCCCCCCACCCCTGCAGGACTCCGCTGTTGGGAAGTGCCCTGATAAAGTGAAGGTTTGCTTTGATGCCACATGCAAAAAACCCTTTACATTATCTATGCCAGCAACTACCTGATGTGCACAGTCTCATCCAAGAATACACACAAACACATTACTTCACATGTCTTAACTGTCGATGTCTTAAGGACATCAATCCATCAACAACAAAGCCTTCATATGTCCCTAATTCTGGAGGGACCTTCAAACAGAACGCAGGTAACTCCGAGTAACCTTTGACAGATCCACTTTAGTTCATCTATTGTAAAAGATCAGATCACTCCCTGTAATAAATCAGATTACTCACTGCTATGGATCACCTATTCTAACAGATCAGATCACTTCCTGTAATAAATCTGATTACTTACTGCTATGGATCACCTGTTCTAACGGATTTGATCACTCCCTGTAATAAAACAGCTTACTCACTGCTATGGATCACCTCTTCTAACAGTTCAGATCACTCCCTGTAAAAATCAGATTACTCACTGCTATGGATCACCTATTCTAACAGATCTGATCACTTACTGTAATAAATCACATTTCTCACTGCTATGGACCCCCTCTTCTAACAGATCTGATCACTTACTGTAATAAATCAGCTTACTTACCGCTATGGATCACCTATTCTAACAGATCTGATCACTCAGAGTAATAAATCAGATTACTCACTGCTATGGATCACCTATTCTAACAGATTTGATCACTCAGTGTAATAAATCAGATTACTCACTGCTGTGGATCACTTATTCTAACAGATCTGATCACTTACTGTAATAAATCACATTTCTCACTGCTATGGACCCCCTTTTCTAACAGATCTGATCACTTACTGTAATAAATCAGCTTACTTACTGCTATGGATCGCCTATTCTAACAGATCTGATCACTTACTGTAATAAATCAGATTACTTACTGCTATGGATCACTTATTCTAACAGATTTGATCACTCAGTGTAATAAATCAGATTACTCACTGCTGTGGATCACTTATTCTAACAGATTTGATCACCTACTCTAATAAATCAGATTACCGGCTGCTATGGATCACCTTTACTTACAGACCTGATGACTCACTGTAATAAATGACATCACCCACTGCAAACACTTATTGCAATTGATCATAAAACATCAGATAACACACGTAAAATATTCAGTTCAATCATAGTAATACAGTATCAGATCACTCACTCCAACAGATAGATTATCCACTGTAATAATTCAGATCACTTAGTGCCAGGGTTGAACAATTTAGGGAACATGTCTAATTGCAATCTTTAGACTATTATTGGGATGGATATTTGCTACCATTTTCCATACATTAAGGTTTAGGCCTGTTTGCTCCAGCTTTAGGCTTCACCCTAGAATGTAGTAATCCTGTAAGAACCCTGGAAGTTGTGGATGTGATGTCAGCGCACATGGATGTTTGGTTGGATTTGATTAGTCTAATTTCTCTACAAACAGTTGACAAGCTCTGTTTTAACAGGCTGAATTTCCCCACTTTGAAAGATCAGTTGCGTTAATGTAACACAGCAGATCCACTTTAACAGGTCAGATTACTCACTATAATACATAAGATAACCTTAAAGATCACTTCTCTAAAGTACATCCCATAACTCACTGTAATACACCTGATTAGATCTACTGTAATAGGTCAGATCACTCGCTGTCATATAGCAGATCTACTGTCATAGATCTAATCATTCATTGTAACAGATCAGATTAACAAAGAAGGAATCAACCTACAGGAATGAAACTTGGTGGGTAGGTTTGACATTGACAGTTTCACGCTCGGCCACACATGTGACATAAGCAAGGATGAGCCTTTTCACTGTACCTGACCTACCCAGCCGCAGCCACAATTGTCACGATTGTGGACATTCAATGAGCAGTAATGCCCTCTATGAGTCATCCTGTCCTTAACACCACGTCAACGTCACCAAAGACTGCAATGGTGTCGTGCCAGACTGTCATGGAGTGACTCAGAATGGCAGCGGGTCATCTTCAGTGACGAGTCCCTCTTTTGTCTTGGTGGAGACAACCAACGAATCCATGTTTGGAGATGGGTTTGTCGTCACGCATCTAGAAGACTTAATGTCCCTCCACCTCCACCCCTAGTTGACAATCTGCAGGAACTGTGCGAGAATATTCAAGCTGCATGGGATGGATTATCACAGGACACCATTAGGAACCTCCACAACTCCATGCCAAGTCTGGCATGTTGCGTTAGTATGTGTAGCTCAATAAATATTGCCCATATCAGTCTAAATTTATCCTCATTTATTATTCCTGGTAACAACTGTCTTCTGACACTTCCGTCTTTCCTATAATCAGGCAGATCCTCAGTTCCCTTCTACAAACAACACCCTTCTAAGAGAGCTAACTGCATCAAGAGGCAGCCAACGCTTTTCAAAAGGAGACACCACTAACACTCCTCCATCCAATCAAGGACAGTCACTGTAGTCTTGCGGTGTAAACACCAGCATCCACACTTCAGGAGAGAGCGTTAATTTTAGCTGATTAAGCCACGCGCTCCAGCAGGTGTGATGGAAAGGCCATTACGTTGGCTAAAGTAACACATCAAATGCGTCAAAGGGAAGCTGTGATAATACTGCAAAGCGCCACTGTGCTGCCTCAGCCTGCTGTCACAGTGAGATGCAGTGCAGCAGTTCCAGAACCAGCGGGAGCATTAAATCCAGACCAAGATTCAAATCATTTATAGCTTATTTTACATTAAACATTAGCAGGTCACTGAAATCCCTGTACATTAATTTAGCAACTTCTTACTAAACACAACATACCTTTATTTCTTGTTGGGAATCTTCATGAAAAGGTGGACATATAGTTGTATGCAAAAAGGTGGACATACAGTTGTATGCAAAACCTCCCCCGATCTGCTCCGTCAAATGACATGTTTTGTTAAAATGAAAAAGGTGAAGTGAAAAACTACACATTTTGCATTCAAATAGTGTATACACAGTTGAGTCACATTATTATGACCTACCCATTATTATGAACTAATATCCAGAGAAACCACCGTGTCCAGCATGGACAGCAGCTAGATGTGCTGGGAGTGACTCAGTAAGGTCCTGGTAGGTTGTCCCAGGTATCTGGAGCCATGCTGACTGCAGTGCATCCCACAGCTGCTAGAGGGTGCGTGGGGGAGGGTTCATAGAGTGCACTTGATGATTGAGGTGGTCCCACAGATGCTCAGTTGGGTTCAAGTCTGAGGAATTAGGGGGCCAGGGTAGTACTTGGAAGTCTTGGTCATGCTCTTCCAACCAATGTCGGACATTTCTAGCTATGTGACATGTGGCATTGTCTTGCTGGAAGATCCCATCCGCCCCAGGGAAGAGAATCAGCATGTGTGCGTGATCAGCAAGTTTGGATTCATCTCCAAATCAGTTTATGGATGAGTGGGCCCAGAGAATGCCAGGAAACCGTGACTAGTTTCACTTTCATAAAAGTGGTTTAGGTGAGGTCAGCTATTAGTTTGTAGCTGCTGTGACTAGTGCTAAGCCATTAACAGTTTGTGAGCTAGTTTGTAGTGCTACTTGATGGTGTAGTGCTGTTAAATGTGCACCAAAGAGCATGGCTTCATCCTATTAATCAGCATCAAGGATCAGGTCATTGGAGAAGATGCCAAACTAGGTGGGAAAAATTCTGAGATCAAGACTTTTTGTTGGGGTGCCCGAGATAGTCATCCCTGTTCTCTGAGTATGTCACACTACACAGCCTGTTCCCTACTCCTAATGCTCATATTCAGGCCCAACATTGGAAATCTTAAGTCATTCAGTCTGATCCCAGCATTAAATATTCTGTCCTGTAGTTCACAACCTGGACTCCGATTCCTAGAATCCCTCGAGGGATCATGTGACCAATCTGATTATTTTATTGGCTAAGCACTATATATATATATATAACTGTAATTTGCAATGTCTTTTTTTTTAAGACATGCAGTTTTATCTGAGATCTTCTTCTTGCAATAAGAAGCCTGCAAAGACCTGGAATTTGTGTACTGATTTTGGCATTTTATGAAATTAATCTGCTTTATGGTTTGCACTGTATGTATTGCATTTTATTTTTCCCTAACATGTTGATTGGTATGTATTTGAGTACATTTTATTGTTATATTTATTCTTTTTTTTCAGTTTATTTATGTGTCTATTTCTCTAGTTTCCCCTGGCTTTTCTCCATTTTATTATGTATGCAAAAAAATAACTATAATATATACACACATACACTCATCATCAAAAGAATAGCTGCACCCAGAAGGAAGTGTGGGATTGCAGTGCTATTGGGAAGGAAGTTAAAGGTTATCAGGAACAATAAATGATGTTTGCATGTCCGTGTCCGTTGCCTGTTTTTCTGCACTCGATTTTTGGATTTAGTGATTTCCCGTTGTTGGTATTCCAAGTATTCTGAGCTCTTTCCGGTTCTTAACCAGCCTCTTGATGTTCCACCTGGCTATTGTCAGCAGTATTTTGGTTTTGATCCTGGACTCGTTTTTGGTATTCAAGACTCTAACCCAGATTGAATCGCAAGCATCTGGCCAAGTCTATTGAATTATTACATTACGTGTTCTATCCTCTGGAGTATGCCATTTTTCTCTCATTCTAAAGCCAGAATTTGGTATTTACAATGTATTTTTTTTACTACAGAAGCAGAAACGGGCTTTGAGAAAGTGTCAAAACAAACATCTGAAAACTTCAATACATCAAGAGAGAGACATGAGCATACTATGAGCATTTGCCATGCCTGCGGTGGCAGTACGTCTTTGACTTTGATGATTCAGGTTGAGGTTTTTATGTGTGCTGTGTTCCCTTGCCTAGTTTGGTACATCTCAGCTGCCTGGTTTGGACATAGCTAACTATGTTGGGTGGGTAAGTGTGTTTGTGTTGAGTGGATGCAAGCTTTATAGCGAAGGGTGCATCATTTTTATACATTTAGTGGATTTTGAGCTAAAAGGCACGAGTGAAGCTGAAATTGGCTTCCTATCTGTCTTTTATGAATTTTTCCATTTTTTCATTGCAGTGCTGACAGGCACCAGAATGTGCTGGTGGCACCCTTTAAGGTGGAGTGGAAAAACTGAAAAAGAAGCAAAACTCAGCTTCATTTGGGAGAGGACTGCCTTCAATGTGCAAATTCCCTGCCATGTCAAAGACTATGGGTTTTAATGGTTTGGTTCCGGGTTTAAATTTGAGCAGGAATGGGTGGCAGTGCTGAAGTTGCTGACTGGTGGCAGCAGCAGTGTGTGCACCATTATTAAATAAGAGCCCACGGTGACGTATCTGTCACAAGCCACTTAAAAATTTCCTTATACAGCTTTATCCCTTACTTAAACTCATGGAGTCCCTAGGTAC
>CM067496.1:16744517-16759472 GCA_034552555.1 Semaprochilodus insignis
TTTCTCTCCCCATCTTTTTCTCCCCCACCACCTCTTTCTAGCACTGTCTCCCCCTCTCTTTTTCTCTATTATTTTTCTCTCCCCTCACTCCTTTCTGTCCCTCTCTCATTTTCTTCATCTGAGTCTCTCTTTCCCTTTTCTTACTCTCATTCTGTCACTCTGAAACTTCTGAAGTTGATGATCATGTGCTTTGTAGTAGAATCAGTTATAGATATTTTAGATATCTGTAACAAAGTCTAATATTATAGAACAGTGATTCTAAGTGCATTGTTCCTCACTGAGAGCGAGTGGGGGGGGGGCAGTGATGGGTTTGTGTGTTGAGGCTTTAAGTGCATTTATAGTGAAGGTGCACCAGGCTGAGTATGTTTGCCTAAGAGATACGTTGAGTGAGAGACTGAGTGCGTCACTGTGTAGAGATAGTGTGGGGGGATGAGTGTGTGTGTGTGTGCGTGTGCGTGTATGTGTGTGACTCACCGTCCAGCCCCCTCCATCCGTGCTCATATCGCAGTAGACCTGAAAGCCTGCGGGGTAATGAGTGGGAAAAACAGAGTAGATGCCATCTTCACGCTGACCACTCGCATGTATATCACTACAGTCACGAGGACGAGAGCCTGAGAGAGCGACAGAGAGAACGAGAGAGAGAGAAAGAGAAAGAGTGAAAAGGGTGAGCCAAAATATTATGACCACTCTTAAATAAAGCAGACAACACTGATTATCTCCTAACAACAGTGCAGGAGATGGGCAGGCATGAAGACCTGAGCCACTTTGACTGTATTGTTATGCCCAGACTAGTGAGTCTGGTCATCTCCAAAATGGCAAGGCTTGTGGGATGCTCCCGGTCAGCAGTGGTGGGCACCATGTGACAGTGGTTTGAAGAGGAATAACCATTAAGTGGCAGGAAGGCTCATTGATGTGTGAAAGATGCAAAGGCTGTTATAAACTAACAGAAGGCCTACTGTGGAAGTCCACTGTCCACCATCAAAAGCACCTAAAGTGGTCATGTGAGTGACAGAACTGGGACCTGGATCAGCAGAAGATGGTCGCCTGGTTTGATGAGTCCTATTTTCACTTACATTACAAGGGAGATTGGGTACATGTGCCATGTTAACCTGGTGATGCACTGTGGGAAGGAGACAAGACACTGGAGAGAGTGTGATGCTATGGGAAGTCCTGGGTCCAGACATTCATGTGGACATCAGTGTCAACTGCCTAAACATTGTTGCAGACCAGGTACACCTCTTCAGACAATGGTATTCCCTGAGGGGAGTGGCCTCCTTCAGCAGGATAATGTGCCCTGCCACACTGCACACAAAGGTATAGCATGAGTTTAGGCCAACCTCCAAATTCCAAGCTGATCAAGCTCCTAACGTGTCAGTGTTGCCAAAGACTGTAATGGTGTCATGCCAGACTGTCATGGAGTGACTCAGAATGGCGGTGGGTCATCTTCAGTGACGAGTCCCACTTTTCTCTTGGTGGAGACGACCAACGAATCCGTGTGTGGAGGCACTGTGGTCAGCGCCAAGATGAACAGTTTGTTGTCACGCGTCAAGATGGCGTGGTGTCACTCCACCTCCACCCCTACTGCACGATCTGCAGGAACTGTGTGAGAATATTCAAGCTGCATGGGAAGCATTATCACAGGACACCATTAGGAATCTCTATGACTCCATGCTGAGACGTCTGTCAAGTTGCGTTAGCCATACTAAGAGTCACTACTTCTGTATGTGTACCTCACTAAATATTGCCCATATCAGTCTAAATGTATCATCATTTATTGTCCCTGGTAACCTTTATCTTCCTTCCCTATAGCACTGCAATCCCACACTTTCTTTCTGGGTGCAACTATTCTGTTGATGAAGTGTGTATAAGGAATACCACCATCAGTGTGATTTCTATGGGTCATGTAGAATGTAGTTAAATATAACTCAGCAGGCATTAATGTAACACCACAGCTGTTTCTGCTTACATTTTGCTTTACCGTCTTTAACAATACAGTGGTTTCATTAATGCACTACTGCACCAGGATCTTCCTCGCAAGTGGGGGAAGATCTGCATCTGTGCCTCCGATGCAAAAAAAACAACCTTCTCAGGAGCTCTGATTCAGCTCCAGTGCTTCTATCAGCCCCCCAGCTACTCTGCTAATGGTGGTTCAGATGGGGCAAAGGCGGAAAAAATAACAGAATAATTACTCACTCGCTTTAGACGCAGTTTTGCATGAAATTGTCTTGACGTTCTCCACTTTGCAGAGTGTTGCAGAGTTAATAGTGAGATTATTATGAGCCCCTTACTCAGCTGACGAGATCATAACATGGAGCTGGTTCGGTTACTGCGTGTTAGAAAATGGGTGTGATGAATTTAGGAAATGGTGGGGGAAAATTCATAATCTCATGAAACATACACTCCCGGGCAAAAAGCAATGGGCCAAGCCCAAAATGGCAAAACATTAAGCTTTTAATGGTCTAAACAACGAATCTTTATATTAACAGATTACGTGACTTTGTGTGGGAAGCTTTTCTCATTAATTTCTTTGAATAGTGAAGTTTTGTCTGTAAACTTGCAGTTTCAAACTTGCCAGTATTTGTCTACTCAGCACTGACGGCTTCAGTGAAACAGCTGAAAAACACTGGCAAGTTAGTTTGTGATTAATGTGAGAACAAACATTGTCTATAGGGTTTCAAACCCTGACCAGGCCAAACGGTCCAAGCCGCAGTCACTGTATTTGGGGCTTGGCCCATGTGTTTTTGTGCCTAGGAATGTAGTACTGTGCAAACCTGGGAAGGAAAAACAAAGTACTTAATTTAGGTATACTTAGTATACTTTCCTTGCAATTATGATTATATAATAACTATGTACTTAATACACTATAAATACACATCATTAGTGGTAATAAAACTATAGTTAAATAGAACTAACTGTACTTAACTGTACTATTTTGAGACAGCATTAAAGTTCACTTAAATATACTTATTACATACATATTAAAGTATGTACCTTACATCCAAGATTCCAAACTACACTACCCATAAGCCATCTCTGCATGACGCCATCCCCACCTGTTCCCAATCCGCCAATCACAGCCCACCTTCCCATCTCACCTGTCATGCTAATGTGTATATATGTACCAGTTTGTTATCACTCACTCTCTGTGAGGTATTTCCAACCCTGTTGCCTTACTGAGAGGTTCTCTTGTATCTCTCAGTCTACTCTCTTTGGTTTTGACTCTTGTTTAAATTTTTGTTTTTGTCTCTCATGGTTCTTCCCTTAACTTGGTAGCCGGTTTTGATTGTATTGTTTGGTTTTGACCTTTTGCTTGTCTTTAGCTCTGCTCGCGTCAAGGTTTGTCTGTTATATACTTACCTTTGAATGCATATTGGCATACTTGTATTACGTATACTGAAGTCCTACTGAGGTAAAAAGTACTTGTAATCATGTCAGAGGGCGAAAACCTCTCTGACCGTGATGACTGCCGCCTCATTCGAAAGTCACTTAACAACCAAAAGATGACACCAAGTGACCTACAGAAGGAATGGCGAGCGGCAGCTGGGGTGAAATCCACAGCAAGGATGGTCCGAAACAGGCTTCTGAAAGCCTTTCTGTTATTTTGACCATTAGTCATTTTCTAAATAAAAAAATCTAAAATACAAAATTTAATCTGGAATTTGGGAGAAATGTTTCCAGTAGTTCATAGAATAAAACAACACTGCTCATTTTGGTCAAACACATATGTGTAAATTGTAAAACTAGAGACACTCATAATTGTGAGGTGGTCTCTTAGCTGTGTATATAATTAAGCATATTTTAGTGTATGAGAAATGTATTTTAATACCAGCAGGTACATTTCAAGCACGTTATTGTTTTGTGTGCTAAATGCAAGAGCAAAATCTATTACAAGTGTAATAATTACAAGTACATTTTACGTCAGTAGTACTTTATAACTATAACTATATTTTAATGTACTAGAAATGTTCTTTAATATGTACTTAAGTATATCTAAATGAATCTAAGAGGTGTCTCAAAATAGTACAGTTAAGCACAATCAGTTCCATTTAAGTATATTTTTAATAGCACTGTTGATTATATTTAGCATACTAAGTACATAGTTACTATATGAAAATAAAACACCTTTAGTACATTAAGTATAAGTTCAAGGAAGTATACTAAGTATATTTAAATTCTATAAGTCTACTTCAGAGTACTTTTTTTATTCTGGGTTGTATTTAACCTTTAACTTTAGTTCTATTATTTATTTGATTTCCAGTCTGAAGGTACTTTAAAAGTACAAGTACACGCATCAAGAGAAAAGTAGGAACTTTCTGTTGCAAAGAAAATTGTACAGAAGCCTTAACAACTAATACTGTGTTCACCACTTTTGCCTTTATTATTTTTTTTTAAATACTTGCTTTGAGTTTTTCAAAGAAACCTACAGGGATATCATTCCCCACGTCCAAAGCTCAGTCTTACAAGTTGGTCCTCTGCTTACAGCCCAAGCAATCCCAATTTTCTGGGGGTTGTCTGGTTTTGTTATTCTAGTAAATATCTACCTTTCTGACAGCTACACGTGGACAGCAGATAACACCACCACCCGCCAGGGAACTACCACCCCATGTGGGACACTTGGGTTCGATTCCCTGTCTGGTTGATGCTACACCGTCCCTGGGCATGTCTCCTAACGCTACATTGGCCTACCTGTAATATGATTAACCCTGTAAGTCGCTGTGGATAAGAGTGTCGTGTAAATCCCACAAATGTAAATGTACACATCTTTTCAGACCCACAGCATTGAGTTGAATCTTCTCACAGTGGAAGGAAGGATGGACAGAAACACCTGTGGATGTTTTCATATCCTAAGCAAGAGTGGAGCTTGAAGTACTGAGTTTGGTGGTCTACCAGATGTTGCACTATTGGAAACTTGGAAGCCAGCTACAGTATGTTTGCATAGATCCTAAAATTGGAATGACTGAAGAGGTAAAGTGGCAGTGTGTGAACAGATGTGAAAAGTGGACATATTAAATACTAAGATGAATAAAAGGAGGAAAGGACAGAAAGATGAATGGGCAGATGGAGAGATGGACAAAATGGCTCACACTTGTGGTTGATTGTGGGATCCTTGGGATTATGGATTAGGACATACACAGTGGTGAACAATGTACACAACCCATGTAGTTGACTCTTAATCAGCTAATTTTAGGTGAAGAGACTCTAGTGTCTCTTAGTCTACCAGTCTTTAACAGAAGGTCATTAATTAGTCTGACACTGATGTCTATTCAAATGATCATAAGCACAGAACAGTGAAGGAGAACAGTTTCCATTAGCTAGAACCAAGCCCTGTCCAACAGGTCAAAACATGATCAAAACAAAGTGACCGCTGTATCCTGATTGGTGGTCTCGCTTCTTGCTTCTTTCGTTTGGAGATATTACGTTTTTATGCACACATAACCCAAAACGAAGGACAGATTTAAAGCAGAAAGACCCCCAAAGACAAAACACCAAACATGCACGAAATAACTACTTCTATGCCATTTTAACGAATTACATTTACTTCCTTACTGTCCACCACTGGGGATACTTTAATGACCAAAGAAATGCCTAGATGCTAAATGAGCCACTCTTTTATGGGGCACACCTGACTTGTTATATTTGTAACTCGTCTGGTGTTATTGACTTTGTCTGGGGTGGCTTCATTTGTCAGAAATAAAACTGCAGGGGAAAAAAAATGAATGCTGACCTCCACAACACTAGTGGACACAGGGGAAAAGCTGCTGATGAAAGATTGGTGAAACAAAGTAACAGACAAACAAACAAACAGAAAGTTGTGTCAGTCCTCACCATTGGCGCAGCCTTTGAGTCGGGCTCCTCTGACTGGAGCTCTCTGAAGATCTGCCTTCACCCGAGCCTTCAGGCCTCCGTTCTCTTTCTGCATGGAGTTCAAAGCATCGCTTACTGAGTTCACCACCTTCACCATGTTAATCTGGCTCTCGGAGAGTAGCTGGAAAAACACACAACACACATATATGTCACTGATGTCACTAGGGATACAATTCCAAGGAGAATTCCCTGTAGACTGGGATTTTAGCCACTGCTGGTAGACCCGTATGACTGTATGCTTCCATACACCTGCAAATTCAGCTACTTCCTTCACACTATGGTCTTTGGCATGCCCAAATGCAGTCACTCCTTTTAGCCAATCATTAACATCTGCTTTGGAGCCAATTTTCCACACATGGAACGAGACAGTCACTGCACTGTAGCACCTCTTCTCAATCTATGGATCCCGTCACTCACACCCAGCAGGTATTTATAGCTCCATCATCCTCATGCAGCACCATCTACAGGAGTTACTACCACCTTAAACACAGAAGGTGACTCATTTTTTGTCCGGTGAGCTCAGTATGATGAAGTTACTACTGTGTGATCATTGTGGCGTCTCGCTGTAAACCAGCCAATTAGAGCAGAGTTCATCTAATTATTCATGAGCTCACCAAAAAATAGGAAAACTGCTCATTGATTCTAGGACCTACATATGATCAAAATGGGCATTCAAAACCACATATGCACATTTTCACTCCAAATTCACCCCTATTCACATACCTTCTATGTAGAACATGCTGAATGAATGCGTTCTATGGCACCTTCAAGAGAAAAGCCTATTCTTCTGAGCTGGGATCTCCTTACAATATGTGCAGGTTCTTTAAAATTCAGAAAGGTTCACACTCACCCATCACAGTAACAACAAAAGTTCTCTTTTGAAAGAATTGCAAGGGATCTAAAAGTAGTTCTTCTATGGTGTTGCAAATCTAATGACATCTTTGTTCCTAAGAATGTACCAAGATAAATTAGTACCATGAGCAACACACAAATCAACACTACTAATATCAGGATGGATATCAGCACCGTTGACAGCAAACAACACTTCTACACTAGTCTTACAAAGATGAATATCAGCACTGTAGATGCCAAAATGGATATCAGCACCATGGACAGCAACAAGATCGCAACACTACTAATACCAGGATGGATATCAGCACCGTTGACAGCAAACAACACTTCTACACTAGTGTTACAAGGATGAATATCAGCACTGTAGATGCCAGGATGGATATCAGCACTACTAATACCAGGATGGATATCAGCACTACTAATACCAGGATGGATATCAGCACCGTTGACAGCAAAGAACACTTTTACACTAGTGATACAAGGTTGAATATCAGCACTGTAGTTGCCAGGATGGATATCAGCACCATGGACAGCAAACAACACGTCTCCACCAGTGATACTAGGATGGATATCAAAATCATGGACAGCAAACACTTCTTGTATACTAGTGGTACTAGCATGCATATCAGCACTGTAGATGCCAAGATGGATATCAGCACAATGGAGAGCAACAGCGCTTCGACACCAGTGATACTAGCAAAAATATCAGCACTGTAGATGCCAGGATGGATATCAACACCATGTGCAGCAACAAGATCTCAACACTACTAATACCAGGATGGATATCAGCACCATGGACAGCAAACAACACTTCTACACTAGTGATACAAGGATGAATATCAGCATTGGGGACAGCAAAGCTGTGATTATGGACAATTCCAGCTATATGAGAAACATTCCTTCTGTAAGATCAATTCAACACCCCGGAGAGCCCATGGACAGTTGATAGCAGCAGAAATATTAGTACCCTGGGAAAATATTGTTCTGGTAATGATCAATACAACTACAACAAATTTCCCATGGTGCGCCATGGGTCGTGTTCTAGTAATGGTCAATATTTGCTGTCATGCTATAATGATATCACTACAGCACCATGGACAGTGATATTCCAAAGCATAAATACACTGGCTGCAGCCTTCTCCTGTGAGCATGAGCTGAATTAAGCCTACACACACACACACGAGCATGGTGATGCCGTTCCCATGTGTAAACCTGGGATATGACCCATTTTGAAGAGAAAATGTGCTTGTATGTGTGTGCGGGCCACTCAGTATAATGAATGAGCTGCCTCTTTTGGTCTCAAATTGGAGTTAAACTTAGTGATTTTAAAAGGACCTTTACACCTGTGCAGTGAAAATCTAGGGTGAGGTAAAGCTTGAAATGTTTGTTTCGGGACAGGTCCGGACATCACATTCCAAAAATGTTAACCTTCTTTCATTAACTGAAAACATTTTTTTAAAGGGAGCCTTGACTGTCAAAACTTGTAAGCCTTAAAACTGTTTGGTTTATTATAGAAAACATAAATAGGCAAAACCCCTCTACTAGTCGGCAGCCACTGTTGCATTGTGATGACTGCAAAAGTGTTGTGCCAGACTGTCATGGAGTGACTCAGAATGGCAGTGGGTCATCTTCAGTGAGTCCTGCTATTGTCTCGGTGGAGACAACCAATGAATCCGTGTGTGGAGGCACCAAGGTCATCGCCAAGAGGCATTTGTTGTTATGTGTCATATGTCTAGAAGGCCTGGTGTCGCTCCACCTCCACCCTACTGCAACATCTGCAGGAACTGTGTGAGAATATTCCACCTGCATAGGATGAATCATCACAGGACACCATTAGGAACCTCTACAACTCCATGTTGAGACGTCTGGCATGTTGCTTTAGCAAACATGGCAGCCCGACTCCATACTGAGAGACACTACTTCTGTATGTGTAGCTCAAAAAATCTTGTCCATATCAGTTTAAATTGATTACCATCATATATTCATCCTGGTAACCTTTATCTTCCGTCCCAATAGCACTGCAATCCCACACTTCTTATTGGTGCAGCTATTATTTTATAATACAAGTGTATTACCCTGCAATCACATTAACAGCCGACAGAGCGACAAGCAACCAGTAATTTTCTATAGGGGTACGCGATTTGTAGCTGCAATTGGTGTCAAGTGGCACAGCTTCAGGGGGCAACAAGAGACAAATTAAGTTGAGATTTTCTGAACTTTATGCAAAAGAATTATGACATTGCAAACGATTGGGCTACTACAAATTATTTGGACCAATCATAGACACAGGGTCTGAGGCCCCCAGCTTCTGTTCTCTGAACTTTATGTTCCTACCAGTATTTGGTTCCAGTTCTCAGCAGTGTGGTGGTGAACACAGAAGAGAAGCTCATAACCTCTGTTTCTTCTGTTTCCCAGTTTATATGATGCGTCTTTGTACATATACATCTGAAGAAAAACTGAAATGTGGAAGAAAGTAGCTGATATTGTTGGTGTCTCTGGTGGGTTATTAGATCACTTGAAAGCTAGCTAGCTAGTTAGCCAGCATGCTAACTGGCCGATATAGCTAGCCATGAATGCAAGCTGTTAGACTCCAAAACTGCTTAGAAATAAACCTTGTTCTATCAGCCTCCACTGCAGGTTAAGAAAGCTGTTTCATCCTCCTGTAGAGTTCCATTTTGGAGGTTTTTTTTTTGGATAATTCAATGAGTGCTATTCAATGAGTGCTATTATAAATGGAGTCTTCATTTTTATTCTACAGTGAAGCATTAAGACAAACATAAGGAGAACCTTCCATGAGCAGCCGTGGCTGAACTTTTGACTGGTGGCATATGTAATAGGTTCTATGTATAGGATTTAACAGGTGAAGGCTAACATTTAGGTACATATATCAGCACCCTACAGTGTGAGAAAATGTATCCAGACTAAAAAACTCTGGAATGCTGTTTGAAGAGACTTATTTGAATAAATTTTAGCTGATTGAAAGCAGAATTTTACAGTCTGGACAGCTGAGTCTCCCTTTATGCCATACTATTTTGTACCTGATTCATTCGTGATCCAGTGACAGGTTGAATATCACTTCACAGTAACTTCATCAGGCTCAGTCTCAAACTTCAATGATGTGGTTTGGGTCAAGTTTTGATTGAAAGGCTGATAACGTGGTTTGGGAAAATACGGACTCGGACAAGCAAGACATTCTCTAGCAGTTTTCAGGTTCACACCAAAATACTAGGCCTGATTAGACTCTAGGATGAAGGAAGGATCCTACGGAAACACACACACACACACACACACACACACACACACACACAATCTGTCATGTTGATTAGTTGATGGACTTAAAGACTGGCAGTTCAATAAGGATCACAATGCAATTAACTTCAGCAATCCTTCACCATCTCATGACAGGAGAACAGCACTGGGGATAGTTCACTAATTGTGTATGAAGTGAGGGTGGGGGTGGTGAGGGATTGAGGAACCCTCATTAGACCTCATTATGCCTTCTAAAGATCTAAAGATTTCCATAAAATATAAGAAATCCAGGTTTATATGTATTTCTGTATTTCATATAATCATCAAACCTGTTGTTTCTGATCACTGAACACATTGTAGTCATATTCTAATGCCATAGTTAAGATTTGGTTGACAAAAAAAGACCGCCTGAAATGGTCAAGAAAACACTGCAGTCAAGATATCTTTCCTCTGCGGTGTTTAGGTAAATCCTGCCAAGCAGGCAGTCATATTAGAACTGCACTGCTGCGATGTGGCAAGACTGTATTTAAAGCAGTTTAGACCATTTTTATCAGTCCATTCATCATGACATCATGTGTCCACACAGTGTAACAGGCCACTGCTGGTTTATAATGGAATTACAAGGTTTGGATATGACAGAAGAGGTATGATACACGTGTGCTTCAGCTTTGTGGGCTGTGTATGAGTGTGTACATGGAGGCGTGAGTGGAGTGTGTTTGTCGGTCTGTATGTGTGGGTGGTGCATGCGTGTATCTGAGTGCACTTTAAAAATGGAACAGGGCGGAGGTTGATTTGAAGTGTTTGTGAAATCTGTACTCACTTTTTCCATCTAAAGTGTTTTATTGCTTCACTGTATTTTAATTGAAGAATTTATTTGAATTGAACCGGTTTAACCCACTGGTGGACTCAAACTCAAGTTCCTTACTGTCGTAATTACTTCACCTTCATTTAATTCCAGGAGAAATAAAGTACACTGAAATATACTTCATTTAAGAAACTTGGTGGGTATGTTTGACATCGTGAGACATACCAATGACTCAATTTTCACGGTCGACCGTGCTGATCACTGTACTTGACTGACTATATAAGGTCATCCTGTTGCACATGCCCTCCATTCTGACTCGGTCGTGTTGGTAGCATCCTTTGCAAGCGAAGTATGCCTCAGGGAAGCGGGACGTCTTATCGACGTTTTGTGTGCCATACTGGTTGTGCGGATACTATCATAGCAAGCTGTTGGCGGCAGTGGATAGAAGAAGCCACGCACCAGCGACATGAAGGATCTGTGAGACCTACATGAACCATGGACAGAGAGATCCGACGAATTGTCCAACATGTGCTGAGTGACCCAACAGCCATGATTGTGGATGTTCAGCAGTCAGTGATGTCTACAGGACTACATGCACGCAGACCGTTACAGCGACTGCCCTTAACACCACGTCAATGTTACCAAAGACTGCAATGGTGTCGTGCCAGACTGCCATGGAGTGACTCAGAATGTCAGTGGGTCATCTTCAGTGACGAGTCCCGCTTTTGTCTTGGTGGAAAATTCGACCGACGAATCCGTGTGTGGCAGCGCCAAGATGAACGTTTAGTTGTCATGCGTCACATGTCCAGCAACCCTTGTGTCACTTCACCTCTGCCTCCACTGCACAATGTGCAGGAACTGTGTGAGAATATTCAAACTGCATGGGATGGATTATCACAGGACACCATTAGGAACCTCTACAA
Organism: Semaprochilodus insignis; assembly: GCA_034552555.1. Taxonomy (NCBI): domain Eukaryota; kingdom Metazoa; phylum Chordata; class Actinopteri; order Characiformes; family Prochilodontidae; genus Semaprochilodus; species Semaprochilodus insignis. The sequence goes on from CM067496.1 coordinate 16,756,212, forward strand.
CTCCATGCCAAGACGTCTGGCATGTTGCATTAGCAAACATGGCGGCCCAATGCCATATTGAGATACTTCTGTATGTGTAGTTCAATAAATATTACCCATATCAATCTAAATTCATCATCATTTATTGTTCCTGGTAAGCTTTATCTTCCTTCCCAATAGCACTGCAATCCCACACTTCCTTCTGGGTGCAACTATTCTTTTGATGATGAGTGTATATAAAAATAAATGATCAAATACAAAAAACATCATTCAGCATGATGTCTTCGTTCACCTCACATATTTTCAGCTTAAAAATAGACATGTGAGCACCTTCCCTGACTATATGCATGAGCATATGGAATATCCCAAGCACAACGGGATCCTGTTTTGTCGCATCGGACGCACATGAAATGGAAGCATTCTCAGAGGACAACAGCAGCAGGTAGGGCCATTACTAACTGTCATGAACCTTGTAACGTGCCACACCGAATCACGTACCTTTGCCTTCGGCAGCCAATAGCTCAGGGAGCCGTAAAGAACGTGGGCATATGAAGCACACACACATACACAAACACATCTAATAGCATGAACTACGGAACGAGGTGGGTTTCCACCAGAGCTACGACCTATTTTTGACCATAAGAGAACTTCCACAATCTTAAAATCCATGTCTAGCTCTCATATATTAGATTAGATTCAGATTAGATTCCACTTTCTTGTCATTGCGCAGAGTACAGGTACAGAGCCAATGAAATGCAGTTATGTGCAAAATACAGTATTCTGTACATATAAAGTGCAGGAACGTGACCATGGCAAGTGATGCAAGGGATACAACATGTACAGTTATGGACAGTGGAGTGGTAGAAAAATACATATATACAGAGTGAGTGGAGAGAATACAATGTAGGTTGTATGTACTAAGAGACCACATATGCAAAAAATGGTAAGTATGCAGAGTAAAAGATACATGACAGTGAGTGTATATACAGTATGTACAGTAACTGGGCAGATAAGAATAGTGCAGTAATAGAATGTGCAATTATGAATAGAGCATAAAGGCATAAAGTACAGTTCAGTGCAGTTAGTTCAATGATACAGTTAAAGTGGCGGTGTGGAGTCAGCAGGGCCACAGCCTCAGGAAAGGAGCTCTTCCTGAGCCTAATGGTGCAGGAGCGAAGGCTCCTGTACTGCCTGCCAGATGAGAGGAAGGTAAAAATTCTGTGATTAGGATGAGAAACATCCTTGATATCATTGCTGTCCACAGAAAAACATGTATCTCCATTTTTGTCGATTTTTACTTTTATGCATCGTTTGATCACATGACCTGTCGTTTACACTGTGGGACAATTTCATGATGAATGGGCCAACAGAAACGGCCCAAAATCGCCTGGAAAGATGTCTGGTTCCATTGACTTACATTAGAATTAAATGAGGTTTTTGGCCTCTCCTGTCAAGTTGCCTGCAGACAGTGACGATATATTCTTGGTATCTTTGCCATTCTACTGCCTGAAAACAAATGCACTTAATGTAACTTATAGGTCTACTGGGTCTAGTGATAATACAGCTCGGGCCCAAGTGATAGCTCGGCTGATAAAACAGACTGATATCAAGGAACGAGAAGAAGACCTCTGCTTGGCATTGCTCTGAAGAGCTGTTTCAGGGCCTTCGTTTTTATGAGTGTAGTAGGTGTTGGCAGTAGCGGTGGTGAGAGTTTGTGGGAGTGTGTGTATGTGTGTGTGATGGGGTCTGTACCTAGTACCCCTAATAACGTGGTGACAGGCACTGATTTCATTCACTGGAGAATGGGCCTGAATGCTAGCATAGCTTTCATGTATTTCTCTGGGAGTGACTGAAATGTCAGATTGATTGACAGCTCAGAATTAGTTTCTTTAATACGAGGACATAAATGGGCCACTGGTGACACGGGAGCTAAAATAGGGTCACAGAGGTCTCCTACAGGTCCAGGAATGGATTCTATATTTCTCTGTGCATGCACTACCAGTCAAAAGTTTAGAGACACCCAACTAAATGGATGTTGGTTATCTTAAAGACTCAAGAGGCTTATACTTCAACTGATGAGATGTCTAAAACAACACACATCCTCATATATCACAAATATGCTAGTTTGATTTATTCACTTTTATTCTAAAGTAAAGCATTAAGATAAACATAAGGTGAACCTTCTACGAGTAGTCGTGTCTAAACTTCTGGCTGGTATTGTGTGTTTACACTGTCATTTACACTGAAGGAGCACAAATGTGCACATAGTAATATTACATGTTCTCTTGGACTGAGCACATTTTCCATGTTTTTGATATTACACATGAGGGCCAGTGGTGGACGTGTTCCTACTAATGGAGGAAAGAGGACGGAATTCTGTTTGTTCTCTTCAGAGCAAAGATAGTTGGGGAAAAGACTGAAGCTTTTCTCTGACTAAAAGTGAAAATTATAGCCTAGTTCACTTGGAAACACTCAGGGCCTGCTTGAGTAAGAGCTGTGGAAGCATGTGTGGCAGTATGTAAAAGAAAAGAGAAAAAGCTAATTTACACCTTTTTTTCTAAACTGTACTTTATCAGCCAAGTGTCTGAAGTTGGCTGCTTTAGTTTCGTGCCAGACATCCAGTCACATGCAGAAGTTTGGCCCCGTTAGATTACACTCCTCACTGGTTTTCTAAGTGGAAATAAGTTAACACATCCTCTACTGAGAACACACTTACATACTGCAGCACATTTTAATGAATAATTCCAGTTACTTTCTGAATTTAAAGCTCATTTTATGCTCAGTGCTCATGGTTTTATTATTGGGGGTCTATTACAATAGAGCTTCACTTTTCCCAAAAACACTGCTGTATATCTTTATCATACTGTACATCTGTTTTCACCCTGTCTGAAACCTGGGTCTTTAAGCCCCGCCTCCTGAGGAGCCCAGTGTGCTCTGATTGGCCGGCTTGCCCACTTGGTTCTGGTTGGTCAACCACCAGAGTGGTATCCTGCTGCAAGTTCCACCCCACACTGCTGTGGCTGTCCTTGCAATGGTGTCGGTTCTGTTGGTACCAGTTTTATCCAGAGTCTAAAGCTGAATGTCTGGTAGAACAAGCTAGTAGATATACCTTCACAAGCTGGACTGGAGCAGGACCTTTCAGAGTGGTCAGTTTTTCTGTTTAGCTCTCTGTGTTGTCCTCGACTCATTCACTCTTACACTCTCCCACTCACTCACTCTTATTCTCTCCCTCTCACTCTTACTCTCTCCCACTCACTCACTCACCATTACTCTTACTCTCTC
>CM067496.1:16759691-16818366 GCA_034552555.1 Semaprochilodus insignis
ACTCTCTCCCACTCACTCACTCATACTCTCTCCCACTCACTCAATCTTACTCCCACTCACTCACTCACTCTCTCCCACTAACTCACTCTGCCCCACTCAGTCATCCATTCTTACTCTCTCACACTCCCTCACACTTAATCTCTCCCACTCTGCCCCACTCTCTCCCACTCTGCCCCACTCACTCACACTCTCTACCATTCTCTCACTCTTACTCTCTCCCACTCACTCACTCTTACTCTCTCCCGCCCACTCTCTCCTAGTGCATCACTGTTAATCTCTCTCTCACTAACTCACTCTGCCCCACTCACTCACTTTTACTCTCTCCCACTTCCTCACTCTTACTCTCTTCCACTCACTCACTCTTACTCTCTCCCACCTACTCACACTAACTCTGTTCCATTCACTCACTCACTCTCCCACTAACTCTGTCCCACTTACTGACTCTTACTCTCTCACTCTTACCCCCCTCACTCACTCTTACTCCCCCCACTAACTCATTCCATCCCACTCACTCACTCTTACTCCCACCCACTCACTCACTCACTCTTACTCTTTCCTACCCACTAACTCACTGTCTCAATCACTCACTCTGTCAAAGAATTGTTCTTTCCTAAACCCTTGCAAAATCAAAACCCACATTCAAAATGTATCAGAGGGAGAAACTACACATTCATGCACACACACACACACACAGATCACCACCTTGTCAAGAAGTTATCAGAAAATAAGGGATTACTTTCTATTCAGGGGGGATTTTGTAGATGTTTCTTGGCTGCACAGGTGTTTTGTAGTGATAAACAACTCTCTTTCACTGCATGTGTGTATGTGTGTGTGTGTGTGTGTGTGTGTGTGTGTGTGTGTGTGTGATGGGCTTTAGTATGTCACAGCTTGTCAGTAACTCACATAAGAGGAAGAAGGTGTTAATCCTAAACCTTAAGTCTAATTCAGATTAAACTTAGGCTTTAAGTCGGTGGTAAGTCACTTAACATTAGGTAGCAGACAGCACCTGCAAATCCAGTGATTAGAGCTTCAGGCTTTAGCAACAAGCAGACATGCAGTAGGCGCTTTCCATTGTGTTCATGTATATCCTCGTATCACTCACTGCAGATTCCAGCGCATATTACAGCTATATTACAGCAAAACAAGCGTTTACCTCTCAGGCGTATGGGTCTATTATGATATGCCATTTGTAACACCAATACTAAATTAGTGGACATGATATTTTTCTCAACCTTCTCTTTGGTTGGCTGCAGAGCATAGACATTCGAGTAACACCTTAATTGAATGCGACTACTTAAACAGGCCATGGCAGAAGTTGTATGCTGCCATGAGTTGTCAGAACAGATCATGTGCAGTGAAATTACAATGCCCCTGCTATTCACAGTCATGTACAAGAACTATAAAGTTTGTTAGACTCTATTTATCAAAAGTCTAAGTCGATATTTCACATACACTCATCTTCAAAAGAATAGTTGCACCCAGAAGAAAGTGTGGGATTGCAGAGCTATTGGGCAGGAAGATAAAGGTTACCAGGAACAATAAATGATGATAAATTTAGACTGATATAGGCAATATTTATTGAGCTACACATACAGAGGTAGTGTCTCTCCGTATGGTGTTGGGACCCCATGTTTGCCAACGCAACATGCCAGACGTCTTGGTATGGAGTCGTAGAGGTTCCTAATGGTGTCCTGTGATAATCCATCCCATGCAGCTTGAATATTCTCACACAGTTCCTGCAGATGTTGCGGTAGGATTGGAGGTGAAGTGACACCAGGCCTTCTGGACGTGTGACGCGTGACAACAAACTGTTCATCTTGGCTCTGACCACTGTGTCTCCACACATGGATTCGTTGGTCATCTCCATCAAAACAACAGCGGGACTCGTCACTGAAGATGACCCGTTTCCATTCTGAGTCACTCCATGACAGTCTGGCATGACACCATTGCAGTCTTTCGTGATGTTGACGTGGTGTTAAGGGCACTCGTCGTAACAGTTGGTGTGCGTGTAGTCCTGCGTCATACAGCCGTCTGCCTATGGTGCTGGCACTAACAGGATGACTCATGGAGGACATCACTGCTCGCTGAATGTCCGCAATCGTGGCTGTTGGCTCAGTCAGGTACGGCAGTAAGGCCAGTCATTGCTTATGTCATTCATCATTCACATGTCTCTCAATGTCAAACCTACCCACCAAGTTTCATTCGTGTCAGTTGATTCCTTCTGGGTGAGAGTATATATAGAGAGTTGCACAGACAGGTGACAAATTAACACCAGAATAAACGAGAAACATAAGGTGTGCAGAGGCTTCCGGACAGGTGTACTGCATGATGCAATTAAGCATTTGACTTCCTACCATGTTCTGTGGTCTGTGTAAAAATGTTGAGATGGCAAGAGGGAAAGATCTAAGTGACTTTGAAAGAGGTTGCATTATTGGGGCACGGACGGCAAAAGCTTCAGGCACCAAAACCACTCAACTGGCTTGTGTTTCAATAGGAACAAAGTGACATCGGCCTTTTGATCTATGGGAATTACATCAGTAAATAGACTTGGAAATGACTGTGGTGCTTCTTGCATTAGTGCAGGATGTGATCAGACTGTGTCAGCAAGAACAGTCCATCCACAACTACATAAAGAAGGATATTACAGTGGGGTTGTGACGCATAAAGCCCTCATTACAAAGACGGATGCACATTTGAGAGTTCAGTGGTGCAAACATCATAGGCATTGGTCTACGGGAATGTAAACAGTGATATTTTCAGATGAGTCATCATTCAGCGTATTATGGAGTGACTCTGTAATGCTGTGAAGGAATTGCTGGCAATGTTTGGGCTTCCCCTTACTCTGCATTCACATTAGCAGGTAACAGTGACAAGCGACCAGTCATTTTCTTTGGGAGTACATGATTTGTAGTCATGAATTTATGCCAATGGGTTATGACCTAGTGAAGAGACATTTTAAATGATCGGGCTCCAACAAAATCTTTGGACCAATCATAGACATGGGGGTCCGAGGTCCCAGCTTCTGCTCCCTGAGCTTTTGGCTCCTACCAGCATTTGGTTCCAGTTCTCAGCAAAGTGGTGGTACACATGGAAGAGCAGCTCATAACCGCTGTTTCCTCCTTCCCCAGTTTACATGATGCATGTTTGTACATATACATCTGAAGGAAAATGAAGTGTGGAAGAAAGTAACAGATATTGTTGGTGTCTCTGGTGAGTTATTAGGTCACTTGATAGCTAGCTAGGTTACTAGGCATGCTAGGCGGCCAATAAAGCTAGCCATGAATGCAAGCAGTTAGCTTTCCATACAAATTCACTACAGGAGTCTGTAAAACTGGGCTTGCAGGTGTCACAGAATCATTATAAATTTTTAGACAACCTGTACCTGAGTTTATCATTTCATTTATCACTTAAATTAATTCACTTTTATTTAAACTCTGTTGCTATTTTTTTTATTAGTTTTTATAATCCTTTCATTTTTATCAATTTTTATTCCTTATCCCTATGTTGAAATTGTATGAATTAGTTTCTTATCTTGGTTTTATTTAGTTTTGCCTTTCTTAATTTGTCATGCTTCCAGGCTTTCCCCCTACCTCCGACACTCCAAACTACATTACCCAGCAGCCATCTCTACATGACATCACACCCAGGTGCTCCCAGTCCACCAATCACCACCCACCTTTCCGTTCCAGCGGCCTGAGTTCTAATCTATCTCACCTGTTCCTCATTAGAACCCTCTGTATACATACCAGTCTGTTTGCTTGCTCTAGGTGTGAGGTATTGCCAACCTAGTTGATGTACTGAGTGGTTCTCCTACATTGCTCTGTTTTGCTCTCTGGGTTTGCCTTTCATTTGGTTTTGACTTTGTGTTTTGTTTTTTCCTTTAAACTTGTTTGCTGATTCTATTTTGATCGTTTGGTTTCGACCCCTCACTTGTCTCTTGGTTTTTGGCTCTGCTCTCCTCTGGGTATGTTCGCTTTGATTTTGTTGCTGAGTTTGATCTCTTGTATTTATAATAAAACTAGCCTTGCTTTTAGCTCTGCTTGCATCAAGGTCTGTCTGTTTATCGTTACATAATTTAAAATAAATCGTATTTATTTTAAATTCCTTGCTTTTTAATTTATTTTGTTTGATTTTATTGTCAAATTGTTTACATACTACTTATTTCAATGTAACCAGAAATTAAAATGGATTTTAATATGTTGTTCGGTTCATTTATACTGGAGATGCTCAAAATGTCCCAAAAAATTGGAGACCAAATGTACTTCTGAGTGAAAATAAAGGTTGATTGAAATTCCATTCAGCGTTCTTTCAAAACTAGCTAACTAACCCATACACCCACAAGAGACAAACTTGGGGTGATACAAGCAACTTGTCGCCAGCTAGTGTATATGTATCCTAGTGTATAAGTAGGGTCATGCCAAATCAATGATCTCTTACAGTATGACCAATTCCCTACACCATATTTGTAAGGTTCATATTGATAAGTGTTCTAAAATGTGATAATATTTTGAACTCAGTATTGTTAATCAAATGATGCAGATTTAGATGATTTAAAGAAATCTGACAGCGTTTTGAATTCTTTTGTCTCAGTTTTTAGTTCTACGAGAATAGATCTACATGCTGTTCCAAAAACACAACATTTTCCTCATACTGTACATCTATATTCACACTCTGTCTAAAATGCTTGGTTTGAGCTCCTGTATCTTTAAGCCAACCTAACCCCCCAACACAGATTGTTCAGCTTGCTCACTATGTTATGATTGGTCAACCGTCAGAGCAGCACCCTGCTACAAGTTCCACCACCCACACCTCATTGGCGACAGTGACAAGTGACCAGTCATTACCTATGGGAGTACATGATTTGTAGCCATGAACTTTATGCCAATGGGATCCAACAAATTCTTTGGACCAGTCAGAGACACAGGGGTCCGAGGTCCCCAGCTTCTGCCCCCTGAGCTTTTTGTTGCTACCAGCATTTGGTTCTCTGCAGTGTGGTGGTAAACATGGAAGAGCAGCTCATAACAGCCGTTTCTACTTTTCCCAGTATATATGATGTGTGTTTATACATATGAAGGGCAATTAAGTGTAGAAGAAAGTAGTGGATATTGTTGGTGTCTCTGGTGAATTATTACATCACTTGATAGCTAGCTATCAAGTGATTTAATAATCAATTGTGAACATCCAATAAAGCTAGCCACAGATGCCAGCAATTAGCTTTCCATACAAATTCACTATAGAAGTCTCTAAAACTGGGTTTGCCGGTACCACTGAATCATTATAAACTTTTAGACCACCAGAGCAGCACCCTGCTACAGGTTCCACCCCTACACCTTGCTGTGGCTATCATTAGTGCTTTTCACCACATCTATCTTCCATAGTATTTGACCCAACACTTGTGTTTTATATTAAAGCCTACTGCCAACAACAGAATGAACTGCATATTAGGCATAAGTGACCTCTTTACTGGTTAAGTATTGGCATTGCATCACAGCAGCAGAAGTGCATGTGTTCATGACATTTCCATTGCAGTGTAGTCGGGGTTGGGCTGAATGTAGGTACATCAGTACTTTACAGCAATAGCCTGTGTAAATAAGAATGCAGAACAAGCAGTTCTCTATCTAAATGCATTCTATCTAAAGCTTCTTGTTTAGTTAGCCAAGTAGTTAGCATCCTAGTCGGTTCAAGCTACCTTATAATGGCCAGAGTACACCAACTGGACAAAATGAAATACTCCAATGTCTGGGGTCATCTTTAGAATTTCTAGAGTTTATGAGCCAAGTGAACTAGGCTGAAGGGGAGGAGAATGTTGCAGATTCTTCAGATGATCTAACACAGGTATGCAGGTATGTCTGTCTGGTTGGTGTACTCTGGTATTAGGTAAGTTACATTGTAAGCTACAGTGGGATGCCAGTTAATTAGGTACACCTGCCACATAGGTGCACTTTGTAGGTTACTGGGGCTTTTATAATTGGCTTGTTACTTGTCCAAATGTTGTTGGAACATCTTGTTATGGTACAAAAAAAATCACTCTGTTTGTGTTAACCATCTTCTAAACCTTGATAACCAGTCCACTGTTGGCTGGATATTTTTGGATAGTGAACCATTCTGGGTACTTCTTAACAATAACACTACCCTTATAATGAGTTGAAACTAATTTATTCATGGTTGTTAACTAGATCATAAACATCTTCAAATCTGTAATAAGCAGTTCTAAAAGCAGCAACCTGTTGCTTGCCAAATAATGAGCCAACATTCCTCTACACTGTTAGACCTTCAAACCTACCTTATCTTGTCATCTTCCTCAGTCAGTATTACACCTATTGGCTTCATCGCATTTTGCAGGTTACCACTGCCCTGTTTATTTATGTGTTATAACTGGTTATTAAACTGCGTATTAACTGTGTTGATTAGTGACTACTAGTGAACCATTTATGACGCTATTTTAAACTATCATTTACATTGCTGTCTTATTATAAAGTGGTCTGAAGTAATAATTATCTGGTCAGCGATGGTCCTATGGCGGTCCCTTTCCAGTGACCAATGGAGCCCAAGGGGGTAGCAAGCGATGACCCTACTAAGTGCATCTATATGGTAGGTGTTTCAGACTAAATGACTAGTAAGTCCATAACTCTGCCCTTAGACATGCATGCATCTACCTGTATAAGCCTCCCTTGTTCAGACTGCAGTGCATTGAGGTCCTGTCCCAGGTTGCTTTGTCCTCTCCTCAGAGACTCATAGTCCATCTTCAACTGGCCAGCATGGGCTGAAAGCTTGGCCACTTCTTCAGCCAGGTTGACCAACAAGGCCCGGTCCTGACCTTTGACCGACTTGAGATCTGAGTCGTGGTCTGTGAGGGAGTGCAGGAGGGACGTTTGCACACCCTCCAGCCGCAGGAAGTTGCTGTTGTAGTCTGGGCAGTTGGGGTCGATGAAGATGTTGGTGCGCGTCCCATCTGCCCTCTCAATTGTCACCAGGGCATTGGCCTCGTCCTGATTGGTGGTGATGTGGGGCGGGCCGTCTGACATGGGTGGGGCCTGGTAGTGGTTCATGAAAAGGATGGTGCCGGTCACTGTTACAGCAAGTAGGACAGCCACAAACAGGAGGATGGTGCAGAGCAGATAACTGCAGGTCATTCTCTACAGGAAGAGAGAGAGTGATGTATGTTAGAGTGATGGTGGGTGGTATGCAGGGAAAAATACATCAAGATAAAAATCACGAGATATACATGCATTTATCTTTACAATCTCTGATCTTGTTTCCAGGTACTAGGTGTGTTTTCTTAATGCCTTAGGCCTAAGATGTACAGAAAATGGCTGCTGGTCCCCATAAACTGTGCTTTTGTGTTCAGGACAATGATGTCTGTCCAGTAGTCTACAAAGCAGTATGAATACAGGAGTGTTAAAACAGCCATTTCAGTTGATGTTAAAACTGAGTAAGTAGACAGTGGATACAGAGCTACAGGTCATTTAGAGGGCATTAAGAGGGTGCTAGCATCCGGCAGACGTTTCACTGCATTGTTTGTTCTGATACCTCCCCAATGACTGTGATTGGTCCTATTCACTGCCCAGTTGTTCTCAGACCACCTCTTGACTGTAGTCGGCCTTAATCACTGCGTTGCTCAACTGCAAATAGGTCCAAATGAAAAATAAGTAGGTGTATTTACAATAGTATGTTTGGCGGTAGATGGATTTAGCTTTTTTGTAGTTGTGTGAGGTATACTGCTGTCTCAAATCTGTCTTTTTATGATGTATCGAGTTTACATATGATGAAGGTGCTTTTGGATGGGCATGACAAATTCACAGGTAAGTCAGACTTGAATCTCAGAATAGGACAAAAACGCTTTTATCTTTTAGGTGAGATAACTGACTAAGTAGTTATTAATGCAACTACACATGTGATATGGTCTACTCTGTTACTTTCATACTTTGAAGCCATGTTCACCCTTCCAGTCTATACGTGGTGGTAATGATCTTGATCTTTTTTCTTTTCATGATAAACTTTGAAATGCTCATGACAGCTTGAAATGACACTTAGCAGACACTTCATAATAATGGTTGCTGGCTATAGTAGATTTGTATTGACCAGAATCAAAAACAGAATTTTGAGTGTTACATATTTAGCAAGTGCTATACATATATATATATATATATAAATAAAAAGATTCACACTCATTTTGGATTGGACAAAAAATGGTCTGCCCAAGCGTATCTCCACCAAGACTCTACTGACTGAAGACAGGATTCTGTGAGGGTACAACAGAAAGACAAGCGTAGTAAAAAGAACAATGAAGAGCAAAATGGAGGAGGACGTTCAAGAGTTAGCGATAAGAGAGGCACATGGGCTGAAAGATGGAGATAAAAGAGATAAAGACGATGAGTCGAAAGCGATATAGACATAATAATGAGAAATAAGTGGAGTGTCAGAAAAGGAAAAAGGGGGAGGACGGGGAAATGGGCATTAGCCCTATCATAATCACAACCGTAACCGTTTCAGCAGCACTGAGAGTGAATTTCAAAAGCACCCTGGAAGCAATTAGCCTAGCGTAGCCTGACAAGGCAAGACAGAGAGAGAAGAATAGATGCAGGTGTGCTAACCATCCATCCATCCATCGCTCTTTCGCTCTGTCTCCCAGATGCTCCCCGGCAGATGTCTCCTCATATGGTACATGTGATAATGTTTGATTGCAAAACCCTAAGGGCTCATCTAAGTCTAAGACTGTGTGATCATGAATTAGATTTATACTCCTTTTAAACAAATGCTAGTGCATACCGAGTCTAAGCACTGAGGGTGCCAAAAAACCTTCTTTGAAGACCCACTTCGGGTTCCCTAAGGGGGATGTTCAGACCACAGCTCTCAAGAGTGCTTCTTTTAATTGGCGTCTATGGAGTAGCGTCTATGGAGAGGCGTCTACGGAGTACAGCAATTGAAAAGCACTTCTCTAGCCTGCCTAACATGCTGCATTTTTAGCCTACACACCTAACTCAAAAACTCAGCAACTTTTGCGCTAAGTGCCCACAAAAGAGCCGCCTAAGTCATCCACAGCTGACAAATCAATTTCGAGGATGCCTTTTGTCTTGTCACTTATCCCACATGGAGAAAAAGCCAGTGGTTTGGGCTGTTTGTGAACATCTGCAGCAATCTGAATGAAAGAGTTTTCTGTTTTTCCACTTGTGTCATCTCGCCTTTACTATTGCAATGCCTTGTTCACTTGGTTTAGTCAAGGTTCTCTGGCTTGGCATCAACTAGAACAAATTCTCATCTTCTTATTAATAAGGCTTGTTACTAATAATAATAATTTAGTAAGAAGCAGCCGAGTGCTTGGGTCTCTCCATTGGCTACCAGTGATTCTTCAGGCTTAGGCCTCAGCTTTAGGTCTTTGTCCACATATACACGGATAGTTTTAAAAACGTAGCTTTTCTTCCTTGAATAAAACATCCCATTCACACAAAAACCCTAAAACACTTCGTCAAGCATTGTCAAGAGCATGCCCTAACCCTAAAGCCATGCTGGCCTATCAGTAGCCTGGCTGCATCCTAAACCACACACTTATATGCTTGCCACACTAGTTAATGCACTTAACAGTGTTGCACCACTTTACACACTATTTAGTGCTGTAGTGTGCGGTTTGTGATGCAGCCCCTGTGTGGTGGGAGTGCTGGACATAGCAGTGACCTCCGTAGAGCATTATGATGTCTTGGTACTTCAATATAGTCTAAGAGTAACTGTAGAATTACTTATTGTCACTGTCCAAAGAAAAACAAGTATCTCTAAAATGGCAACTTTACAATAGAGGGCAAAAACCTAATTTAGCTTTAATGTAAGTCGATGTAACCAGACTTTTTCCCAAGCAGTTTTGGCTAACTACAGTACTTAATAAGTCCTGTTAGCGATGTTAAAACTAGCACTATTTTGGCCAAGTCTGCCATTGGATAAAACCATCTCATGTAAACAAAGGAGACAATGCCGCCCTCTATGACATCAACAATCTACAGGACGACACACTAACATGTTTTGCAAGAGCTCAGTTTTCAGTGACCTAAAACACCAAAACGCATAGAAAAAGCTATGTTTTTGAAAATACCTGTGTACCTGTGGAAAAGACCTTACTTGTTAGGCTTTTCACTGTTAAGTTCCTGAAGATATTTGGAAAATGCTAGTCCCCTGTACAGGCTTCAGGTCCTTGATCAAGGGCTCCTAATTGAGATCTTTTAGCTGTTTCAAGAACACTGAAAAGACTAAAGTGAAAAGGGGGCACTGTGGAACAGTCTTCCCCTAGATATTAGACTTTCTAAATCCATGACTCTTTTAAAAGACAGCTAACTACCAGCTTTCACAACCCATGAAAACTTTATTGTTTAGCTTTCATGGGTTGTGGTCACATTGTATGCTTAATTGTGTGTTTTTGTTGTGGTTATTGTTCTCTTAACATTGTTATGGCCCTGGGTAAGAAAATTGCTGTTGATGTCAGTTTCGAAATGCAGGTCCTACTATTATATACTATTATATGCCCCTAACTCATGACCACATGGTGAGCAGTTAGGTCCCATTGTTATGAAGTAAATTCATTATGTTGTCGTTTTGTCCATTTTACCGGCTCCACTGACCATATAGGAGCACTCTGTAGTTCTACAGTTCCAGACTGCAGTCCATCTGTTTCTCTGTGTACTTTATTACCCTGTTCTTCAATGATCAGGACCCCCACAGGGCCACCACAGAGAAGGTATTATTTGGGTGGTGGGTCAATCTCAGCACTGCAGTGACACTGACGCAGTGGTGATGTGTGTGTTGTGCTACTGTGTCTGATTCACAGATTAACATGCCACCAGCACATCAGTGTCACTGAAGTGACCATTTGAATTGACCTTTGAAGAGCATGGTGAAAGGGGGCTGTAATTGTAGAGCTACAAAGTGCACCTATATGTATAGTAAAATGGACAGAGTGTGTAGAAACAAGGTAGGTGTACTTAATGAAGCGGTCCGTTGTGAATATACACACAAACACAACAGTCAAGTTCTTGTATGCATCCAGTTATGCTACGTGAACATAAGCTCCTTCAGTGTTCGTTAAGCCCATCTCCAACCATTACTGGAAGCACATGACATGAAATGTCTTAAGTGAATTGTTATCCAAGGCTTTAAATGTTTACAACCCCGATTTTGAAGTCTCTTGTTTGCAAAGGTTTCAGCCTTATTCTGAAGAATAGCTGTTAAATTGCTTATGGCCTACTTAACAGCTGAAGCGCTGCTGTTTTCACCAAGATGACGTTACCCAAGATTAGTTATCATGTCTTGCTAAAATGCTACACTAGCACATTATGCTAATAGAACATTATATCCTCAATGATCTTAATTTTTCTTTGTAATATCAGTAGCAAGTATAAACTCCCTATCAACACAGATGTTCCCAGTGACTGGCTGGTGGAGGACTTGAAGTATCCATAAAGATTAATAGGGCTGTCTGTTTCTGTTTTGGTTTGCCTTGCCTCATGTTCCAGTCATTTTCCATGTGCTTTTGTTTATTTTGGTTTCTAGCTTCTCCTTGTCTCCGCCCTCTTGTTACACCCCTCACCTGTTCCCAGTTTCTGGCTCCTCCTGTTCCCAGGTGTTCCTTATCTGCCATTGTGTATATATACCCCACTGTTTGCTCCCAGGCCTGGTCTTGCATAGTGAATATTGTGATTATCATGTGATTCTGTAAGTGTTAGTGTGATTCTGTGAGTGTTTCATTATGGACTTCCCAATTCTTACCATCTCAGCCTTCACTCTTTCTCCCGGTAATGTCAGTATGAACCTCAATAAACAAACTTTTGTATACATGTATCCAACTTCCCTGCCTGCTCATAAATCACAAGTACCCAATCAAAATGGTTTATTAATGATCATATGAAACTGACCAACCCATACTGAACCTTTCGAAACTCTCTGATGATATTTGTCAGACGTGCTCGTGGCAGGAAACCATGTTCGGAAACAAACAAATGAAGATATAAAAAGAAGCAACACAAGGGTTAACATTGGTGCTGCTTGCCACCACTGGAGGCGCTCTTGCCGAGTAAAGGAATGAAGTTTAATTTCTGAACCCGGAATGTTTCTACTAGACTAGTAAGTAACACTCAGCTACACTGAGGAGGAGTTCTCACGATAGGGAGGAACGCCACAACTTTTCTGGTGATCTTTTTCCCTCTATTTGTTTGGAGTATAGATTTGACAGGTTGCATCAACATACAAACTGATCCTTTCACTGTTACCAATTGGGTAATAATAATTTAATTTAATAAGCTCACCAGACAAATAAAGGCCCCTGTGACTGACACGTACCAAATACCATGTAATACCTCCATGAACACCAATAACAGCTATGACTGGATTTGGCATAGACTGGACAAGTGTCTGGATGTAGGCCACATCAATGTTCAGACACTCTTGCATCAAAGAATTGCCCGGTTGGCCCAGATTTGGTGGATGCCTTCCCTGGCACAATTCCAAGGAGAGTTTCTTGTAGACTGGGATTTTAGCCACTGCTGGTAGACCCGTATGACCGTACGCTTCCATACACCTGCAGATTCAGCTACTTCCTTCACACTATGGCCTATGGTGCGCCCAAATGCAGTCACTCCTTTTAGCCAATCATTAACATCTGCTTTGAAGCCATTTTCCACACATGGAACAAGACAGTCACTGCACTGTACCACCTCCTCTCAATCTATGAATTCCGTCACTCACACCCCGCAGGTATTTATATCCCCATCATCCTTGTGCAGCGCCATCTGCAGGAGCTTGATGTTACAACCACCTTAAACACTCCGGCCACAAGGTTCTTGTCCAGTGAGCTCATGTTGGCAGATTTTTAATGAGGAATCTTACTTGCTAAATGTTTAATGTTCTGAAACTGTAATTCTAATATATTTACCTAATTATAATGTCTTCTGTGTTGGAACAGATTCAATCATTTCATTACCTGCTTCACACAGCTAATCTATTCGCAGGCTCTGCTCATCATCCACCCCAGTTAACAAGAGGGAAATGAACCAGTGTTTCTCTCAGACCTGTGTGTGAGTGTGTCTGTGTGTGTGTGTGTGTGTGTCTTTATCCTGGTGTCTCAATGTTTCCTAACAGTATGTGTGATGTGTCAGTTTGGAACGTGTGCCTGGCTTAATTATTACCTGTACATATGTTCCATCTCGGAGACTGCCAATTAATATGCAAATTAGCTGATTTGGCCTATTGGCCCATGGTAATGGACAGTAAATGGCTCGCTGTTTGATTGGCTTTTATGAGCAGTGCTGGGAAACGAGTGGGGTTTCTAGGAAGCACTTATGAAAGAATTGTTTATGCAAAGAAATCTCTCTCTCTCTCTCTCTCTCTCTCTCGCTTGCTCTTGCTCTCTAAGTGATGTTTTATGGCATTGTACATATATCACAAATGGACAAATTAGACCTCGTATTGTAAACACTGATATGCTCAGAAATAATAGTTGTGTCACGGTGTGCAATACAGGGATGTGATTAGCTCCGGGCTGTTGGGCTACAGCCATGAAACAGCCCTGGATATATACTGGAATTAAAAAATATATATTCATATTTAGGCTTATATGGATTCCCACATTACTTTGAATATACAAATGCATCTTGTACTGTATTCCCCCCCACCCTCACGTATACACTCATCCTCAAAAGAATACTTGCACAAATAGCTGCACCCAAAAGGAATCAACTGACAGGAATTAAACTTGGTGGGTAGGTTTGACATCATGAGACATACGAATAATTCAAGTTAATGCTCGGCTGCACATGTAACGTAACCAAGGATGGGCCTTATCGCTGTACCTGACTGACCCAACAGCTGTGATTGCAGACGTTCAGCAGGCAGTGATGCCCTCCATGAGTCATCCTGTTAGCGCCAGCACCATTGGCAGACGGCTGGACGTCACGGGACTACATGCACACAGACTGTTACAGCGACTGCCCTTAACACCACGTCAACCTTACCAAAGACCACAATGGTGTTGTGCCAGACTGTCATGGAGTGACTTAGAATGGCAGCGGGTCATCTTCAGTGACGAGTCCCGCTTTTGTCTTGGTGGAGACGACCAACGGATCCGTGTGTGGCGGCACGGTGGTCAGCGCCAAGGTGAACAATTTGTTGTTACGCGTCCAGAAGGCCTGGTGTCACTCCACCTCCACCCCTACTGCACAATCTGCAGGAACTGTGTGAGAATATTCAAGCTGCATGGGATGGATTATCACAGGACACCATTAAGAACCTATACAACTTCTACCGAGACGTCTGGCATGCTGCGTTAGCAAACGTGGTCGCCGACGCCATACTGAGAGACACTACTTCTGTATGGGTAGCTCAATAAATATTGCCCATATCAGTCTAAATTTATCATCATTTATTGTTCCTGGTAACCTTTATCTTCCTGCCCAATAGCACTGCAATCCCACACTTCCTTCTGGGTGCAGCTATTCTTTTGACGAAGAGTGTATTTCAGGTGAATACAGCTACGGTTCAGCAAAGCTGAAGTGCACAGTGCTCATCTTTTTTCACCAATTTAATTCAAACAGTAAATGGAATGACTCATATTTTACATAAACTGAGGTGTGTTTGCTCATGATGCGTATGTGTTAATCCTGCTAATGGTGCTAATGGTATATTTGAATAGGAAGCTGCACAGGTAGCCTGAGGTGCCAAAATGCAACTGCTGCACAAGGTGGAATGTAAAAAATTCAATCAAGAAGCTGGAGAATAAGAAGCAGACTTTCCAACACTATACGAAGTGGTCAGCACACATGTACAGGCACTTTACACTAACACTTTACACTTACTGAGTTACTGTACACCAGCACACTACTTACAGTACACTAACACATTACACTTACTGAGTTACTGTATACCAGCACACTACTTACAGTACACTAACACATTGCACTTACTGAGTTACTGTACACCAACACACTACTTACAGTACGCTAACACATTACACTTACTGAGTTACTGTACACCAACACACTATTTACAATACACTAACACATTACACTTACTGAGTTACTGTACACCAACACACTACTTACAGTACACTAAGTGTTACACTTACTGAGTTACTGTACACCAACACACTACTTACAGTACACTAACACATTACACATACTGAGTTACTGTACACCACTGAAAACTATAGACCTTCCAATTCTTTTTGGGCCCAAAAAGAATTGCGAGGAAACACTATGAATCCTGAATTTCATTAGCAAGATTTTTATCAAAACATATCAGTTGCAAATCACAACAACAGTTTTAGCAATCTTAACAATTACTGTCAGCTTAGATGGTACTAAACAACAAAACAAAAACAAGTAAACATACAAACAAAAACACCAACTTGCAATGCCAAAATCCTGCTGTAGATTTGCTACTGAATCCTATTATAAATCAATGCTAATCTGGCTTTATTATGAAAGCTACACAAAGCTTACACCACATGATGTTAGAAAAGCTGCTTTTAAAGTATGTATTATCTTCTCTAGCCTGAGGGAACATCGGTGTGGAGCAGCTGTTTCTTTCATGTTGATGGAAAACTACAGTAATGGAATCATGTGCTAAACCTCTAAAAGAAGGACAGTGAGAGAGTGAACGTATAGGGATTTTTGCCGCCAGTTCAATTGTTTGTCACTGTTTTCTTTTTTGTTTGGTCTGATTGCTGTATCCAGCTGAGGCATGTTGGACTGGCAGCTATTTTGATTCCCATCCTTTCCTATTTGTAAAAAATGTAATTACACTGTAACAACATAGTAATGACATAGTAATGACATAGTAATGACATAGTAATGACATTGCTCCCTTTTTTGTTTCTGGAACAGATTACAGAATACAGTATTTACTATACCTTATATATAATGAAATATGAGTTGTCAGCACTGTGTGCTCAGTAGATACCCAAGCAGATGGGGGTGTGTCAGTGGCTGTGAGAAACATTTTTCCTGCTTAAAATATTCATAAGCCTTGGACACTTCAGCTGTTATGAGATGCAGTATAAATCAGGGGGGAGTGCCTACACACAGATGGGAATATTGCTGAAAAAACAAAGATAATATGCGTATGTGTGTGTCATGGATGGGCAGTAATTTGCATGAAATTACACATAATTAGACTTAAGACTTAAATAATACAACAGAATAGCCTAAATTGTGTTTATTCTTGGCTTAATTGTGTCTTAATCTATGCTCAGTGGTTAATGACTTGACAAAAACCTATACACAATTTTCCCTTACTTTAAATGTAGTTGATCAGCCAAGACATGCTTGGTGTCTAAGTTGTATTTCTTTAGTTTAGCACTGGAGCAATGAGGCTAACATTGCTAACAAACACTAGAAGTCAATAGTCACCCAATTCTGTAAATACATGCAAATACAAAATGTTTCTAAACCTGCTCAAACCACAAACCACATCCAGGCCACACACAGACTTGTCCATGTGTTTTGTAGCAGAGCATGACGCAATGTGAAATATAAAAAATACAATAAGAACTAAATTACACAATGTGAGCCAAACACTGCAATCAACCATTTTTAAAGTGTTGTGTTGAATTACATGTCCCTGCAGAATTTGGCTCATCTTTCTGTGCAAGTAGACATATGAGTGCTAGATTAGATTTGCAGTTTCTGCCATTTCCATGGTCAAACATAATGTAAACATATGTAGTGCCCATATGCCTGCATGACATGCATGAAGTGGACAGTCCAATTTTCTGTTGGGGCACAGCACCTGTTGTCTACACTGCATGCGTCCCTGCATTCAGCAACAATGCAAATTTCTGTTCATTTTTATAGTTCACAGAACATCAAAATGTGTCTCAGTCAAGAGATGGATGTGGTTTGAGGGGCTTGAAAGAAGTACATTTATGGAAAGATCTGGGTGATTATTGATTCTAGTGTTTGCTAGCAACAGTGCTTAACTAAATGAGGGGCACCTAACATGATTTAGCAGAGTGACTACATTGTGTTACATACAGAGATATTTGACCTCCGCATTTAACCCATCCACACCTTCCGACAAGGCTGGATACCTAACCTTCACATTTGGAGAATTTGCAAGGGTCAGCACAACCAAAAATGCAATGGCTGAGCCACGCTTTGGGTGAACCACCCTCAAGATCATGGTGACTCCCCTGTCAGGTAGGTAAAGGTTGAGCCAGGTTGGGTGAAGTACTAAATACTGATGTCCAGGTAAGCAATTAAATATCTTCTTAGCTATAATTACTGAAGATTATGAATCTCACAGTAAGAGCTTTGTAAGCTAGCAACTGCTACCAGTAAAATTGCTAATGCTAGCGTGTAAAATCTCAGTAAAGAGCTGGATGTGGTTTGAAGGGCTTGAGAGAAGTGCATTTATGGAAAATATCTGGGTGATTATTGATTCTAGTGTTTGCTAGCAATGTTAGCCTTGTTAGCATTGTAGCTCCAGTGCTAAACTATATATATACTGTATATAATTAGGGGCACCTAACATGATTTAGCAGAGTGACTACATTGTATTGCATACAGAGGCATTCAACCTCTGCATTTAACCCACCTATACCCTTTCACACACACTAGGGAATATTTTAGTGTGTATGTAGAAATATGAATGCTAGTTTAGATTTGCAGTTTCTGCCATTCCTGTGGTCAAACATATTGACCACATATGAAAGCCACATAGTTACCCAGACCGGAAATCGAACCCCAGTCTCCCACATGGGGTGGTAGCACACTGGCAGGTATTGGTGTTATGTATTGCGCTACACCAACCAAACCAGATCTGAGTCACATTAAGGTAAATTATTTGAGTCACTTCAACCTGGTAGTGCATGAACATAGCCTTAGATAACAAATACTTCCATTAGATTAAAGCAACAAGTGCTGTTCATAAATGATGGTTGGTTGGTGATCGTAACCTACTGCTTCATGGAAGCATTATAGATGCTATGTAGAATATATATACTATATACTTGACTATGGGTATTTGCTGAACTCCCAAATGTAGTTCTAAAGATGTACAAAGCATCATAACACTCACTGGACATTTTATTAGAGCATCTACCTTCTGTTGATGCTCAATTTGCGTTGGTCTTTCGTCAATGGTCAGTTTCTGAGCACAGGGCTGGATTTGGCTGGATGGTGTTGAATAGTGGATCACTCTCAATCTAGCAGTGACACTAACATAGCAACACCACTGTGCCTGATACACTCATACCTGCACCACCCACACTACCATGGCAGCATCACTGCTGCATTGGGAACAATCCACCACTGTCATGCCTGCTGGCTCTCTTCTCATCTAGACATAGACTTCTCCCGATCTCCCGGACTCCATTTCCCACAACCCACCACCCAATGATGTCACTTTCACATGTCCGCCATCTCCCAATCCTGTTCTGTTTCCTAGATCTGAGTCTCCCGAGTACGGATCACACCTGTTGTTAATTTAGTCTGTTTGTATATATACTCCTCTCTCCCACTGACCCATTGCGAAGAATTGCCACTCTGTGCATACCGAGAGTTTCTGTGATTACTCTTGTTTGCTACTCTGGTTTTGACGTTGTTCTTTTTTACTGATTTATTCTTTTGTCCTTGACCTTTTGGTACTTTTGCTGGTCTGATTGTTTGCCTGGTTTTGACGTCCGCTTGTTTCTTGACTCTGACCCTGTCTTGCCCTTCTGTTATGTCCACCTTGCTCTTGTTGCTGCTGTGGTTGATTACAAATCTGTTAAATAAACCCTGCCTTGATTTTAACTCAGCGCTTGTCACAATCTGTTTGTCCATCAACACAGCCACCTAAAGAATATGTGGTCAACAGCTGTTCTGTAGTTGTAAACTGACCAATGATGAATGAAGGTTGGGTGGGTGGGGGAGCTAGGAAATGATGCATAAAACCAGGTGGGTTACAGTGTGCAACTGAACACCTATATACTGACCCATAAGGTAGGTGTTTCCAATAAAGTATAGGTGTTTCTTACAAGGAAAAACAAACAAACAAACAAAACAGAAAGCTACCTACTGAAATTAGATACATACATCTATGGAAGCATGACTGTTCCATTTACTCATGAAATTTATCTTATTTTATGTCTATAACAATATGTGTACTGCCTGCCTTAATGAAATACACAGAAATGAAATCTAAGCTCTCACACCCCCGATAACGTAACATTCAAATTTCTTAGCTGTTATTGTTTTCCTGAGGCTTCAAATACACAGAGAGAGAGAGGAAGAGAGAGAGAGAGAGAGAAAAATATAGAGAGAGAAATTGAAAGAAAATGAGTCTACCAACCAGACCCCTATGACTCAAGGAGGATATTTCAGTGTACACAAAACAAACAAACAAACAAACAAACAAACAAACAAACAAATCCATTGTAATCTCTATAGAACATTAGTTTCTTAGTAAAGACGTTTTAAATTAGGTATGTGTTTATGCCACACTGTGGGGACCAAAACACATTCATGCACTCAAGCTGGTCCCCACAAAATAAATTCTTACATTTTACGGTGTGGGTAACATTAAGGTTAAGATAAGGGTTAGGCTTAGGTTTAGGGTAAGGGTTAGGCAAGTTGTAGTTGTATAGTAAGGTACAGGTAAGTCTCCAAGAAATGAATGGACGTCTATGGAATGCTGCCACAATTCACAGAAACAAACATAGTGTGTTTCAGAGAAAAGCCTTTGCATCTTCTAACCAAATTATGTAAAAAGTACTAATGTACTAATTTTCTATATCACAGTAGTGTGTCATAAGCTTTGTGAGGAGAGAGAGAAAGTCCAAGATTAGATTCATTTGTAGTCCAGTACTATCATTAACTTGAAATAATATAGCTTGAACTGAACAGCAGCCCCTTTACATTGTGTTAAATTGCTTGAAATGGAATTTATTTACATTAACATACACTACAAGTAAATAACATCTTGTAAAGTTACCAGTGAGGACATGTATATTACTGTTCATGTTATATGTTATTGTCTGGCAAAAATACATTCAATTATTAGTTTTAAACATCTACACTATAAATACACACTTTATACTATACTATAACTATACATGCTATACTATAACTATACACTCTATGCTATACTATTAATATACACTCTATACTATACTATAACTAAACACCATGCTATACTATAACTATACACTCTATACTATAACTATACACTCTATACTATACTATACAGTATATGCTATACTAAAAGTATACACTCTATGCTATACTATAACTATACACTCTATACTATAACTATACACTCTATACTATACTATAACTATACACTATATGCTATACTAATAGTATACACTCTATACTATACTATAACTATACACTATATGCTATACTAAAAGTATACACTCTATGCTATACTATAACTATACACTCTATACTATAACTATACACTCTATACTATAACTATACACTATATGCTATACTAAAAGTATACACTCTATGCTATACTATAACTATACACTCTATACTATAACTATAACTTTACACTCTATACTATACTATAACTATACCCTTTATACTATACTATAAGTATACACTCTATACTATACTATAACTTTACACTCTATACTATACTATAACTATACACTATATGCTATACTAAAAGTATACACTCTATGCTATACTATAACTATACACTCTATACTATAACTATACACTTTATACTATACTATAAGTATACACTCTATACTATACTATAACTATACACTTTATGCTATACTATAAGAATACACCCTATACTACACTATACTATAACTATACACTCCATTCTATACTATAAATATAAAATCTATATTACACTATAACTATATACTCTTTCCTATTTACTATACACTCTATATTACAAGTGTACACTCTAGGCTATACTATAAGTATACACTCTCTACTATACTATAATTGTATACTCTATACTATACTACAACTATACACTCTATACTATACTATACTATACTATACTATAACTATACAATAAATTGATTTAATGGGAGAAAATAATCAGCAGATTAACCCACAATAATAAAAAAAAACACTACGTTAAGAACTTATTTTGTTGTAGTTCCTGGGTACCAAGTGTGTGTTCTTAATTTCTTAGGCCTAAAATGTACAGGAAATGGCTACTGGTCCCCATAAACTTTGCTTTTGTGTTCATTCCAATGGTGTTTTGAAGTGTTCTCTACTGTCAAGAACATCTACGATACATTCAGTGCTGAATAGACTTCAAGTAGCTTCTGGAACTGTGAGAACTTGGCTAGGACTGTCCGGTAGTGTACATAGCAGTATAAATACAAGTGTGTTAAAACAGTAATTTCAGTTGATGTTCCAGCTGAGTGAGTGGTTAGTGGATACACAGCTACAGGTAGTTTAGAGGCATCAAGAGGCTGCAGCATGCAGCAGACACATTCTGCTATGTATGTGGACCAATTTATCAAGACCAGAGTGAGAAAGTACTCTGTGAAAACAAACCGTGGGCACCTCATTTCATGTGCAAGCACTGCAGGAGAACTCTTGCAGGTGAGGTGGACAATTGCTGCTCATTTAGATGGCAGAATTTTATTCTGTAGAGTTTTGAGGATTCATTTAAGTTTAAAAGCTGTTATTAAGATATTTGTCACAATTTTTGATGTTATAGCCAAATATATATTACAGTACAATATATATTTACTGCACTGTGTCAATATCTTACAGATTACTAAGTAACATCTGAGACAAAAGTTTTTTTGTTTCATTGTCCTGCTCACAGGAACACAGTTTGTGAGGAATATAGCTGTTCTTGTTTACGTTCTACACGTAAGCAGTTGTAATAAAACACAGAAGCCAGAAACAAAAATTTTGTTATGCAGTGTATGAGTATATATATATACAGTCATTGCCAAAAAATACTTGCACAAATACTTACACCCAGAAGGAATAAACTGACAGGAATTAAACTTGGTGGGTAGGTTTGACATCATGAGACATGCAAATGAATCAAGTTTCACGCTCGGCCGTGCATATGACGTAAGCAAGGACAGGCCTTATTGCTGTACCTGACTAACCCAACAGTCACGTTGGCAGACGGATGCACAACGCAGGACTACATGCACGCAGAGCATTATGATGACTGCCTTTAACACTAGGTGAACATCGCCAAAGACTGCAATGGTGTCGTGCCAGACTGTCATGGAGTGACTCAGAATGGTAGTGGGTCATCTTCAGTGATGAGTCCCGCTTTTGTCTTGGTGGAGATGACCAGCAAATCCGTGTGTGGAGGTACCGTGGTCAGCACCAAGATGAACGGTTTGTTGTCACACATCATATGTCCAGAAGGCCTGGTGTCGCTCCACCTCCACACCTACCACACAATCTGCAGGAACTGTGTGAGAATATTCAAGCTCCATGGGATGGATTATCACAGGACACCATTAGGAACCTCTACCACTCCATGTTGAGACATCTGGCATGTTGCATTAGCAAACATGGCGGCCCAACACCGTACTGAGAGACACTGCTTCTGTATGTGTAGCTCAATAAATATTGCCCATATCAGTCTAAATTTATCATCATTTATTGTTCCTGGTAATCTTTATCTTCCTTCCCAATGGCACTGCAATCCCACACTTCCTTCTGGGTGCACTTGCTTTTTGATGATGAGTGTATTTAAATATGAAATGGTTTTCATATGGTGAAAATCTCATGCCGTTGAAACCCTGTTCTGTCTGTAGCAATACAAACACAATATGATATGTTGTCCATATTGTGCAGCAGGTATGCATGTGTGTAATGTGGTAGCCCTTACCTTGGGCGATGTTTGTCTGACTGTGTCTGAGTCTGACCATCGGTGTTTGAGCTGGGCGGAGTTGGGTACGCATTCACAGAATGTCTGCATCAAACAAACAAAAACAATGCTGTTTTTTGCTGACCACATTTGGTGCCAAGTCACAGAAGTGAAAATGAAGACTGATTAGGGATTAGCTAGGTTTCCTTTAACTTCACTTGTAATTTGCAAGCAATTAAATATAAATGGTTTCAATGTTGCTTTTCTACTTGAGCCATGTAAACTATATTCAATCAAGCATCTTCCCCACAAACAGCATCTTCCTTCACTCTCAACAGCTTTGATTACCAGAGTACATGAAGACCAGTCTACCCTTGCCTGATTTGCATTACACAGTCCCATTCATTTCAATGCAGTGAAATACACAGTCACATGATCATTTTAAAACCATCTTCTTGATTCTACATAAATGGACTACAGTCTGTAACTGTAGAACTACAGTGTGCTTCTATATAGTAAGTGGAGCTGATACAATGGACACTGACTGTAGATATAAGGAGGTGGTTCTAAAATTTTGATATGCTTTGAAATGCTATGCTAATGACTCACATTTACATTTAATTTAAGATATACACTTATCATCAAAAGAATAGTTGCACCAAGAAGGAATGGTGGGATTACAGTGCTATTTGGAAGGAAGATAAAGGTTACCAGGAACAATAAATGATGATAAATTTAGACTGATATGAGCAATATTTATTGAGCAACAGATACAGAAGTAATGTCTCTCAGTATGGCTAATGCAACATGCCAGAAGTCTCTACATGGAGTTGTAGAGGTTCCCAATAGTGTCCTGTGATAATCCATCCTATGCAGCTTGAATATTCTCACACAGTTCCTGCAGGTTTGTTTGCGCGTGACAACAAACCGTTCATCTTGGAGCTGACCACGGTGCCTCCACACGGATGCGTTGGTCGTCTCCACCAAGACGAAAGCGGGACTCATCACTGAAGATGACCTGCTGCCATTCTGAGTCACTCCATGACAATCAGGCACCATTGCAGTCTTTGGTGACATTGACGTGGTGTTAAGGGCAGTTGTCGTAACGGTTGGCGTGCATGTAATCCTGCATCATGCAGCCGTCTGCCAATGGTGCTGGCACCAACAGGATGACTCATGGAGGGCATCACTGCTCGCTGAATGTCTGCAATCGTGGATGTTGGGTCAGCCAGGTACAGTGATAAGGGCCTCCTTGCTTACGCCACATGCGCAGACGAGCGTGAAACGTGAATCATTTGCATATTTCATGTCAAACCTACACATCAAGTTTCATTCCTGTCGGTTGATTCCTTCTGGGTGCAGCTATTTGTGCAGCTATTCTGTTTGATGATGAGTGTATGAACTACATATAAGATGATTTTACTTGCCAGGATCTCATGTTGTGCAGTGCACATGAACACACTACACCAAACTAGCACAAGCTAGTCATTTTTCATTAACAACTGGCAACTGGTAAGGAGTTCACTGCTATACCTCCTGGGAAGAACCAGTGCCACCTTGGGACCGGACTGACTAGAGAGAGCACAAAACCTGCAGCATGTGCTGGAATATAAGGTACAGCTGGCACAAGTTAGTGGCTGATTTAATATAACCTGAATGGCATCACCCACAAACAGGGTAATTTGAATTGCGGATGCATAAATAAACTGATCCTCTCAGGGCAGGTTTCGAGCAGCTGGAGACTCCAGCTCCAGAAAACAGAGCTGGAGGTTCTGACATAGGAGGCAATTTGTAGCAGTTTGAGAAATCACTATAAATGAAATAAATGCTGTTTATTACCAAAAATCTGCATATGAACTAAAATAAAACTTTAATGAATGCTAAGAAAGACTTTCTGTATAAAGGACTATGAAAAGTCTTATAAGACCTTAAGTATCATACTTACATATACTATCCATTCTAATGGAAATTAAACCAAATTGAAATTTTTAATTTACTGCCAAAGAACTGATATACTGGCAGGTAAAATTATCGTCGATCTAGTTGATGTATCTTAAAAGTCTCATTTTTAAGCTTATGTTCAGCTAAGTTTATTTAACTCATTTCCAGATTTTTTAAACCTGTTTCAGGTAATTATAGTAACCCAAATAGGCTCACTATATCGACAGATAATTTGGCTTGTTTCCAGCACATTTCTTAAAGTAAGCAACATTATCTGCCAATATACTCCAAAAATTTGGCCCATTAAAATCACTTAAAACAGGGAAAAGTGTCTTGATATAAGTTTAATATTCTTAAAATTAGCTTTAAAAATAATACATATAAACTACACAGAAGATGAACCTTGCCAAGATATCAAAGTTTTTTTTTTTTTTTTTTGCAGGACATGTCTCAGGTAATTGGATATAATGGTCTGAAAGAATGTGTAGCTGTCAACAAGCTGTTACTGTAGAATAAAAAAGGGAAATTTTTCATTGCAGTATGTTCTGAAAAAATGGGCTATGAAAGTAGAGACAAAGAGGTGCTCTTAAAGAAGTGGCCAGTTGGTGCATGGCTCAAGAAATTTGCACATGCCAAAAAAGCCTCTGTGCTAACGCTGTTAAATCAACTACTGTGTTCACAAAATGCATAAACATGCCAGCAGTAGGCCAGTAAATCTGGCCCTTGTTCATGATGTGTCAGTGAATGTTCTGGCTGGGTGTTACATTACAACATAACCTCAGGTAATATGAAACTTTACCACTTCTATTTATGACTTTGTCAGCTTTATACCACATCCTTGATGGTCGTATCTGCTTTATCCAATGAAATCTTGGAATGATGAAACATTTTATGGTCAGTTTTTTTGTGTACATGGGAAAAAGTAATATATTGTCAAGTAAAATGATCTTATATCTATTTGATATATCCTTAATGTCTCATTTGGAGGTTATTTTAAGCTAACATTGAGATTATTTAATATCATTTTAATAAGTCAGCTCATTTCAGTATATTGGCAGATAATATGTCCTGTTCTTAAAATCAGTAAAATTAAACTCACCAGCCAAAACATGAGTCACCTGGGACTGAAACCTACCTAATAGTGTGTAATACTTCCACAAACACCAATAACAGCGGTGATTGGATTTGGTATGGACTGGACAAGTTTCTGGATGTAGGCCACGTCAATGTTCAGACACTCTTCCATCAAAGAATTGTGGACGCCTTCCCTGGCACAATTCTGAGGAGAATTTGCGGTAGACTGGAATTTTAGCCACTGCTGGTAGACCCGTATGACCGTACGCTTCCATACACCTGCAGATTCAGCTACTTCCTTCACACTATGGTCTGTGGCACGCCAAAATGCAGTCACTCCTTCTAGCCAATCATTAACATCTGCTTTGGAGCCATTTTCTACACATGGAACGAGACATTCTCTGCACTGTACCACCTCTTCACTCAAGGTGACAATTTTTTGTCCAATGAGCATACAGTGAGTTTGGCTTACTAAAATCACTTAAAACGAATGGAAAACATCTAGTAAGAAGTCAAATAATCTTAAAATTTGCTTAAAACAACCTCAAATTAAAGCTATTTAAGATACAAACTACATATACAATGATTGGACTTCCTAAGATATAATTTTTTGCAGAGTGTGTATGTATACTGTATCATAACAGAAGTACAAAATGTCCCTCAAAAGAAAGATAAATAACATCAGCTCTTACACTATGGGGAGATTTGGCTGGTTGGCGAGAGGAAAGCTAACAGTAAGAGCATGAAGTGCGAATGTGTGTGTTTGGGTGATATAACGTTGACCTGTGAATCACCTCTTTACTCTAAACGCT
The DNA here is from genome assembly GCA_034552555.1 of Semaprochilodus insignis. Lineage (NCBI taxonomy): Eukaryota > Metazoa > Chordata > Actinopteri > Characiformes > Prochilodontidae > Semaprochilodus > Semaprochilodus insignis. Next base: position 16,786,298 of record CM067496.1, read on the forward strand.
CTTTTCTAGGTGATGTGCATGCTCTTATCCTACACACATACGCGGTCAGCTTACACTGCTTCCCTAAGCACGTCTGATCCGATTTGCCTCTTTATGTTTCAGCCAATAAAAGCTGAGACGATTCCATTAGCATTAAACCTTAATGGGGTGAGAATCAGATCAAAGAAACATTAAGCTGCTGTTTTAGCATGTGTCTTGGAAGAAGAGGCAGGCTGTTTTCAACACGATGTGTATTTTCCTGAAGGCAGTGTGTTCTTTATGGTGTCTACATAGAGAGAGACGTTGCATGTGACTGTGGAAAAAGGCGTGTAGGCAGACTGCTCTGTAAGCTAATTAAAGAAAAGGAGCTTTCGACACTTTCTCCATCCCGGGAGGAGGTGCAACAAAAGAAGAGGAAAGATTGATGGAAGAACACTGGTAACATGCAGCATTGTGCAAAAGTCAGACACCATCTTTCATTTATTTCATTTCACCTACAAGTTATTCATTTCTCAGCATGAGGGAAATATGTATTATATGTATACATGTATGTTTATATATCTATCTCTATCTCAATCTCTCTATATATATATATATATATATTGTCGCTGTCCAATGAAATACATGCATCTCCATTTTTGGACACAGCAGCTGCTGTTTACACTATTCATTTCATGATGAATGGACCAACAGAAATGGCTCAAAACTGTCACTGCCATTTTGGAGATACTAGTTTTTCTTGGACAGTCACGATATACATATACATATATCACAAACGATAAAGACACAATACGATAATGATACAAAGGCTGCAAGAACGAAATATAATATGAGCATTTGTTCGGTAGTTGGTCTTGTCTTCACCATAGCGTCCATTCCATAAGAGACTTACTATCAGTTTTTTAAAGAAATCTGCAGATATGTTTTTCCACAGTTCAGTCTTAGAAGTTGGTTGCATTGGTTGCTTCTCACAAACCTAGTACTCCCAAACGCATTCAGTGATGTGGAGGCCTTGGCTCCATCCTCTTTCAACATAAAACTAAAAGAAGTGTTCTTCTTTTTTGGCCTATTTCCTTTTCTCAGTAACAGCATCTTCACAGCTAAACTGAGTTGTCTTCTCTCAGTGAAAGGCGATATTGTGGCTGGTACAATCATCTTACATGTAGTTCTTATACGTTACATTTCTTATTCTGATATTTTTTAAGCTAATTCTAAGATAATTTAACTTATTTCCATATGTCTATCTAGCTGATTATAGTAAGCCAAATGTTCTCACAATATTGTCAGGTAATTTTGCTTAAACAAGTTGAATTATTTGCCTATATAGTAAAAAGGTTTGTCTTATGAAACTCACCTGAAACAAGTGAAAATCTCAAAATTAGTACTTAAGATATATCAACTAGATGCTAGGATAATTGTACTTGCCAGGATATCATCTGCAGTTCAGAAACACCTGTGGATGTTTTCAGATCTGAAGCTAGCTATTTTTTCAGAAGGTCCAGGTTTTGTGTGATTGTTAGGAGCCCAATTTTCTCAGTAAAACCATTTCATAATTATGAACACCAGTTTTGAAAAGTCCTATTTGTTCACCTATAGTCCTTTGATTTGTCCTCCTTCCTTATACATTAGTGAATTATCTTTTCCCTTTTGAACTATCTCCTGAAATATGAACTTACTGTTATAAATAACATATTTGGCCATTTAAGGTTGGTATTTGACTTTGCACAGTTCTGCATTCAGTACTAGTAATAAAAATTCAGGCAATAGTTTGCATGGAATATTTTCATAATCTTGAAGACATTTTGATCCAAAATTGAAATGGGGTCCAAAGACAAATGTAACTAGTTGATTACATTGTATATATGTTCATTTCCATAAATAAATAACGTTTTTGCCCAATGGACTGCACAATGGACTCAAAATATCTCGGTTTACAGCAGGCATCAAGGTCTCAGCATATGTGAAACTTCTTAAACCAGCGTGTTACAAAGGCATTCCAGGTGTAACTTTGTAAAGCTGCTTGATGGAACGCCAAGATTGTGCAAATCTGCATCAAGAAAACAACGGCGTATGTTGATGAACCTGAAATAGACCAAAAAAAAAGCTTTGATTTGTTTTGCTAGATCAAACAAACATTCCCAGCCTGCTATGTCTCTGTAGCGAAATGCTGGTAGACCTGTATGACTGTACGCTTACATACACCTGCAAATTCAGCTACTTCCTTCACACTGTGGTCTTTGGCTCGCCCAAATGCAATCACTCCTTTTAGCCAATCAGTAACATCTGCTTTGGAGCCATTTTCCACACATGGAATGAGACATTCACTGCACTGTACCACCTCTTCTCAATCTATGGATCCTGTCACTCACACCCTGCAGGTATTTATAGCCCAATCATTCTCGTGCCACACCATCTGTAGGAGCCTGAAATTACTACCACCTGCAAGGTGACTAATTTTTCTGTCCCATGAGGTTATATGGTGTATCCACAAGATCAAGAGTAACCTACAAACACAGATTTAGGTTCCCTTAGGCTTGAAAATAAACATGGCCATACACTTCTTGGCTATGTAGTTTCAATTGCTTCTTCACACTCATATGTCTTATTCGCAATAGAGAACCACCCACTGAAAGTCTGTAGGGAACAAAAGCAGTCCTAACATGGCTTCACTTTACAGACCCCTTTTTGGCATCTTTATCTATCAAGTGAGTAAGTGTGATTAAAACTTTTCTTTGATACTTTAACTACTGAAGCAAGGACAAAAAGCAGGAGGACATGCAGAAGTAGTATCATCCACATGCATAAAGGCTCTTGTGATCCAACTTCAACAGCTTTGAACGCACACACAACATAACTGGATCTGAAAAGTCTTCCAGGATTACTGGCGCTCTCAGTAAAGGCAATGAAAAGCTCTTTGTTGTTTATCAGCTCCAACTTGCAATCCAAGGACTGAGTTCTGAACGATCTAGTGAGAATTGTCTTAAGTGAGGAGGAACAGTTGGAGGTCAGTTTTGTGCTGGCCCATCTCATCCCCTACTATGGACAAACACTCAGTGCCCTTCTAGATAACATGATGGTGCAAGCATTAAATGCAGGGATACTGATAACTGTAGTGCATACTTATATATTATGCTTATAAATTATTTTTCAGTTGCTATATTATTGTGTAGATCGCTGCTACCAACTGCAGAGTATGAATACCTGAATTTCAGAATGAGCTTATTACTGATTATTAGTTCAGTCATAAACACTACATAGAGTATTAATAAGCAGTTATAAGACTAAATTAAGACTAAATTAATAAAAAAGGCAAAAATGAGCTCTTCCATATGATGAACATGAATATGTACTGAAGTGGACAGGTTTAATACTGACTGATGGAAACAGCAAAGACAGAACAGCAAACACCAAAATGTGTTATATAAACATCAAAATCTTTTATATAACAGTATAAAAGAATGTGGAGTCAATGTTAGACTAATGACACGTCACTTATGATCACTTATGTTAATGATCTAATTAATAACCATTTATAAACTCATTTTGAACCATTCAGTAAAGGCCATTTAAAGCTCTTTCTAACTAGATGTTACGAACAATCTAGTGAGAATCGTCTTAAGTGAGGATGAATGGTCAGTGTTCAGTTTCACACTCTCCCATCCCATATTATGAACAAATGCTCAGTGCCCTTCTAGACAATGTGATGGTGCACAAGGCGCTAAATGCAGTGGTGCTGATAACTGTAGTGCATGCATATATATGCTTATGCATTATGCTATTAATTTTCAATTGCTATTCTATTGTGTATATTGCTGCAGCCGAGTATGAATATCTGTTACAACTTTAGAATAAGACTACCATTATAAAGAGTTTAAAAATGGCTTAAAATGAGTCTATTAATGGATATTAGTTAGTTCATAAACACTTTATAAAGTATTAATAAGCAGTTATAAGACATTAATAAAAAAGGGTGACAAAGAACGAACAGTAAACATCAAAATATTTTATATAACAGTATAAAAGTAAGTGGGATCAATACTAAACTAATGACAGCTCACTGTGGCCCTGCTTATTAACATGTTGTAGACTCTTATTAAGGATTTTAAGTTGTTTATAATCTAATTAATAACCATTAATAAACTCACTTCAAACCATTCATAAACACTTTAAAGAGCTAGTCTTATTCTAAAGTCGTACTCAATATTTAATGAGAAAGGGGCCAAAAGGAACAGACAGAGAGAAACGGGCCAAAAGAAATGGGATAAAATCTCTTTGCATTATTGTACCAATTAAGTACATCTTTCATATAAAGTTATGATTACATTATGAGTCTTTTGTATGGATCACATTTTCAGTTTTCTGCTCGTCCTTATCAGTGGTGGAGGGCACTGCATAAGATAAGCTAGCCAGGGACCAATGTGGCTCCTTTGCTGGAAGGGGGTTGCGAGTGATGGACAGCTCTAGCAGTCATCCATAATTCACAAAATCAGAGGCATATGTGAGTAACAAGTGCCAGTTTCTTTTTTAGTACCACCAGAGGTGAAGCTTTGTTCTTGCCTGATGACTGGTAGAAAGGTCAAGAGGAATTGCCTCCAAAAAAGGCACCAAAATGTTTGGTCTCTATATGAGGGTGGGGGATACTGACCTTACAATATAATCCAAGACAGGGTCGGGTCCATTCATGTCTTCCATTCATGTCAAATGTTATCAAATGATATTACATTAGCTTGTTAAGTAGTCACGTTAAGTGCTGAATACTAACTGCTAAGTAGTCAGTAGACACATTGATATAAAATGAAATCCTGCTACTGAATGTCACCAGCCATTCCAAACACTGTTTTTGAATGAGGGAGGTAATGGGTGGATAGTTGTGTCCCTATCAGTGTTGCAGATGAAACATATGCCCTTGTTAGTTCTGGCAGGAAGACTCCAATGCTACATCACTCATTCATTCATTACTCTGATCAATCTTGGTCCACCACCTATCTTTAAAATGAATCAACGTACATTCCTGTTCCCCAGTTTCAGGTGCTGGTACTTCATCGTTCCCCTCCTTCCTCCCCCTCCTTACCACCAGTTTGGTCCCGGCCCTGATGTCCAGGGAATAGGCTCCACAAATGCTGTTGCTATCTGGCTCTGCAAGGGTCTGAATGCTTCAAGACCAGTTGTTTTCCATCATTCCTGCCTTTTCAGTCTTTCCCACAGAACTGAAACTGATATAATGATTGACTAATCCTCCTTCCTCCCCTTCCCTACCACCAGTTTGGCCCCGACCCTGATGTCCAGGGAATAGACTCCAATCCTGATGTTCTTATCTGTCAGGATCTGTAAGGGTCTGAATGCTTCAAGACTAGTTGTATTCCATCATTCCTGCCTTTTGAGTCTATCCCACAGAACTGAAACTGATATAATGATGGGTCACGTCCTTGACTCTGGGCTGGTTGTTTAATCATTGACTAATCCTCCTTCCTCCCCTTCCCTACCACCAGTTTGGTCCCAACCCTGATGTCCAGGGAATAGGCTTCACTCCTGTTGTTCCTACCCAGCAGGATCTGCAAGGGTGTGAACGCTTTAAGACCAGTTGTTTTCCGTCATTCCTGCCTTTAGAGTCTTTCCATCAGAACTGAAACTGATATAATGATGGGTCACGTCCTTGACTCTGGGCTGGTTGTTTAACCATTGACTAATCCTCCTTCCTCCCCCTCCCTACCACCAGTTTGGTCCCGGCCCTGTTGTCCAGGGAATAGACTCCACTCCTGACGTTCCTATCTGGCAGGATCTGCAACGATCTGAACACTTTGAGATCAATTGTTTTTCATCATTCCTGCCTTTTGAGCATTTGCTAACAGAACTGAAACTAATATAATGATGGGTCATGTCCTTGACTATGGTCTGGTTGTTTAATCATTGATGCTCAATTATCAGACTTTGCCAAAATTTACGTTCCTATATTGTGTGGAAGAAACACTGTATATATACTGTTCTACATAAATGGCTCCATAGTCAACGTGCCTCTGGTATACTCGCATTCAGTATCCAACCCTAGAAATATTTGAATCTGTGAAGGGCAAAAAGCAGGAGGACAACCAGAAGCATGCCTTCTGCACTTTTGTACCGCTATGATCTTATTTCAACACACAGCAGAGCGGGGAATCCGCAAGGTAGCTAGTCATGCGCCAAAGTGGCTCTTTTGCCAGAAGGCGGATTCCAAGTGACAGAGAGGTCTGGTGGTCATCCATAATTCAGAGGATCACGGGCATATATGAGTAACTAGAGTCCTGTTTCATTTTTCTAACTGCCAAACTGCCGCAGGTGAGGCTTTCTTGCCTGGACGATGAGTGCCAAGAAGGCCATGAAGAATCAGGGCACGAAACACGTCTCAAGATCTTTGGCCAGTACATGCTGGAGGTGACCTTATATTATCAACAAAGAGAGAGGGTTACAGCTCCTGGTAAAAAAGGGCTTCATAGTCAACATGGTGCAGGTTGCCCTACTGACTTGGAACCTAGGAGATATTTGGCTTACTGTATAACAGCCAAGTGTATAGGGTTATTGTTTAACAACAGATATGACAGTAAATCTTATATCTGAATAATTTTGTAATGAAGGCATTCTGTTTCATTGTGCCATTGTGCTGTAAATGCACTCATATGCTGACCACAGGGAGCACTACTTCAAAGCCTTGGTCTTAACATATCTAGTGGTGCATGAAGACATTTACTGGTCTTTTACGAAAAGCAAGAAATCTAGGACTGGGTTTCTAGACACAGATTAATGTGAACCTTGCAATAAATGTCTTATTATTAAGTATGGCGCTCCACAAGGATGATGGGGATATAAATACCTGCGGGGTGTGAGTGATGGGATCCGTAGATGGAGAAGAGATGCTACAGTGCAGTGAATGTCTCGTTCCATGTGTGGAAACTGGCTCCAAAGCAGATGTTAATGATTGGCTAAAAGGAGTGACTGCATTTGGGCGTGCCAAAGACCACAGTGTGAAGGAAGTAGCTGAATTTGCAGGTGTATGGAAGCATACAGTCATACGGGTCTACCAGCAGTGGCTAAAATCCCAGTCTACAGGAAATTCTCCTCAGAATTGTGCCAGGGAAGGCATCCACCAAATCTGGCCCAACAGAGCAATTCTTTGATGCAAGAGTGCCCTGTGCTTTGATGCAAAATGAGTCCCCTGTGACTGAAACATACCTAATAGAGTGTAGTACCTCCATGAGCATAAATAACAGCTGTGCTTGGATTTGGCATGGACTGGACAAGTTTCTGGATGTAGGCCACATCAATGTTCAGACATTCTTGCATCAAAGAATTGCGCAGTTGGGCCAGATTTGGTACATGACTTCCCTGGTGTTTTACTGGTTGTTCCAGGTAGGTCCCACAGACTTTCAAGAGGGATTCAAATCTGGGGATTTTGTTAGGTCAGTCCAGATGTGTGAATGCTCCTGAATGTTCATCATGCCAATCAGTCAAATTTGCAGCTCTGTGAATGCGAGAATTGTCATTTTGGATTACGGGGACAGGAATGTTATGCTCCTCTGTAAGACAAAACCTGGTTGTCCAGCAGCTCAGTGTAGGCACTGTCATTCAAATTTACAGTCACCTCAACCAAAGAACCCATTTCTGTGCAATTGAAACAGCCTCAGAACATCACAGAGGTGTCCAGGAAGCTTCTTATAGAAGCAGTTTATCCAAAAACTCAACCACAGTCTCACAGTTTCTCTTGCTTTAGTCTAAAATCTATTCTTTTATGATATACAGTGTGGTGCACAGTGTAGACTGTCATAGCCGTTAATTTATGCCCTGAGGTCACCACAGACTCAATCGCCTAATGAACAGAGCTATTAAGCATGTGAAGAGAACTGTCTAGTGCAATTCAGAGTGTTGGGTATGTGCATTTGGGTCATTTAGTAAGAAGTGTTAACATAAACACAAATTACTCTGGAAGGGGGATACAAATGAACATCTAGCAACATCAGAACTGAGCTAACTCTGAGAACTTAGATTGAAGACCACTGGGGCAAATTTAACCTTAGCCCCACCGATGTGCATTAAATCAAACTTAGAGGCGAAAATACAAATACAGCTTCTAGTGGGCTTAATAAATTAGGGACTATTGTTCAGGTGCTATAAATGGCCATGCACAAAGTGACATGCAATAGTAATTTAATGTGGAGGTTTGAATAAAAGCAGGACACCCTGAAAAAGGGAAAAATTAGCTCTGTGGGCCAAATCCTCGTGGGAAAACAGAACTCCTTCCAGTTTCCTTTATGCTATTACTGGATATGCTGCTACGCAGAGGGAAAAAACACATTTAATGACGAAAAGCAAGAAATCTAGGACTGGGTTTCTAGACACAGATTAATGTGAACCTTGCAATAAATGTCTTGTTATGAAGTAGGTGCTCCCTTATGAATGCAGAATGAGACTAGGCACTTTATTAGAAACACCTACATTTTTCTAAAGCTTGAGAAGTTAGTCTTTCTGTTTTGTTTTAGCCATCATCTCGTCTTTAATCAGAGTTTCTGATCATAAAAAATATATATATTTTAGTTATAATGTCACAGTTTAGACCTTATGAAGATTTTTTCTTCTGGCTAAAATATACTCACTTCCCAATGTCATAATCTTTATTCAAGAGAAAATTTTGAAAAATATTGACCTGACACATCTATGTTATAGACACAGAATGTGGTAAAAAAATATTATATTCAATTTGACCAAAATACAAGAAAACAAGCAAATATTCAGTTCATATTTCCACATGAAATAACTAAATTGGATTTGTCATGACTGGGTAACATTCCCCTTGGTGACCTTGAGAGATGCCTTCAAATGCTAGCAGTGTAAAGCCGGCAACAGTACACCTGTAAGCTAGGTTTTTCTAATAAAGCTATCAGTGAGTGGAAGTACAAGGCATGTTTTTCTAATAATGTGGCCAGTGAGTGGAAGTACAAGGTAGGTGTATCTAATAATATGGCCACTGAGTGGGAGTGCAAGGCATGTGTTTCTAATAAAGAGGCCAGTGAGTGGGAGTACAAGGCATGTGTTTCTAATAATGTGGGCAGTGAGTGGAAGTACAAGGCATGCGTTTCTAATAAAGTGGCCAGTGAGTGAAAGTACAAGGCATGCGTTTCTAATAAAATGGCAAGTGAGTGGGAGTACAAGGCATGTGTTTCTAATAAAGTGGCCAGTGAGTGAAAGTACAAGGCATGTGTTTCTAATAAAGTGGCCAGTGATTGGAAGTTCAGTACAAGCTAGGTATCTGTAATAAACTGACAAGTGGGTTGAGCCTCCTTGTATGGAGAGAGTGATAGGGGTGGGTAAAAAGAGCAGGACTAGTCATACTACCATCACAGGGTCTCACCTTGAGTTGCCCAAGGGTTTAGAAAAGGTTCAGTCCTCAGTATGAGGAACTACTTTCTGCACACCGCAAGTACTAGCAATATGGCCAAATAACATGCAAGGGTAGTACATAATTTAGATTCATTAAGATCAGATTAGATTGTTCGAGATTATTCATTTCTAATTAAAACTCTAATTTAATAAATAACTTTTGAAATTAATTCTGGAATTTGATTTCATTAGCAAAGCAAACCTATATTTATGACTTTAATGGCCCCCTAGTGGACATTCCACAGGCAGGATATGAATCAGTTTAGAAATTTTGAATGAATATCATCAAGTCAAATATTTCCCCCTTGATCACATGTACTAGAACACGATAGGCTCTCTATCGGTTGAGCTGCCAGTGAGCAGAAGAAGGGAAAACGGCATACAAGCGTAAGTAAGACAGATACAACCAGAAAAATTACAAATATTAAGATCAACACCAAGTAACATTATGAGTCACATTACGGATAACATCAAGTCCATTTTGTTCATTTTTTGAAGTGTTAGCAACCTAACTTACGCATGAATGCAAGCTGAGGTAATATAACTTCATATTATATCAGCTAGCAAGTTAGCTAGCCAAGCTACCTGTCGTACTGACAGTAATGAACTGTATCTCATGCAAATAGGGCTTTTAATGAATAGCAGGACTTTCATGGTGGTGGTATGATGTCATATGTCAAAGGACATTGATAATACAGTGGAGATAGGGTGTCTGAGCGGGGGCGTGGATACATGCACTAAAACAGCTAACTGCTGTACCGGTCCAGCAGTGCACACTGGATTTAATCTAGGACACACTGTCTAAACAGGAGATTTCAGATTCAGCTAAAGACTCAACAAAGAAACCACATACAAACAGATTCAAAAACGCCACTGTCTTCTCCAGGCCCAAGCTTGTATAAGGTGGACGGCAAGGTGGAAAAGGATCCTGTGGTCAATTCTTTTTGGAAATCATGGACATGTGCCAAACCACACGTCCAGCATGGCTCTGTATTAAAAGGTTCTGGGTGCTAACCTGGCCTGCCTGCAGTCCAGACCGGTCAACCATTGGAACTATCTGGTGCATTATGACATGAAATTCACAACAAAGGACCAACTACAGCAATCATCTCCTGTGTTTCCAAACACCTACAGAGTGTTAAAAGAAGAGCTGATGAACACAGTGCTGAATATCAACCTGCCCCAATGTTTTTGAAACATGTTTCTGGCATCAAATTCATGGGCATACAAACAATCTTGGTTTCAACATTTGATATGTTGATGTGTTGAAATGTTGTACTGTTTTCAATCAAATACATTTAAACATAATCAGTTAAATAGATATGCTAACGTTTTGCACAGCATCCCAGCTATTTTGGAGATGGGTTTTAACATATCCTCCCAGATCCTGCTTAATTTTATATATTGCAGATTACACTGTATTATTCAATAGTTTGCAGTCCACCATACAACCTCATATGTGCTTTCTGACACTGTATTGTTTTGCATATAGTACTCCACATGTCACTCCTGCCATCTACCTCATTCCCCCCTGCCAATCACCTGTACTGTTAGGTGCCACTTCTTTAGGTATTGGTGCTTGTTGTCTGGCATACTTGTCTAGTATGTGCAATATCCTTCTTGTATGTGCAATAACTCCTTCCCCTGCTGCCACGTGCACTTATCTATTATTATATGTAGGAACGGGCTGCTGGAGTATATGAATTTCAGTGTATTTCTGGATGTAATTTATTCCGAATACATAAGACAATAAAAGCATGATAAGAAATGTAATAAATCTAATTTGTCTTCACACACTGTGTAAAAAAAACTGGATGATCCAAAAAAAAAAAAGTTGCACAAATAGCTGCACCCAGAAGGAATCCACGTACAGGAATGAAATTTGGTGGGTAGGTTTGACATTGTGAGCCATGCAAATGAATAAAGATTCATGCTCAGTGGCACATGTGACGCAAGCAAGTACAGGCCTTATCGCTGTACCTGACTGACCCAACAGCCACGATTGGAGACATGCAACGAGCAGCGATGCCCACCATGTGTCAACCTGGCAGGTGGCTGCATGACGCAAGGCTACATGCACACAGACCATTACAACGACTGCTCTTAACACCACGTCAATGCCACCAAAGACTGCATTGGTGTTGTGCCAGACTGTCATGAAGTGACTCAGAATGGCAGGGTGTCATCTTCAGTGACGTGTCCCGCTTTTATCTTGATGGAGACGACAAACGAATCCGTGTGTGGAGGCACCATGGTCAGCACCAAGATGAACGATTTGTTGTTGCGCGGCACACGTCCAGAAGACCTGGTGTCACTCCACCTCCATCCCTACCGCACAACCTGCAGGAACTGTGTGAGAACATTCAAGCTGCTTGGGATGGATTATCACAGGAGACCATTAGGAACCTCTACAACTCCATGCCGAGACGTATGGCATGTTGCATTAGCAAACAGAGCAGCCCGATGCCATACTGAGAGACATTACTTCTGTATGTGTAGCTCAATAAAAATTGCCAATATCAGTCTAAATTTATCAACATTTATTGTTCCTGGTAACCTTTATCTTCCTTTCCACTAGCACTGCAATGTATATATGTATATATAGTTTTATTTTATTTTGTTTTCCTTACATAGACAGTAATGGAGAATAAAGCACTATGGAGATAAACCTGAAGACACACGATGATAACCATTCTTGCTTGACAGCAGCCAAGGTTTAGATTGTAACTGAGGGGAAGGGTGTGTATTGACAGGTTTGTCAATGAAAGGACAATACACATGAGCACACACACACACACGCACACACACACACACACACACACACACACACACATTTGTGTTACACGTCTTGCAAAGACTTCTATTTAAATGAATGTGGATCCCTGTAGCCCAGTAAGCCTACACCTACAGCTAACCCCAACCTTAACCTCAGTATCCAAACAGGAATCGTCTCCACTCTTTTTGTGCTCATAAAGTCCATACTTGCACAAAATCTCATGATGTCCTGCCAGTGGGAGGACATTTTGTCCCCACAACGGCAGCAAAACAAGCATACACGCACACACACTTGAATGATGCTCTTCTACTCAGCAGTTCTCCTCTGATGTATGCTACATCTATACTAATATATACAGCATCAGTATTTGCTCTGAATAATGCATGTAATAATGTACAGAGGAATCAATACAATCTGACCATGAAGATGAACCACTCACATCTGTCTTGCACAAAGACACACATATCTCTTTCTCTCTCTGACCTTGACAGCATTCACAGCCCTCACTTGTTTCGAAGTCATCCTGAAACCCAAGTATATACTCATCTATATGCGTCAGTTCCATATACCATACCGCACAACTTTCAGAGACCAGCCTTTTCTGAACAACACATATAAGATAATCTATTTGCATAGAGCCAAAGACGAATACCTGAAACTGGACTTCAATAGGCTCTTTAAAGCTATGGAGAAAATGGGACTCCAGGAGCTGGTAGACCATATTACATAAACAGAACTTTTCCAGACACTATTCTTGTCTTAGATCTGAAGAACAAAAATGCCAATGCCTTACTGGGATAGGACAGCTCAACACTATGGGTCCACCTCAGAGTCCCAAGCTTGAATATTCTCACACAGTTCCTTCAGATTGTGTGGTAGGGGTGCTATATTTTCTGATTTTTTTTTTTTTGATTTAGAAAATTTGAATTGCTCATGAGCAAAACAACACACTATATTAAAACAACAAATGATATTAAAAACTCAAAATCGACAAAGAAATTAAGGTTTTGTTCCAATATGCGGCAATATGCTCCCCTATTGTGCTTTCCGCACACACTGCTCAGTTTTTTGCCCCCTATTTTCAGACACTTTAGGTTTTTTGGTGGCTGTAAAGCAAGAAATCAAGATAAATCAAAATTTGAGATAAAAGATCAAGCAAATTTCATAAAATGATAAACCGGCAATGTCTTGGTACAGTACATATGCACAACTGTTAATTATGGGAGCTATGATTATCAAACTTACGTCTGAACAAACTTAAGTCCAAACAGAGGGTTAGAAAGTTGCTTCACTCAAGAACCACATAACATTTACAGCATTTAGCTAATGCTGTTGTCCAGAGCAATTTACAAGGTTAACTGTATTACAGGTAGGCCAATGTAGTGTTAGGAGTCTTGCCCAAGGACTCTTATTGGTATAGCATAGCATAGTCACCCAAACCAGGAATCAAACCCCAGTTTCCCACATGGGGTGATAGCTTGCTGGTAGGCAGTGGTGTTATGTGTTGCACCACACCAACCACACAAAGTTGCTTACATTTCTGTGTTCAACACAGAATAAACAAAACAAATTAACTAAATGAAAAATAATTACTCAGTAACACAGTGTGACCTGTGTTAAAACAGGTCCTTACGCTCAGACAGAGAGCACTGTCTATGCTTAGAGATTGAACTATTACCTGTGCTGATATCAAACTTAATTATAATGAGTTTTGTAATTGTTTCATTAAAATTCTGATATCCTTTCATTCTTTCTTTCTGTAATTTTATGGATTCAGAGTTGCATTGGCTATGTATCTGCTGGAGCATCACAAGACCTTCAGTTTGAATCCTGGTGATGCTTCCACCTACTATGGTCAGGAACTTAAGAGGGAAAATCTGACCTGGTATTTTTTCTAGAGTACTCCCACAGTATGTCTAAGAGAGCCTTGGGTTGTAAGGACCTGACAAAAAAATCTATGTAATCAATTCATTAAAAGGTACAGAGCAGGAGAAGAGTATCAACAAATACTAAAAGCATTAGATGTAGTGATTCTCAAACTTCTCAGACCTCTGCAGGGAGCCATAAATGCTCCAGATGTTTGGTTCAACCCAAAAGCAATAATGTGAGGGGGGTCCCTGAAGACGGGGTTGAGAACCTCTATAGTGCTGAATGTGATCAATATGTGGTGAAACTGTGGCACCGCAGGGACATTTCCAAGGTCAGGACAACCCTCTAAAGCCAATGACCAAAGGAGAGAGCTTATCATGGAGGCTATATCAAGCAGCCTACATCAACATTACAAAAGCAGGAGGAATTTCTAAGAATGCTCATGTGACAACAATCAACACATCTGGGCTATGGAGTAGCGTGGAAGCCTGATGTCATAGTTTATGTCTAAGGTACACCCAAAGATTTTGGCCTGAATTCTAAAGTGCATATATTAGGTGCAAACACATTACAGCTCATGAGCAAAACAACACCATGCCTACTGCAAAGGATGGTGGCGGGAGTATTATGTTTGGTGGCTATTTGACTTCAGTAGGGATAGGGCTTTAGTCAAGACAGTTAACAGCTAGCTCCAAATTTTAAGGTTTTGGCACAATCATATTAACACAAAGCCAACAGCCAAGCCAACCAAGCAAATACATATCAACATCTTGCAAATGGCCCAAACCACAAAAAGATGCAGCAGAGATCCCCAGGTACCAGGTAAAGGCTTGTGTAATAACTTGCTGCAGTAGTTTATGCAATGCAATCAGTCTTTTCCTAATAATGATCTATTTATTCCATCCTGAGTTTTCTCCTGAACTTTGCTATTTTATCTTGATTTGATTGATTTGGTACATCACAAAAAATGTACATCGGTATATCCACTGTGTGTGTGTAATAGCTATACTGTATTTCAGGCTTCGTGATATGTGTGTGACTGCTTTTAACTCCGCTCTGAGGTTTGGTTAGCACATCTCGCAGGATATTGGGTGATAAGTGCTCAAGTACAAGAAGTATGAGGAAAGAGAATTAACTGAGGACTCACACACACAGGTTTGTCTTTATACATGACATGTCAGGACAAGAGGTCATGGAAATATGTCCCGTATTCCATTAAGTACACCTGGGATAAAATCCTTTATCATTAACTAACATAAAAACTTAGACAGTGATAAAAATGTAATATATGTAATTATCTAAATTAAACATCTGGCCAAAATATTAATTACCTTGTGTGTTTAAGGTGGTTGTAACTTCAGGCTCCTGCAGATGGCGCTGCATGAGGATGATAGGGCTATAAATACCTGCGGGGTGTGAGTGACGGTATCCATATATTGAGAAGAGGTGGTACAGTGCACTGAATGTCTCGTTCCATGTGTGGAAAATGGCTCCAAAGCAGATGTTAATGATTGGCTAAAAGGAGTGACTGCATTTGGTCGTGCCAAAGACCATAGTGTGAAGAAAGTAGCGTGTATGGAAGCGTATGGTCATATGGGTCTACCAGCAGTGGCTAAAATCCCAGTCTACATGAAATTCTCCTCAGAATTGTACCAGGGAAGGCATCCACCAAATCTGGAACAACTGCGCAATTCTTTGATGTAAGAGAGTCTGAACATTGATGTGGCCTACATCCAGAAACTTGTCCAGTACATACCAAATCCAATCACAGCTGAAGGAGCAATTCTCCTTCACTTTTCCTTGCAGAATGTTTCTAGTTTTAGGTTGTTTTTGAATGCAAAGCATGCATAGCCAAAGCAAGATACATCCACATACATGTCCAAGTCAGCAGACAAAAGCTTTAGTGTTTGCTGAAGTAGTTTATGGTGGTTTCGGAGGAGTGTCTTTTCAGCTTTCGATTCTTGACTGGTTGGCTTCCAAAATATGTTGGTACTTAATGGAGTCCATTCTTCCATCTATACGTACAATGTTTCTTGTGTCACTGGTTGCAACACAACCCCAAAGCTAACAGAACTATCCTCATGTTTTACAGTCAGCAAGGTGCTCTGTACATCAAAAGCTGTTGTCTTTTTCTCTGTTTTGTGGCCAAAAAAGTAATTCTTGTTTCTAAACTGCTTTTGGCATATCCAGATGTTGTTTAGCACACTTCAGATGTTGACTTTCTGCTGCCTTTTATTTTATGCATATTAAATTTGTGCAAGCATACTACTGCACAGTAGCATTTAAACTACTAAATACTATACTTCTAAGCAAATACACAAACACACACACACACACACGCACACACACACACACACACACATACATATATATATATTGAAATAACTCTCAGCACTCAAAGGTAGCATGTTCAGAGGCCAGAAGATACAGTATAGATCCACAGGCCGGATGGTGTTCTTCAGCTTTACGCTTCAGGTGACCACAGGGCAAAAAAGGCATCGGATATTTAACACACAGATGGTTTTAGCTCTACTCCGTCATCAGACTGCTGCTGAAGGTGTGTGTCTCAAGGGGATCGAATAACACTGAAGGCCGCCAGCACCGCCAGGGTGCAACTGTATAGCTCTGAGATGCTTCCAATACCTGGAACACTGACATTCATTCCAAATCCAATCAATCCAAAATGAAGGGTTGCTTCAAAGTGGAATACACAACATTCATTATTTTATTCACATTGCAACATTTTCCTAAAATTATTTATTTATATATTTATTTGGTTATAGAAATTAGCATTCTTTTTCCATGTCTAGTGGAAAGATGTCTAGTGGAGAGATGTTTACATCTTCATTCATTTACTGGGTTATACCACCAAGCAGCATTCTTGAGGTGTTAAGGTAATGATCCATCAACAGTAACAGGGTAATCCACTAACTAAGTGAGCAGCACTACTGCAGATACTAATGGAGTAGTTTGGCATTCCTCTACCTTATATTTATTGTAACATTGAGAAATCATTAGACCTGCTGCCCTCAGCTTAGAAAAGAACATAAAGTTAATTGGTTAGATTCATGTTTAGAAGCTATTGTTATCGCTGGATAACATTAACATCTCTTAAATAAGTACAGTTAACTACACTCATCATCAAACGTATAGTTGCACCCATAGTGCAGAAGTGTCTGATTACAATGCAATTGGGAAGGAAGATAAAGGTTACCAGGAATGTTGATGCGGTGTTAAGGGCAGTTGTTGTAACGGTCTGAGTGCATGGAGCCCTGTGTTGTGCAGCCATCTGCCAATGGTGCTGGCACTAACAGGATGACTCACGGAGGGCATCACTGCTCGCTGAATGCTCGCAATCATGACGGTTGGGTCTGTCAGGTACAGCGATAAGGCCCATCCTTGCAGCTGTGCATGAAACTTCAATCATTCACACGTCTCACAATGTCAAACCTACCCACCAAGTTTCATTCCTGTCGGTTGATTCCTTCTAGATGCAACTATATGTGCAACTATTCTTTTGATGATGAGAGTACAATCAATTCTACTGAAGCATATTTTAATAGCACTAATGGTTGTATTTAGCATACTAAATACATAGAATATGGAAAACAGCACACTTTCAGTACAATAAGCATGACTGCACATGAAATTAAGTATATTAAGTTACTTAACTTATATTTGGTATGTTTCACTGTACTTTTCTTTCTCCATACATTACCACAAATGCTGCTAACTGCAAAAATATATATACTGGCAAGTAAAATAATCTTATATCTAGTTGATATATCTTATTTTTTTATTTTGAGAATATTTTAAGCTAATTTTAGGATAATTTTACTTTTTTCTAGTCATTTTTACTTGCTTCAAATGATTTTAGTAAGCCAAATTTTCTCACTATATTGGCAAATAATTTGACCTGTATCAAATATCTGAAAATGCAGATATTAAGAGAATTCTTTGACATTCCTCTACCTCATCTTTATTGTAGCATAGTGCAATCATTAAACCTGCTGCCCTAAGCTTGGAAAAGAACTGGCTTAATAGTTAATTGGCAAGATTCCTATTTATAATAGAAGCCATTGTTATTGCTGGATTTCATAAATATTTAAAATGTGTAATTATACTGTATATGAAAGTATGAAACTATTATTTTCAGTACAGGTTTTAGAGTGAATAATCCTGGTTACTTTCACTTTCTAGGTTTCCTGCTATTCATGTGCATTAGAAATGTAATGATGACCTCAGTAGTAATTCACTGCACTTAGTATAACTATACTAATTAACATTTTAAAAAGTATATTGTAATGTACTAGAAAACTGTACTTTAATATGTACTTAAGTATATCTAAGTGAATGTCTCACAGTAGTACAGTTCAGTACACGCATCATCAAACGTATAGTTGCACTCATAGTGTCCAAGTGTCTGATTGCAATGCTATTGTGAAGGAAGATAAAGGCTACCAGTAATGTTGATGTGGTGTTAAGGGCAGTATATTGGTAAGTAAAATTATCTTATATCTAGTTGACATATCTTAAAGTCCTTATTTTGAGAATGTTTTAAGCTAATTTTAGGACAACTGGACTTTTTACTTGTTTTAAGTGATTTTTGTAAACCAAAATTTCTCACTATATTGGCAGATAATTTGATTAGTTTTGAACAAATACCTTAAAATAACCAAAATCATCTGCCCATATAGTGAGAAAAGCTACAGGTCTAACTAATATGTAATATGTCATAGGTAAACGAAACATCTGGCATGTTTTGCATGATAATCTGTCCTCCAAAACACATATTTCAGAATCATAACGTGGGCTTTTTTGGTTCCATCAGTCTTGCTGAATGGGCTGTCTCAAAGCGTGGCTCATGACTGAAACTGGAATGTGGATACGACACGGATGATTGACGAGCTGATGTATTTCATCACTGTCTGACATTATCTGCTCACTCGCCTGGGTGCAAAGGCTCATTCTGAGGATCATTTTGACTGAAACTTTGTAGGAGTTAAGCTTTTGATTTAGGGTACATGTGCTGGCGGCTCTAATGCCACAGCAAGCGTCACTCTATGGTCTTCAGTTTAACCCTTCATGTTCTTGCTATAACTGTCATTGGACTGCACTAATTTAATGTAAAAACATGTTTAAATAAACACCACCAATCAAAAGTTTATGATACTCTTGATAAGTCTCCATATCTCCACCTCTAATATATATTTAGTAGTGTAAAAACTTTGATCTCTTTTTCTGCAGTTTAAAAGCTCTAGTTCTCCTTTCAGTTTAGTGAACATCCATGATTGACAGACCAATAGAATTGCTCCGAAACTGCTTAGGAAAAAACCTTGTTATATCAGCCGCCAATGCTATTTACATTTATGGCATTTGGCGGACACTCTTTTCCAGAGCAACTTACAATTCGATCATTTCTTACACAGGTAGGTGACGACAGAGTTACGTGTCTTGCCCAAGGACCCCTATTGGTTTAGTGTTGGGTGCTTGGTTATGTAGGGCATCGAACCCCAGTGCACGTGTTACCACTACACCTTACTAAGAAAGCTGTTTCATTCTGTAAAGTTCCATTTTGGAGGTTTTTAAGGTCAAGTCAACATTTCAACATTTATCTATATGCACCTTTTACAACAGATGTTGTCTCAAAGCAGCTTTACAAAGAATCTGGTGTCCGAGCCCCAGTGAGCAAGCCAAGGGCAACAGAGGCAAGGAGAAACTCCCTCAGTTCAAAGGAAGAAACCTCGAGAGGAACCAAGATTCAAAGGGGGAACCCATCCTCCTCGGGTCAACACCAGATAACAAGACAAGCAAAGGAAAGGAGCGTTCAGTGTTTTGTAAGGTAGAGGAATGAATGTCTGATTAGTTTGTAATTAAATAGCTGGGTCATCGGATGGGTCAGCAGGATGCAGGCCAAGCTTCCACGGTGCAGGACAGCCAGGAGCTCCATGGTGGTTAAAGGCAAGCAGTAGCAACCAGTCAAAGCAGTGGATCCCTAGATCTGCACCTTTTATCTAGCAGAAAAACTAATTACCAAAAGCTCGACTGAACAGGTAGGTTTTAAGCCTGGACTTAAAGACTGTGTCTGAGTCCCAAACACTGACTGGTAGGTTATTCCAAAGCTGGGGGCCTTGTATGAAAATCTCCCTTATGTAACTTTGTTAATTCTAGGCACTAATAGAGAGCCCGCACTTTGAGACCTAAGGTAATGTGACGGCTTATAATACGAGATAAGTTCAGAGAGGTACAGAGGAGCGAGGCCGCTTAGAGCTTTATATGTCAGAAGAACAATTTTATACTCAATGCAGAATTTAACTGGCAACCAATGTAAGTTAGATAAGACTGGGCTGATATGGTCAAACTTTCTGGTTCTTTTAAGAACTCTGGCTGCAGCGTTTTGGATTAACTGAAGTTTGTTAAGGCTAAGGTGAACTGCATAATTCTATTAGTGTCATTTTATTTATAATGTAATGTTTGCCTAGGTAGGGGACCGAACCCCAGTCTACAGCATGGGATGTGGATGGGTTACCCAGTACACTATACCAAGAAAGCTGGTTCATCCTCCTGTAAAGTTCCATTTTGTAGGTTTTTAAGGTGGACTGTATAATTCCATTAGTGCTATTTTATAGTTTGGTGTCATCACTTTTATTCTACAGTAAAGCATTACGATAAACATAAGGAGAACCTTCTATGAGTAGCCCTGTCTACACCTTTGGTAGATACTCTTATCCAGAGCGACTTACAATTTGATCATTTCTTACACTGGTAGGCGAAGGTAGTGTTAGGACTCTTGCCCAAGGACCCTTACTGGTATAGTGTAGGGTGCTTGCCTGGGTAGGCGACTGAACCCCAGTCTACAGCATAGGATGTGGATGTGTTACCCACCACACTAAATCAAGAAAGCTGTTTCATCCTCCTGTAAAATTCCATTTTGGAGTTTTTTAAGGTGGACTGTATAATTCTATGAGTGCTATTTTATAGTTTGGTGTCTTCACTTTTATTCTACAGTTAAGCATTAAGATAAACATAAGGAGAACCTTCTATGAGTTTCTGTCTCTAAACTTTCGACTTGTATTGATATGCCGTCAAATAAAAAAGTCTAGAAACCACACGGGCAATAAACTACAAGTAAAAGATCAATAATATGACAACTGCATCTTCAAAGGGTTAACTGCACTTGAAATTCAGCACTGAGAATCTAACGAGACAGACCAATAGCTCCCAAACCGAGTCCTGGAACTTAATTTGCTTTGCAAATGCCTCTAACAGCCTGCCTCATTCAACTCATCATGGGTTTCACAAAGTCATTCATGAGTTGGATGAGGTGAATCAGCAGTCGAAACAACCTCAAAATGTGCAGATCATTGGTTATTGGAGTGTAAATTGCTGGGACAGACCTTCTTTTGTGTGGAAATGCTTTTAGGAGCAAATTAGCAGCTAATTTATCCGAAAATCCAGAATGCACCAGTGGCAGAAATCAATTTACATTTGGCAATGAAGTGGCGAAAATAAATGTCTTTTGCTGAAATTCCCTTGAAATCCAGTTGGGAGCAGAATTATATCATCTTTCCCCTTGAATGAAGCTCATACAAACTGATTGTAATCCAAAAAAAGACCTAATACAGATATTTCTAGAGATCTTTAAGCAATGGATGAGGAAATGACATGCACACATCCTCTATTTCTTAACCCGTAGAGGTCTAAATTACTATCACTGTACTGCTGTGCAACATTACATTATTATTATAATATAATTGCATAATTACATAATCAAATAGATAATGAATGATGTATTCTGTTAAATAGATTTTCCCACGTTTTGTAATCATATTTTTTATTGGCTTTTTGCTTATGAGGAAACAAAGACACACAAAGTCCAGGGCATCAACTCAAAAAAGGCTGTGTGCATACAAGCAACAACAAAGCAAGACCGGCATCTCTTACAATAATGTATGTAGACGCATTTGTAAGATCATCCACGACAGACATTGATACAAAGCCAAGGAGACATAACACAACAGAATACCCACACAGAGAAAAGGACCTTTTGGCAGATCTCATTTAACGTTCTTCAAATACTGCTGTACAAGGGACCAGATTCTAGTGAATTTATCATAGTTCTGGTAAATAATAAAATAAATAAAATATGTAAAAGACAAATAGTATCACTGTCCAGTGAGCAATTTGCAGCATTTAAAAGCTATATCTCTGGGGACATGGCAAATTGTGTACTAGTTATTTCTTGTACGGTCAGGTGAATCTTCCTCCAGTAGGCCTGCAATTTGTCACAAGACCAAAAGACATGTAAAACAGTGCCCACCTCGGTGTCACGCTTCCGGGTTTCCCCGTTCCTCTCGCCCCTCCGAACTCCACTTCCCAGAGGGCTACGCTCGATGACGTCACACCCACGTGCTCTCAAGCGGATGCGCCCATTCGTTCGCGGTCACCTGAGTTTTAGTCAGCTGTCATTACTATTTGTATTTAAACCCCGCGTTTTCACATGCTCTTCGCGAAGCTTTGCCAACATTGTTAGCAATTCTGAGCTTTCATTCTGATTTATATCTCTTTCCGGTTTTGACCTCCTTTCCGTTTGCGACTACCCTTTTGGCTTTATCCCCCTATCGTCTGGTTGTTCATTCTCTGGTTTTCAATCTCTGTTCTGGCCTTTCTCTCTCCCTATTGCCTTACCTTCCTAACTTGGTTGCCTCCGCTGACTGCCTCTTTCCGGTTTAGAGCTTTACCTGTCCCTGACTACGTTTCTAGCCCTACCCCTTTGCTGATTCTGCATTGCTGCTTAGTTTGTTCACTTCCTTGTATAATAAATACTCTGCCTTGGCTTTTAACTCTGCGAGTGTCAGCCTGGAGTCTTTTGTCCTGACACTCGGGGGAACATTTAAAACACATATTTGAAAATTTTGTGCAGGCAGACCGGGGGAGAGACATCCAATGAAAAAGTTAAAAAAAATTGTTTGTGGACACTAATAGATGAACACTTAGAAAAAATCTGATTACAAATATCTGACCATTTTTCATCACCCAGGTTATCTTTAATATGTCATAATGTGAGGATTCGGTTTTAGATAAAACAGTATATAGGTATGATATTTTACTTCTTGAACTATTGGAGATGAGCTGTTTCTCCAGTTCATTGAGTTGAAATCTGAAATTACCACCCTTTAGCTGCAACTGAATGAAATGTCTAATTTGGAAAAATTTATAAAGATCAGCATTAGGAATACCGAAAGCTGTTTTAAGCTGTTCAAACGAGATCAGAGTTCCATCAGTCAACAAATTGGAAAAGTCTGTTAAACTCTGTGATTTCCAGTTTCCAAGCCTGGCATTTCTAATCTGAGTGGGTAAGTCAGGGTTCAAGGCAATTGGGGACCACAAAGAAACATAATTAGAGACCTTCATATATTTATGGATCTCTCCAGGACAGCAGTGTATTGTCCACTACGAAATTATCAGAGAAGGATAAAATTTTGTCAAAATTATAAATGAAAGGTAAGGAGGTTAAAGAACACGGGTAACAAGTAAAAGCCTCAATACTGACCCATAATGAATCCAGTCTGTTAGAAAACCAACTACACATCTGTTTTATTTGGGCTGCCCAGAAATATAATTTCAAATTTGGGAAAGATGCACCATCTAATGTTTTAGGTTTTAATAGAATAGAAGATTTCAAACAAGGTTTTTTTATTTTCCCAATGTATCTACATATTAACTTAAAAAAAATCGGAGTGAGATAGCATGGCATGTTTTGAAATAAGTAAAGCAGTCTCAGCAAAATATTCATTGTAATCACATAAATTCTGCCAAAAAACATCATTGGTAAACATGACCACTGCGTTAGATTTTTCTTAATTGGGTGAACATGATCAAACGAGGCAATAACCTTGTGTGCTGATTCCAGACTGTCAAACATGTGCATCTTCCCATCCCGGATGCATCGAAGTCTGGCCTGGTAAGCGAATCCGCGGTACATGCCTCATTGAGCCAAGGCTTTCACTTCTGCCTCAAACTCGCTCCGTCTGCACAGAACTTCGACTGAGAGGTCGGTGTAGAAGCGCAAACTTGATCCATTGGACAGCTTGGTAACCTGAGGTACTTGGTTTATTAGCGTGCCCTCCGCACCTGAGAGCCTGTTTTCAGAATCATCTAATCTGTTCTCGGTGTTGGCAACTCAAAGTGGTTAACGAAGTTTCCACCAAGGAGACCGAGTTAGCGATATCTTGAAGGCAACCCTCTATGCCCTCAAGACAGGAGCCGATAGATCTAAGCTCGGCTCATGTAGGCCTGCGGCATGCAGCCAAGTGCCAATGGTGCTGGCACTAACAGGATGACACATGGAGAGCATCACTGCTCGCTGAATGTCTGCAATCGTGGCTGTTGGGTCAGTCAGGTACAGCCATAAGGCTCATTCTTGCTTACGTCACATGCGCAGCCGAGAATGAAACTTGAACCATTTGCATGTCTCATGATGTCAAACCTACTAAGTTTGATTTGGCATGTACTGGATGAGTTTCTGGATGTAGGCCACATCAATGTGCAGAAACTCTTGCATTCAAAAATTGTGCAGTTGGGCCAGATTTGGTGGATGCCTTCCCTGGCTCAATTCTGAGGAGAATTTCCTGTAGACTGGGATTTTAGCCACTGCCCAAATGCAATCACTCCTTTTGATGATTCAAATCTGGGGATTTTGGAAGCCAGCCCAGATGTGTGAACACTCCTGAATGTTCATCATGTCAATCAGTCACATTTGCAGCCCTGTGAATGCGAGAATTGTCATCTTGGAATACAGGGATGGGAACATTATGTTCCTCAGCTCAGTGTAGGCACTGTCATTCAAATTTACAGTCACCTCAACCAAAGAACCCATTTCCACATAACTAAAACACCCCCAAAACACAGCAGAGGTAACTCATATTTTGACCAGGGAGCTGATTCCCATTCTGTTTGCAGAATGGCCAATAGGGAAACTGCAGAAAGAGGATTGAGTATTAAAGATAAACCTGTGTGATGAAAGTCCTTTAAACAAAGCTGGAGTGACTCTTGAGCAGGAGGGCCAGTAAACAAGCATGTGCTTTCCCCCCAACAGCCTTCCCCCCCCCCCCCCCGGCTTTTTTCAAATTCTCTCTTATGCATTTTTCCAAACCTATCCAACTGTACCGCCCCCTACATTTCCAGCTCCTGAGAGGATGCCTACCTAGCTGTGGGCGTATAAGAGTGTGTGAGTGAGTGTATGTTGAAGCAGCCCTTCACGTATGCTTGCATTAAACTTTGCCTCAGATGGTGCAGAAACTCTTTTAACTGGGACGCTGGAGGCCCAAGCAATCTAACCTCTAAACCACCCATGTATACAGGCTACACAGGCTACAAGCCTTCCAAACAAAGGCGCTGTCATTCTGTCACCTGATCTGACCTGAAAACACATGGTCACTTTGTGCTACATAAACATAAGCTCACTGGACAAAAAATGAGTCACCTGTGACTAAGATGTACCTAATAAGCGTGTAATAATGGCTGTGATTGGATTTGGCATGGACTTGACAAGTGTCTGGATGTAGGCCACATCAATGATCAGAAACTCAGTTGGGCCAGATTTGGTGGATGCCTTGGCACAATTCCGAGGAGAGTTTCCTGTAGACTGGGATTTTAGCCACTGCTGGTAGATCCATATGACTGTACACTTCCATACACCTGCAGATTCAGTTACTTCCTTCGCACTATGGCTTTTGACACGTCCAAATGCAGTCACTCCTTTTAGCCAATCATTAACATCTGTTTTGGAGCCATTTTCCACACATGGAACGAGACAGTTACTGCATTGTACCACCTCTTCTCAATATATGGATCCTGTCACTCACACCTTGCAGGTATTTATAGCTACATCACCCTTGTGCAGCGCCATCTGCAGGAGCCTGAAGTTCCTACTACCTTATACACACAAGGTGACTAATGTTTTGTGTATGGTGAGGCTGAGGCATCATGGCTCATTGCATTTAATTGTGAGGTTACATTATGAATTTGGTCTGGAGAAGTTTACAGTTTATCCTGGTGGGAGGCACATAACGTTCAACAGGCTGAACACGTAGAAACTGTCACCTCACTGAGGGCACATCTTATTCAAGAAAATGTCCCCCACCCCCAACCCAAGTTCAAATTAGTCTCTCTTTAAAGGGGTCCCTTTAGTCTTATGAGAGGTCCAGTACACCAAACCCTTCCAACCCTGCTGAGAATAAAAGAATGAGAAGAGAAGGGAGAGCGGGGATTGAGGTAGAAAGGGTATGGAGCTTTGGTAGATATGAAAATGACTACTTGTGTGGTGGTAATTACACCTTTGGAAAGGCTTATTTAACCAAACAGCCTTTGGCTCTGCAGTGCCATCTGCATGCTGCCACATGACACTCTATTAGACAAGGCTGTTATGAGACTAGGGCTTTAATTGGGGTTTAGGAGAAACAAGTAGGTTACCAGCAAGTCACAACAGCCTATCACACACAAGCCGTGTTTTGATTCACTGCTTACTTTTCACACTTTTTTCCTCCTAGTGTCCTCCAAAGCAGCATGTAGATGTTACACCACTATTTTCAAAAGCTGTTGCCACCATTAGCGCAGACTGTACAGCTGGAGAGGCTGATGCTTTCTGACACACGGGGAGCACAGGTGATGATGAACTGATAGCATAAAGTGCGCATACACACCTACGTTCAAAATCACTTGTAAGCTGATATTATATGACATAATCTTATAGTAGCTAAATCACATCTAAAGCTAATCCATTATCAAATAGTGAACAGTATTTTTAGTAATGGGACATAAAAATACATAGTCATCTTGCGTGTTTGAGGTGGTAGTCACCTTGTGTGTTTGAGGTGGTAGTCACCTTG
Source organism: Semaprochilodus insignis (assembly GCA_034552555.1). Taxonomy (NCBI): domain Eukaryota; kingdom Metazoa; phylum Chordata; class Actinopteri; order Characiformes; family Prochilodontidae; genus Semaprochilodus; species Semaprochilodus insignis. The sequence goes on from CM067496.1 coordinate 16,813,217, forward strand.
TGTGTTTGAGGTGGTAGTAACTTCGGGCTTCTGCAGATGGAGCTGCACAAGGATGATGGGGCTATAAATACCTGCGGGGTGTGAGTGACAGGATCCATAGATTGAGAAGAGGTGGTACAGTGCAGTGAATGTCTCGTTCCATTTGTGAAACATGGCTCCAAAGCAGATGTTAATGACGGGCTAAAAGAAGTGACTGCATTTGGCCGTGCCAAAGACCATAGTGTGAAGGAAGTAGCTGAATCTGCAAGTGTATAGAAGCGTACGGTCATACGGGTCTACGAGCAGTGGCTAAAATCCCAGTCTACAGGAAATTCTACTCAGAACTGTGCCAGGGAAGGCATCCACCAAATCTGGCCCAACGGCTCAATTCTTTGATGCAAGAGTTTCTGAGCATTGATGTGGCCTACATCCAGAAACTTGTCCAGTGCATGCCAAATCCAGTCACAGCTGTTATTGGTGCTTGTGGAGGTATTACATTTTAGTACGTTAGGAGACTCATTTATTGTCCGGGGAGCTTATATATGTGAGATATATCATAGATACATACAACATATCCCTTTTGGAGGTAAATCTACCTCCAAACATTCTACAACTGAATGCATTGCTCACACTAGCATAAGTTTTATTACCTGCTACAGTATTATTAGGAGATTATCACAACGGTTCATCAGAGAACCACAGGGTTCTTGCACACTCTTAAATGTTTCAACCTAGATCAGCATGTTAGCACTGCCAGTGATACTCATGTCCAGTGATACTCATGTCCAGCCCCCCCCCCCCGGAATATGTTAAGCAGCCTGGCCACTTTGGAGAGCATGTCATTCCTCGCTATGCTATACCTCTGAAGTTCATAAGCTAGCATCCTGAATGTCACTATAAGAAAACTGGGTTCACAGTCCAGTATAAAGCTTATACTGAGCAGTACTGAATGCTGACTGCTCTTGCTACTTGGCTATCATCAGTGCGTGTAGCAGGAATACCAAAAGCCTGATTAGAAGCATTAATAAGCTCATCAAACCCATCTGCTCTCAGCTCAGTGGGAGAACATGAGGCCTTTTTACACTTCTTTAAAGAGAAAGTTAGCAGAATCAGTCAGCAGTTCAGTGAACATATCAACCCTGGAACATCTGAGCACTGGTTAAACATTCACCATCACCATCCCTCTCTCTATTGCTCAGCAATAAATCTAGCTCTTAATTCCTCCTTTCAACTTGATCCTGACCCAACCTTTCTTCTCAGAGCTTGGGCATCTGTATATTTAGTACCCAGCACGACTGCTTATTTTAGTCATCCTGTTAGTGCCAGCAAGACTAGCAGACAGCTGCACAACGCAGAACTATATGCACACAGACCATTATGACAACTGCCCTTAACACCACATCAATGTCGCCAAAGACTGCAATGGTGTCGTACTAGACTGTCATGGATTGACTCAGAATGGCAGCGGGTCATCTTCACTGCTTTTGTCTTGGTAAAGACGATCAACGAATCTGTGTGTGGAGGCACTGTGGTCATTACCAAGGTGAACGATTTGTTGTCACGTGTCACACGTCCAGAGGACCTAGTGTCACTCCACCTCCACCCCTACCGCACAATCTGCAGGGACTGTGTGAGAATATTCAAGCTGCATGGGATGGATTATCAAAGGACACCATTAGGAACCTCTACAACTCCATGCCGAGACATGCATGGCATGTTGGGTTAGCAAACATGGTGGCCCACCGCCATACTGAAAGACACTACTTCTGTATGTGTAGCTCAATAAATATTGCCCATATCAGTCTAAATTTATCATCATTTATTGTTCCTGGTAACCTTTATCTTCCTTCCCAATAGCACTGCAATCCCACACTTCCTTATGGGTCCGACTATTCCCTTAACAATGAGTGTATTTTAAATTTTGAGTTTGCCTATTAATCTTCTTTGTTGCAGTCTTATTAATGGGTTAATTTACGTTTGCATTTCTTACTTAAATATTATTTATTAAATAAATCCTTTGCTTAATATATTTTTGTTTGAGTTTATTGTCATATTGTTTATGTAGTCATTTTAATTGAACCATATGAAATTCCAATTTAATTTATTTGGTTCAATCCCTTTAAGCTGTAAATGCTTGACTGACTGCACTGAAAATGAGGGTCAGCTTCCTATTGGAAAGAAAAGGTTGATTGATTGATTGATCTGTAACTTCCTAGTTTCCCATCTCCAATCTGTAGTTTCCCGTTTAATAAATCATTCCCTTACATCTGCTACTGTTCCTATTATCATTAAAAGAGCTGCCCACCCTAAAGAAGCCTGGCCTTGATACATCCATTTTTGATAACTACAGGCCGATCTCCAACCTTTCGGTTGTAGGGAAGATACTGGAAAAAGTAGTTGCTATGCAGCTTCAGGCCTTTATCTCGGAACACGAACTTTAGGAGACCATTTCTTGGTACAGAAACCTCCCTACTGAAAGTGGTTAATGATTTCCTTCTCTCTGCTGATACAGGTGCTCCTAACATTCTACTTCTCAACCTTAGCATTGCTTTTGATCCTGGAAATCACAACATACCTTCGCCCCGTCTTTCCTCAATCAGGATCACAGCCCTGCAGTGGTGTAGATCCTACCCTACTGATAAACAGCACTTCATTACCATAGGTAAACACAAATCTTCTACCCAGTCAATTACTCAAGGTGTGCCTCAGGGCTCTGTCCTTGGTCCCATCCTTTTCTTAATCTATATGCTTCCACTTGGTAAAATCCTCCACCCACATGTTCTTGGTTTACACTGTTATGCCAATGGTACCCAGATTTATGTTAGAACTAAACCCACCACCGATTTACCACCCAGTTCTCTCATCGAATATACGCCTGGGCTAAGAAATGAATGAATGCTGACATTTAGAAATTAGATGCCAATAAAACTGAAGGTACAATGCTTCACCCCTAGTCTGTGATATGAATGGATTTACTGTTAGTCCATAATCTTGGTGTATTTTTTGACCTGCTTGCTAAAACTACATTTTTCATCTCCGCAGTACTCCGTGTCTTTGTCCCCTGCTTAAGTTGAAAGATGCTGGAACACCGGTCCATGCTTTTATCACTTCACAACTCAATTACTGTAATTCTATTCTTACCCGTCTCCCAGGAAATGCCTTAAATAGACTGCAATATATTCAAATCTCTGCTGCAAGAGTTCTCACCCACACCAAATATGAAGAGCATATCACTCCTGTTATATACCGGTTACACTGGCTATGCAGTACATATTCAATACAAGATCTGTCTTATTACCTTTAAGGCTCTGCATGGCTATAGCTTACTCAACTACTTAATCTCTTGGCATTAACTATGGTCACCTGTTATTGGGTTGTTGGTTGCTCCCCAAACTTGACTGTTGTTCTGTTAGAACTCCATGCCCCAACACATTTGTGACTGCTCATCCATGTCCTCTTTTAAAACTGACTTGAAAACTTCAATCTCCACTCAGCACTATTACTACTGCACTACTACTGAAACATTACTGTACTGATTAACAATTTAAGTTGACGCTCACTGAGCTAAACGCAAAGCCAGGTTTATTAGGCAGATTGGCGGTTAAGCTCAACAACAGGATCAGGGCGAACATAACAGAAGGCCAATGACAAAGTCAGAAACCAGAAGAGCAAACAAAAGTCAAAAGCAAACAAGCAAACCAACCAGCAAACAAGTTCAAAGTGACAAATCAGAAGAGGAAACCAAACAACAAAATAGAGTCAAAACAAGAGTAGCAAACAAGGTAAACAAGAGAGAGAATGCTCGGTATGCTACAGAACGGCAATACTCCGCAAGGACTCAATGAAACAAAGGGGTATTTGAGCAAACAGATTACAAGCAGGTGTGTGTGGTTAGAACTCTGGAGATGATGATCGGGAAAACGGTACGTGATTGAGCTCTGACAGACATGTGGTGCTGATGTCCCAGGGTGGTGGGTTATGGGAAGTGGAGTTCTGGAGATCGGAGTTGGAAGGAGAACCCAGAAGCGTGACAGCTAAGTTTGAGCAGTACTCAGAAACATTAGCCACTATATGACTAGTGAAAACAACTTTGTATATGAAATGAAATGATCAATAAAACAATAAAACGCAAAAAGTTGACTGACTTAACAGTAACAATAATAGGCATTCCTAATATTACACAATGGTAGACGTTGGGACACAGTCACTTCAAAACACTGGGATCTAACTGCTCAGCACATGGCCATGGTGGACAGGACAGGGTGCTGTTGCACTTCCTGCTCTTAAAAAATAGGGGTGTGGCTTAAAAAATAGGCTCCGCCTATGGACTAAAACTGTTCATGCATCAGTAGTGGTTGTAACTGGAAGTATGTAATTATGTAACAAATTAAATTATTTAAAATCAATCTTTTAACATCACTGTAAGTATTATTAGAAATCTAAAATAACATTACAGAATAATGTAGGTATTATTTACACTAGCTGAAGGGTTAGGGGTTTATGATAGCCAGCTCCCAAAGGAAAGTACCTTATCTCAACTAATGCCTTGATGTCTAAATAGATCATAATAATAACTTTAATGCAATTAGTTGAACTGTAAGTGTTGGATTATACTAGCCCAAAATAAACATCAGTAACTACACAACACCTACACAGGAACTGTCAGCTTACTTTAAAGTGTGACGTTGTTATTGTGGAATATTTGTGCTGCAACAAAGCAGCCTGATCAAATCATATGTCACATGTGCACCTGCAGTTTTGCTGTACATGCATCATAATTTATTATAGCTTTTATAAGATAACCGGACATCTGCTGTTGCTGTGTAAATACTGTCACAGCCAGAACCCTGGATAATGTTAGCATGTCACAACACAGGATTAGCCACTACAGCTAAATCAGTGTTGGGAAAGATGCCATTTTCTGTGCAGAGGCAGTGAAAGGACTTTCAGTGTTGGTAATTACACACCTCCTGTTACTACCTGACAAGTCTTGCTAGAAAAACACCTAATATAAGGACACTCCTTCTATTACACATGTGTAATTATATTAGAATAAATATGCTATTACAACTATCAGGATGCACTTGCAGTTAGACATTCATGTCTATCTATCTATATATATATATATATATATATATATATATATATATATATATATATATATATATATA
>CM067496.1:16848319-16907325 GCA_034552555.1 Semaprochilodus insignis
CACTTACTGAGTTACTGTACACCAACACACTACTTACAGTACACTAAAACATTACACTTACTGAGTTACTGTACCCCAACACACTACTTACAGTACACTAAAACATTACACTTACTGAGTTTCTGTCCAACACTGATTTTACGTAGTCATTTTCACTCTGGGGCATCTGTTTGAGCTACATAATTTGGTAGATTGGTCTTGAAGAGAATAATATTCATTTTGGGCAGTGTATTTAAAGCATACATTTAGTCTCTGAAGTTGTATGCAAACGTTTGGGCACCCCTGACCAAATGGCATGCTTTGTTGATTGAATATGTACTTTGACTGGGGGTGTTCTAACACTGGGAGTCTTCAAACCTTTGCATATACAGTGGTATGTATTATCTGTCTGTCCTTTTTATACTTAACTTCCTTGTGGGCGTGCGTTACCCGCATCAGCCTACACTGCAAAACTGGGAATATAACCACTGGAGTTCAAGCGTGCAGGCGATAACTTTATACTGCCAAAAGCTAAGCAATGTATTGAGGCATTCAGTCATGTTAATGTGAAACTGATGGATAAAGAGAACATCCCATTCTCACCTAAACAGGCCAGACAGCTCTGCAAGCTTTTACGTGCAATGGTTGTATTATGAGACAGTTGTTTTTAAAGTGTTTCTACAGTAACACTTTACTGTACAGTACTGTTTGTCAATCATCGTCTGTCATAAAGCCTACTTTAGATAGCTTGGGTTAATATACTGGCAAACATAATCTTTATAGCAAACAGTGCCTATTAGAATAGGCATTTATAAACAATCTTATAGCTAATAGCTAATTTATAGCTAGCACTGCTGTCCAAAGTAAAACATGTAACTTCATCTCCAGCTGTCCTCTACATTGTATGAGCATTCTGGAGCTTCATTCAATACCCTTGGGATGAGCTGGCCCAGTGTTTGTGATCCAGAACTAATCATCCAGTCTTGGTACCTGACCTCACTTCTGCTCCTATGGTTGAATGCAATTAAAATTCTCACAGCAATGTTCCAGTATCTAGTGTGTAAAGCCTTCCCAGAACAGTGGAGGCAGTTAGTCTTGTATAAGAGGCCAAACTCACTATCAATACCCACAGATTCAGAAGAAACACTGGAGCAAACATTTAGACATGTAGTACACTGACAAATATACTGTCACTTTGTTCTTTATGAATATATTTGCTTTGATCTATTTATTGTGCATGATGCTCCACTTGTCTGTGCACTTAAAGAAAGCCTAACCAGGTACAGGGACTACAAATTAGCTCAATGTAGAAACCTTATGTACATGACATCTGCAGAAAGGAAGTAAATAAAAACTGTATTTTGTCGCATTTTGTTCGAGTCATTCGGGTCATCTTGATAAGAGCTAGATTTTCACAAGTTAGACATGATCCGTTTCAATTAAAGCACCACAAATCCACATGCATCACTTGGCAAAAATCAATTCCAGTCAATTGCCCCTAAGGCCCTTTACAAAGATGCGCGTCTAGACCCGTAATGAGCAAGCTGAGGAAAATCTCCCTAAGAGCATGAGGAAGAAACACTGAGAGGAATTAAGACCCCGAAATGGACCCTCTTGCATCCTTCTTGACACCTGTTTGTTACGGTACAAATAGTGCATTTACAAGCTGCACTGGAGCTCGTAACAATGGAAAGACGGAAAAACAGGCAAGACCCATTAAAATAAGCCAATACCTCATTATGAGTCTATGAGAGCAATGCCACACAGCTGCTAACCTACTTCCCCCTATCTGCTTCCTCTTAGTGACCACTTTATTAGAAACACTACAGTGCCATGCAAAAGGCAAAGACAATCCTTTCATTTGGTAAATGTCCAGTCATATGGATGTTGTTTGTGAATGCAGATACTGAACACAAATAAGCACACCAGCACACCATCCTGCAGATGGCACCGCACGAGGATGGTGGGGCTATAAATACCTGTGGGGTGTGAGTGAAGGGATTCATAGATTGGAAAGAGGTGCTACAGTGCAGTGCATGTCTTGTTCCACGTGTGGAAAATAGCTCCAAAGCAGATGTTAATGTTTGGCTAAAAGGAGTGACTGCATTTGGGCGCGCCAAAGACCATAGTGTGAAGGAAGTAGCTGAATCTGCAGGTATATGGAAGCGTACAGTCATACAGGTCTACAAGCAGTGGCTAAAATCCCAGTCTACAGGGAATCTACATTTATTTGACACTGTTATCCAGAGCAACTTTCAGTGTTAATCATATTACAGGTAGGCCAATGTAGTGTTATGAGTCTTGCCCAAGGACTCCTATTGGTGTAGCTCAGCATAGTTACCTGGACCAGGAATCGAACTCCTGTCCCCCACATGGGGTGTTAGCTCTCTGGTGGGTAGTGGTGTTACCCGCTGAGCCACACCAAACACCAAATTCACCTCAAAATTGTACCAGGGAAGGCATCTACCAAATCTGGTGCAGCTGCACAGTTCTTTTATGCAAGAGTATCTGAACATTGATTTGGCCTTCATTCAGAAAGCTGTCCAGTCCATGCCGAATCCAATCACAGACGTTATTGGTGCTTGTGGAGGTATTACATGCTATTAGGTACAAAGCTAGTGCTATAAATGTGATATCACAATCAGCTAAAGTGTAGCCTGGGTCACTTCTTAGCCTCTAAGGAGAAAAAGCAGATACGGTGGACTTCTTAGCCAACAAACAAAATGGGCAGAAAAAAATTACATTTACATTTGTATCACAATGGCAATATTGGTCCAAAAAATTGCAATCAAATATTTCCCCCAAATCCTTCTGGCTAACTCGTGAAGCAGCTTTAGTTGACGTATGCTATTTTAATTATGCCTAAATGTCATATGTGCAATTTAAGCAGAAAGAACATTTCCCCCCCAGCTCTGATGTTAGCTTTGGGAACACTGAAAGATAATAGACACTGGATGTACGGGCTGTAATTTTAGGGAAATGACTGTAATAATTAAGGTCAGGAGGAATCAAAAGCCTCATAGCTCTGCATGATGTCGAGTTAATACCCCATTATACAGCATTATCAGGGCAGGACGTTTGAGGTAAACTTAATAGCTTATGGAATTTGGAGTGGATAATACACACAAAGACCTAAAGGGGGCTGTTTAATGCATGTTAGGCAAACCTTTCAGGGGTAAAATGTTTCGATCCGTGGATAAAGTTCACTGAAATGTGTCTCGAAACGACAACTCCTCTTCAGCCTAAAGGAAGCATCAATGAACCTTCACAGAATGTGAAGACTCCTAAAGATTCCTCAATATTCCAGTTTAAGGTTCCTCCTGTGGAGGTTCTTCAAACTATAAGGTTCTTTACGCTTACATCTCTTGTGTACAAAAACGGGTCACCCACTTAAAGGTACTTCTATGGTTTTTAGAGACTTCTATTTATTTATTTGCATGGATTCTTAAGTTGTTATTCTGTAGTGTGTTTCCTCCACAGAGTTTCATACTTTCTGTGGTTTACACTCAGCATTTTTTGCACTATGCATCATAACCCCCTGCAACCCAGAAGGATAAAGCATCTTAGAAGATGAGTGAGTGTTGGTTTGTGCCAGGTATCAAGTTATGTTCGTCTTGGGTTTGCTCTGTTTTGAACATTCTTATTTTGGAGCGAGCCACAGCCAGATTTCATAAGGCAAAGGCTGCAACAATTCAGAACTTTTGTCAAGGCCCTTTATGACTACATTAATTTATCATTGTTCTATATTATTATTATTATTATTATTATTATTATTATTATTATTATTGTGTCTTTTTTTTTTTTAATCTTTTACTTTGACTGCTCGCTTATGGGTTGGACATGGACACAATCACCCACCAACGGCCCCCCAAACCCCCCGCCCGGTTGAGATTTAGTTTTTATTTATTTATTTATTTACACACATATACACATACATGCACACAAATACCATGTTAATGTAGTTAATGTAGAGTTAAACAGATACGTTTTTAAATGTTTCTTAAATGTGTGCACTGAGCTCGACTTTCTAATAGAAGCTGGAATTGAGCTCCACAGTTTAGAAGCATATAACTGAAAGAGGTCTCTCCATGTTTCCTGTATTTTACAGAAGGTATTAGCAGAAGGCCAGCATCTGTAGATCTAAGATCAGGAGCTGGAACATAAACAGAGACGTCCTGTGATGTAAGCAGGTGCTAGATTATTTAGAGCCTTATAGACCAGCAGCAGAACTTTAAAGTCTATTCTAATAGATACAGGTAGCCAGTGCAGCTCTTTCAGAACAGGAGAGATATGAGCTCTCTTTTTAGTTTTTATTAGGATCCGAGCTGCTGCGTTCTGTACAAATTTCTTAGGAACTCCGGTAAGGAGAGAATTACAGTAATCAATTCTGCTTGTAACAAACGCATGAACTAGTTTCTCTGCATCACTCTGAGACAAAAACGGCCGAACTTTGGCAATATTTCTTAAATGATAAAAAGCTATTTTAGTTACTGCATTTACATGTGGGATAAAACTCAGAGTCTAAGATCACGCCCAGGTTTTGTACTTCACGTTTTATATTAGTAGATAAAGAACCGAGTTTATCATAAATCATTGTTCTCTGAGTTTTAGTACCGAGAATCAATATTTCATTTTTTTCTTCATTTAGTAGAAAATGCTGTGACATCCACAGAGAAATATGTGACACACAGCTTCTAAGTCTTTCTAGCGAGTCTAGGTTATTCAAAGGAATCGAGATGTATAACTGCGTGTCATCAGCGTAGCTATGAAAGTTACTGTGGGAGGAAACCGGAGCACCTGGAGGAAACCCACACAGACACGGGGAGAACATGCAAACTCCACACATAAATGACCCCAAATGCCCCAGCCTGGGATCAAACCCAGGCCATTCTTGCTGTGAGACAACAGTGCAGGCCTCTGTGCCACCAAGCCGCCCTTGAAGCCAATTTCAGCCATATTTAAACACACTCATTGACTGTTCCTTGGAAACGGATGTAAATAGTGATGACCTAGCTCTTATTACATGGAGGTTCATTTAATTTCCTGCCTGTGTCTATTTCAACATGGCATCTGGCCATTTTCCGCCCTGAGTCACATGCCTTCTATGTAGACATCAGAGAGCTATTTAAAATGCTAAATTAATGCATCCTATGGCACCTTCTCCATGTACAAATGGATTCATCTGCTAGACTCCAAGCTTGGCTCTGTCCATGCTGCTGAATTGGCTGGTTTCTTTGTGGGAGCAGTTCAGGGGGCTGAGCAGCATGCTGTAGCTGTTTGATTTACATATTATTCACATAGTAGACAGTGGTGTTCTGTGTGTGTGTGTGTGTGTGCATGTGCACATGCATGTGTGTATGTGTGTGCAAACAGGTGGTAGGAGTCTTGTAAAAACTGTCTAGAGATCACAGCAGGGATGCATCCCTTTAGGAAATCAGAGAGTCAGTGAACCAAGAACACACCTCTGTCTCAGGGGAGACGGTGTGTTTATATGAGTATGTGTGTGTGTGTGTGTGTGTGTGTGTGTGTGTGTCTGTGTCTTATCCAGTGATTTTGTACCAAATATAGTGGAATTACTTGTGGAATAACCTTGTCCATTTTAATGAACAGGCAGAGCACGCAAACAATAACCGGACCAGGTGTTTATGTGTGTGTATCAGTAGTCAGAATTTCACCTCAGGGGGGCAAGCCAAAACAACTTTAGCCCCACTAGGCCCCACTAACCCCTTCTGTACCACTATTACTGTACCACGCACATTGTACCTACACTGTCTAAGATGCTTGAGTGAGGGGGGGGGGGGAAAGCACCTGCTTAATATTTACATTTACATTTACATTTACATTTACGGCATTTAGCTGAATATTTCTTGTTTAGTGTTAATGTGTTAATGTTCGGGATCAACTTTGACAAGCTTTAGTTTCAGCTTCACAAAACCTAGCAAACACAGTTACAACAAACTCTTGAACTTTTGTTAATCAAAGTTTAGACATTGTTATGAATTAGATACTGTGATTAAGGCTGTGATCAATCCTTGTTATTATGCACATGAAAGCATGATGTTGATGACAAACAGCCAATCAGGTGAGCTGACAGAGAGGGAAACAGAAAACAAACTATATAAACATGTAGAAAGTGAAGCGTTTGGAATGATAATGATTTTAAGACTACAATGCTGACACTGATTGAGTTACGCCATTGAGCTACTTAGCTTGTCAAGCACAAAACATATGGCATCATAAAACAAACCCCAGGGTTCAGAATACTGAGAAGGTAGTTTAGATATGTAGTTTAAACTGTAACTTATTAGAACCTCAACAAGCATCCATCAATACGAGAATTCACCAAGCAATACACAAATTAGCCAGTCATAAATGTCTATAATTTAGACAGCTTGTGATCATCGCTGTTATTGGTTAGCCTCTGAGTTTACAGTACCGCACCTAACAAGATGAGGGACCCCAAAAAGGCTAGAACTAAAGCTTGTCCAAATTGAACCCGAACATTAACACATTAACGCTAAACAAAAAACACTAGGCAGGTGCTTTCCCCACCTCACTCAAGCATCTTAAACAACCCAGAAAGGGGGGGGCTACTTTTTAGCTAGAGTTATTTTGGCTACTGATATTGATGCACTACTGATGTGTGTATATATATATATATATATATATATATATATATATATATATATATATGTGCACAAAAATTATATAATGTATATAAATTATATACATTTATGACTAGGGCTAGGACCAGCTAACAAGCATTTAGAGACTTCTCTATAGTAGGAATGATGACTACTTGTTAGCCAACTTTTTTCAATTATACAGTATATATTGCCTATTATGGAAAGAAGCACCTATGTCCATTACTATCTAGCATTTACTAATATTTGTCATATTTAATACTAACGAAGTAGGGGTGTGTGTGTGAATGTGTGTGAGAGAGATACCACACATCAGACGATACACCATACATCAATGGAATAACATCAGGGAAATATTTAATGATATATTTGTTGGTAACAAATGAAGTAATGCATTAGTTAACATGAGGTAATACATTAACAATGGCTAAGTAATGTTAAGTAAACATTAAACAACTATTACATATATCCCTAATGGGTAAATATGTAGTTGTTACATGTTTACTTAACATCAGTTAAGCATTGTAAGCATTGTTAATGTATTACTTCGTGTGAACTAATGCATTACTTTATGTTAGTTAGTTAATACTTCACGTGTAAAGTGTTACATATCTATTTTATTCTAATTATTTGTTTTAATTCTTTGAATTATTAGCAGTGGTCCTTTAAGTAATACTTCAACATCTGCCATTAAGTTTCCTCTTATACAGTGCCATATGAATTCACTGCTTCCAACTGAAGTTCTTACTTTGGACATTATGATACAGAATTAATTCACTGGAAAAAGCCATTATTCTGAATCATTGGGGGAAAAAAAGAAACATTATTCTTGGAACAGCTGAAGGTAGATGAGGAAAAGAATGACTAGCAACAAGATGGATGAACACAATCAGAGAAATCATGAACAAGCCATTAAGAAACCTGAACAGCCAAACAGGTGACAGAATATTCTGGAGAACCTGTATCTATATGATCAGAGGCTACAACCCAACACCACTATTTCTCTGTCTCTCTGTTTATCTGTCTATTTGTCTTGTAGACCAGACTCAGCTGTATTATGTTTAATACTTGGCAATCTACATTCCACATCAAAAGAATAGTTGCACAAATAGCTGCACCCAGAAGAATTCAACTGATAGGAATAAAACTTGGTGGGTAGGTTTGACATCATGAGACATGCAAATGATTCAAGTTTCAGGAAGAAGGACAGGCCTTATCGCTGTACCTGACTGAACCAACAGCCATTCAGCGAGCAGTGATGCCCTCCATGAGTCATCCTGTTAGTGCCAGCATCATTGCCAGACTACATGAACACAGGCCGTTACGACAACTGCCCTTAACACCACGTCAATGTCGCCAAAGACTGCAAAAGTGTCGTGCCAGACTGTCATGGAGTGACTCAGAATGGCAGTGGGTCATCTTCAGTGACAAGTCCTGCTTTTGTCTTGGTGGAGTCGACCAACGAATCCATGTGTGGCGGCACCGTGGTCAGCGCCAAGTATGTGTAGCTCAATAAATATTGTCCATATCAGTCTAAATTTATTATCATGTATTGTTCTTGGTAACCTTCATCTTCCTTCCCAATACACTGCAATCCCACAATGCAATCCTTCCTTCTTGGTGCAACTATTCTTTTGATGATGAGTGTATTTAAAGTATATTTCTTTTTTTGGTAATTCAGACTGGAGAGGTTCCACTGATTAATCTACAGGGAACAGAAAACTGCCAGTATGACTCATACAATAAGTACTGAATATGGTATATTCTACTGATATTTAGAAAAAACCCTGACAGCAAATCATTCACTTTGTCATCACTGGTGCTGGGACGAGACCTGTATGCACAACCTACACACATTCAGGCACCTCATTACTGACCCGATACCAGATTTCACCCCGTGCATTCTGATCTCACACGCTGTGTGCTTCACGGTTAAACTGATCCAGAGACATCTTGCTTCTTTTTCCCTCACTCGTCTCATGAATACAGCCCCTTATCTCCTTTAGAATGAGCACAGAGTGCTGCAGAGGCAGGCAGTAGCGTATTCTAGGCTCGAGATCTTGGCGCTCTTATCCCAACAGCCAACAAACAATTACACTGAATGCACACAGCATCACCCCCACCCTCCCCCACTCTGAGAGGGGTGTGTGGGGTGGGGGGAATAAGGGGTGGGTGCCAAAATGACCAATGAGGGCAGAAAAAGAGGGAAAGACAGATGGCAAAGAAAGAAGGGTGAGTGAACACTGACTGCATCGTTCTGCCTGTGTGTGTGCACGCATATGTGGGTGTGTACTCAAGTGCCATTGAAGTGGTTAAGGTGTGTGTGTATGTGTGTGAGTGTGTGTGTGTGTGTGTGTGTGTGTGTGTGTGTGAGTGTGTGTGCATGGAATTAGTATAAGTGAACAAACCAGTGTCCAGCAATATGCACATATTTGGAAGCTGGGCAATATGACAACATATATAGCGTTATTAAGATGAGTTATGTCACAATACAATATGCTTTTTCATACTGTCAGCACATGTGGAACACTGGCCAACTGCATGTTTTATTATAGGGAGAGCAAAATTGCGCTCTCTCACTCTCTCTCTCATATGTATGTGTGTGTGTGTGTGTGTGTGTGTGTGTATGGTATAGTAGTATAAAACACATATACACATATGTGTATACACACACACACACATACAGTATATACTATATATATATATATATATATATATACGTGTGTGTATATACTGTGTATATGATGTGTGAATATATAAATGTGTATATACTATTTATACTGTATGTGCCTATACTACATATATACATTATATATATGTGTGTGAACACACTGTACTATACTCTATACCTTAATATACACAAATCAAGACATCAGAAACTGGACATTTAAGAAATAGTATTACTCTATCTATTATTCTAGCCATCTTTCATACATCTATATTACTGAATTAAATATGTAATAGTATATTCCATTTATATTTTGGAATAAACTGACAACAACTAACAATAAAGTCGTTTCTACAAACGAATAAAATGTCCATACAACACCCACCACATATACACACAGTATATACATCCATTCAGCTATCATTTATTAATGAAGCATTCAAGGCCATTAAGTCAATTCCATTCATGTCAGTACACTGAAACACAGACGTCTATATGCGCGACTATGCGTATGTTATAGAGCCTCGCCAGTATCTTTATTGCTGGATTACCCATCTCTCAACCATCTACTGGTGTTTGCTTGCTCTCCCTCTCTCTTTCTCAGCTTCACATTTTTTTAATGCAAATGTTCCATTCGACTCTGACTTTTACCGTCTGTGCCTCATTTTTGAGCATTCACAAATGACAAACAGTTTAAATCGCGATCGATCCAAGACGGAGTAACAAGCAGCGCGCACACTGACGCACAACACATTCCGCAAAGAAAACTTCATTCTTCCCCATAATTCCGTTCAGAGCCAGTATATTCCGACATGTACTACACTAGAACCCAGCTGCAATCAATGGTGAACATGTGTTCAGTCTGTAAGTCAAATAACCTCCCTGCTTTTTTTCCTGACTGCAAGGATTTCCCGCCCTCGCCTAATCTCAACCACGGAGGGAGGCTAAGCGCCAAAGGGAGTCAGCCTAAACCCACCATTCACGGCATATGGTCCCCCCAATAAGTCACATTTCAGACCAGCCACGAGTAAAGCCAATCCGATACATGGCTTTGCTTTGGCAGAGTCACAAGAACGCGAGTCGAATGAGCTGGAGATACTGGAGTGCACGCTCACAAGCATTCCCATAAAGGTTTATCAAGAGACCCCTGCCCGCTCCCCCCAATAAACAAAACGCCCTATCCAAAAATCAGGCAAAGTTAGGTTGGATGTACACTGGTATGGGGCCATGCGCGCTAAAGCGAGCACACAAAAGCGCGCACTCACTCACAAAATGGTGTATCCAGAGACCCCCCAACGCACTACCCAAAGAGCGCATACGCGCAAAGTTAAGTTGCATATCTGTCCATTGGTGCGGAGTCAAAAAGAAGCTGTTGGCGTTACCTGGCTTTTACCGCGTTGTCCGTCTTCGAGTTCCGAGGAGCTGTTCATGATTCCCCATTGATCATTGACCATCCTCCGGAAAAGTGCCAATCCAGAGCCGCCTGTTGGTTCACAGACGGAGAGAAAACCACACACACAGCGTCTATCAGTCGTTTGAATGCCGGACTACTCCACAGAAACAGAGAGAGAGAGGGAGAGAAAGAGAGAGAGAGAGAAAGAGAGGGAGATGAGCCGTCGACTACAGGAGAAGGGAGAGGAAGGTAGAAGAAGAAGGCGCTGATCTACTCCGGGACCGTGCGCGCTACCGGTGCGCTAAAAGAGGCGGTGGGGGGTTCTAGCTGAAAAGCCATCGCGTTGGCAATACGCACACGAGAAGGACGAACGAGAAGATGGGAAGCGAAGTGAGAAGCGGCAGTCTCGGACGCTGTGAAGGCTCGGAGTTCGCCGTTGTTTTTGGGGCTCCCTCAGCTGGGACCGCCTGCGCCCGCTGAGATGATCCCTCGCCGATCCCTCCTTCTCCTCCTCCTCCTCCTCCTTCTCGCTTGGTCCTCTGAGTATGAGGGATTAGACGAGCTGGCGTGGCAGAAAACGGCATGAAATGGCCTCGGCGGATGCGCGAGGATAATCTCGAGGCATGGCCGCCTTGCGTTTATGGCGTCTCGTAAAGGAAGAGGGAAAAAAGTTGGAGCTCAAGGATCTAGGCGCCCTGCGAAAACGAACACCAAGGCTTGCTTTGCGAAGTGAATGACGGGAAAAAAGATGAAGGTGTATTCCTGCTGCTGTTGCACCTGTCCGGGCGAGACGGGGACTGGGATGCTGTCCTAGTTGAGAGCGAGAGAGAGGGAGGGAGAGGGAGAGCGAGAGAGAGAGAGAGAGAGAGAGAGGGGAGGAGGAGAAGGAGGGGTACGAACTGCTCGCCCTCCTTCAGCAATCCGGAGCTGTCAGTACTGAAGCGCACTCCTGCTACGCCGTCGTGGTGCTGTCCTGTCTCGCCGTAGTATGTTAGTTCTGACACGGAATGTTCTTGCTCGACTCGTCCACGCCCCTCGTCCAGAGACTCGTTTGCAGAGAAACGTACCTTTATGGAGGCGTGTTTCCCGCGAGAGCGCGAGGTCCAAAAGAAAGGCATCAAAACGCGCACGCACGCGCGCGCGCACTCTTGGTCTGCGCTAGTATTCGTGAACTTAGTGCATCGATGTCAGATACACATCTAGACATCCAGCGGTTCTTCTGAGAGTCAGGGGCGTCGGACGGGTTGTTCCCTCTTTACTGAAGTAACAGCTTCTAGTGGAACAGCCTTTGCACTAGAGCACTGCTGCGAGGATATGATTGCACTCAGAGCATCAGTGAGGTCAAGTACTGGCCACAAACCCCACTTTAACTCTTCCCAAAGGTACCGGATGGAGCTCCATCACTCCAGACATCGTAGTTCCATTGCTACAGTGCTGGGGGGGGGGGGGGGGGTGTTAAACCACTTCTTGTCAATAATAACATGGCACTGGTGACCTTAGACGGCTGCTCCAGAGCATTAGGCATAAAGTTCTTCTGTGGAGATCATAGAAGCAGTGGGTGCATCATAAAATATCTAGGCTCACTAATTAGAAGGATTATCTGGATGGCTTTTATAGAGTTATAAGACTGTGTCAACAGAGCAACTAAGTGCCATTTGTTTTTCCATAAGCTGTAGATTCTGTTCTTCAAAAGCTGCTTCTTAAGTTACACGGTTCTGTTCTAGACACTGTCCTAAGATGTGATAAGATCTTCATGAAATTCATGAATTCCAGTTGTGTACCACAAGGAAATTGCACTTGAATGGCCGAAATACAAGCGGTAAAGTTGAGTTCGTTCCATGTTATCTAGTTCTACCCATGACTACCTGAACTTCTCCTGCTTTACAAGTTGAAGAACATCCAATTCCACCAACAGCACACTGGTTGAGAAACCAAGCCCCTCCACAGGCATTGAATAGATTCTAGTGTGACCAGATTTTATTCTAGCCAGTCTGTTCAAATTCAGCAAATACAAACATAGTTTCTCATAAAAATGGGCAGAAGATTCCTGTAGAGGACATGTCAATTTTTTACTTGAAAATGAACACGAAACATGCAGTTTGCAACCCCAATTCCAAAAAAGTTGGGCCGCTGTGTACAATGCAAATAACTGTAAATAAAAATAGAATGCAGGGATCTGCAAATCTCAGCCCAATATTTCATTCATAATAGAACACAGAACACATAACAGATGTTGAAAGTGAGACATTTTACCATTTCATGAAAATCCCTACCATCTACAGAGAATCTGGAGAAATCCCTGTGCGCAGAGGACAAGACCGACGGTCAGTACTGGTTGCTCATGATCTTCGGGTCCTCAGGCCTGATTCTGTACTGGAACTTACCGCAAACACTTCCTGAAGTCATTGTCTGTGAATACAGTTGTCTGTGTGATCCACAAATGCAAGTTAAAGCTGCACCATGCAAAGGTGAAGAAGCCATATGACAACACAATCCAGAAGCGCCGTCATTTCCTCTGGGCCAAAGGCTCTTTTAAAATGGACTGAGGTAAACTGGAAAACTGTGGTCAGATTAATCAAAATCTGAAAGTTTTTTGGACACCATGGATGCCATGTCCTGCAGACTCTCAAGAAGAGGGACCATCCAGCTTGTTATCAGCACACAATTCGAAAGCCTGCATCTCTGATGGTATGGGGTTGCATTAGTGCCTATGGCATGGGCAGCTTATCAATGCTGAACAGTATGTAAAGGTTTTAGAACAATATATGCTCCCATCCAGACAGTGTCTCTTTCAGGGAAGGCCTTGCACATTTCAGCAAAGACAATGTTAAACCACATACTGCATCCATCACTACAGCATGGCTTCACAGAAGAAGAGTCCGGATGCTGAACTGGCCTGCCTGCAGTCCAGACGTTTCACCAATAGAAAACATCTGTTGCATCATAAAACGAAAAATCCAGCAAAGAAGGCCCAGGACTGTTCAGCAACTAGAATCCTACATCAGACAAGAATGGGACAATACTCCTCTCCCAAAACTCTCCTCACTTCCCAGGCATTTACAGACTGAGAGGACGCTACACAATGGCTGTCCCAACTTTTTGAGATGTGTTGCTTCAATCAAGTTCAAAAGAAGTTAATCATTTTGGTAATGGTAAAATGTCTCACTTTCAGCATCTGGTAAATGTTCTATGTTCTATGATGAATAGAATATGGGTCTATGAGATTTGCAAGTCACCGCATTCTGTTTTTATTTACATTTATTTACATTTTACACAGCATCTCAACTTGAGGAATTGGGGTTGTAAAAAGAAGGAACGTCCACATAATGTAAAACAGTGGTAACCAACACTGGTCCTGGAGATCTACACTCACCAAACACTTTATTAGGAACACCAGCACACATACCTATTTATGACAGTATCTAATCAAATAATCATGTGGCAGCTACATGGAGATACATGCCAGCAGCTTCAGGTAATTGTTGGTACCAGGTGGGCTGGTTTGAGTATTTCTGTAATTGCTGATCTCCTGGGATTTTAATGCACAGTGATCTCTAGAGCAGTGTTTCTCAACCCTGGTCCTGGAGGCACTTTTATTTTAGAACATTTTAGTGTCTTCCCTGCTCCTTGCCCTTTCAGAGTTGCAGGGGGTGCGGCGTTAAAGCAGGGAGTAAAATGGGTAGGGTAGGGTGCCTCCAGGACCAGGGTTGAATTCGGAATGGTGCAATAAAGGAACATACAGGGAACGGCAGTTCTACAGATGGGAATGCTTTGTTTGATGAGAGAGGTCAATGGAGACTGGCTAGACCGGTTCAAGCTCAAAGAAGGCTACAGTAGCTCAGATAACAACTCTACACGATTGTGATAAGCAGAAAAGCATCTCTGCATGCACAACATGAACTGAATTTAATTGTTGAACCTTGAGGCAGATGGGCCACAACAGCAGAAGACCATGTAGAGTTCCACTTCTGTCGGCCAAGAATGAAAAGCTGAGGTTCACAGGCTCAGGAAAATGGGAGGCGCAAAATTGATGGAGTCACAATATGGTGCCAACAGCAAGAAACCATGGCCTCAACCTGTATTGCATCACCAGTCCAGGCTAAAGGAGGTGATATAATGGTGTGGGGAATGTTTCCCTGGCATACTTTGGGCTTGTTAATACCAATCAGTCATTGCTTGAATGCTACAGCCTATTTGAGTGTTATATCTGACCATATGCATTCCTTCATGACCCTAGTTTACCATCCTCTAATGGCTACTTCCAACATGTAATATGTCACAAAGCAAATGCAGTCTCAGTCTGGTTTCATGAATCAATGGGATCAATGTTCTTTAGTGATCTTCCCAGTCACCGGATCTGAATCCAATAGAACACCTTTGGGATGGGAGATTCACAGCATGGAAGCGCACCTGAAAGATTAACAAGAATTACATGATACAATCATGTCAACAGTTTTGAGGAGCTCTCAATGGATTGTTTCCAACATCTTGTGGAATCAACACCATGAAAAATCAAGGCTGTTTTGAGAGCAAAGGGAAGCCTGACTCAGGATGAGTATAGTGTTCCTAATGAAATGATTGGTGAGTGTAGATCCAAATATAACCAGCCCTGGCTAATTACGTTCTTTTGAAGTTCTTGATTAGTGGGATCACATGCATTAGTGGTAGGTAAGGGGTACAAGATGTAAGAGGTAAGCTCAGCAGATGTACCTAATGTACTTAATAGTATGTAAGAGTGTCGGTGACCACTGATGTAAAGCTTCTATAACAATTAAAAGTTTTTGTCCCTGACAAAAAAACATTAGTATACTTGACAAATATCATATTCTATATTCTATACTGAGGACCGTATATTCTGCAGTCACCAAAAGAACTTGATTTGAGATGCAAAGCTGGGATACTGTAACTGGTTGCTGCAGATGTTTAGTGGCAGCATGGGAATAAAACATGCTTACTACTGTGTTTATGATGGCGTGTGCAGGTGCAGCCTGCCGGTGTTGGGGTGGGCCTGGGCTCCTCCCCCGGCTGTGATAACGAGCAGGCCATGATCAAATGCCATAATTACTGCTCTTCATTCACCCCGTAGGTGTTGAGAGCATAGAGGCACTCAGATTCCCTTTAGAATCCCGTTTCTTCCCTTTGTTGGAACAAAAATAAATGTACATTCTGTTATGGGAGCTTTGGGAATTGTTTACTGACTGAAGTGCCTAAAAACATCAATAACAATTCACATCCAGGGCTGGATAGGAGCAGTCTTAGACTGCATTAATCAGCTCTTCTGAAAGTCCATTTACGGCAGCTTGAACATGAAGCTTTTTCATGATATGAAGTTGATGTGCTATTCAGGTGCGCTGCTTAAAATGAAGGTGCCAAAGAGTATTCGTGTGGTGTTGTGCCAGATCGTCATTGAGTGACTCCGAACGGCATCGGGTCATCTTCAGAGACGAATCCCGTTTTTGTGTTGGTGGAGACGACCAACGAATCCATGTGTGGTGTCCCTACCGCATCTGCAGGAACTGTGTGAGAATATTTAAGCTGCATGGGATGGATTATCACAGGACACCATTAGGAACCTCTACAACTCCATGCCGAGATGTCTGGCGTGTAGCATTATGGCCCGACGCCATACTGAGAGACACTACTTCTGTATGTGTAGCTCAATAAATATTGCCCATATCAGTCTAAATTTATCATCATTTATTGTTCCTGGTAACCTTTATCTTCCTTCCCAATAGCACTGCAATCCCACACTTCCTTCTGGGTAAAGGATGCTAACAAAACAACAGCATGACTCAGACTGGAGAGCACATGCAACAAGATGAGCTTTATATAGTCAGTCAGGTACATAGATAAGGCCCGTCCTTGCTTACAACACATGCACGGCTGAGCATGAAACTTAAATCATTTGCGTGTCTCGCAATGTCAAACCTACCCACCAAGTTTCATTCCTGTCAGTTGGTTTCTTCTGGGTGCAGCTATTTGACCAACTAGTCTTCTAATGATATTACCAAGAACACCCACAAAATTCAACATTGTGCAAGAGTCACAAATCAGCCTTTTGTTTATTTGTCATAACGGCCAATCAGGGGAAAGAGAAATCTATTTCTCTCCCATCCTTCCAATCTTAAAATCAAGCAGTTACAGCTGCAGTCCCCCAACAAAAACCTTTTCTCAGAAATCTCACTGACATATTCAAAGCACTGACACTTCAAAGCACTGTAAAAATGATTCAGTGTTTTAACGTTAGAATGCAAGTGACCTCCTAGCCTTAAAATATTCAGTTCTTTAAACTTTAAATGATAAATAGAATGGTTAACAGAATGTAGAACACCTATTATTGTCCTGTTAACTTACTGTTAGAAGTTTCATGAATTTAAAAATACATTTTTTTAAGTGCACCAACATTCACCTAGCCACCTACCAAAGCTCACCTCAGCTACCTTCAGATTTCTCTCTTCTGTACATCTAAAATAGGAGATTAAATAAGATATTTCTGGGGAGATCAGATGGAAGATAATCCACTTAATGAAAATGAAAGTCAAAGGAAAAATTAGTAATTAAAAAAAGAGAGTTTCCAAAACTGGAGAGACAATGAGACTCTCATATTTGAGAGATTCAAAGCCAAAGTGTTTCTGTCCATCCTTCCAAAAAAAGAAGGAAAAAATTTGCACTAGTTCACCGTGGCTGGATATCTGAGATGTGGAGTTAGGCTCTCCGGGCTGATGAGTCTAAATTTGGAACTGGGGTTACTTGAATTGTGATAAGCAGAAAAGGAATCTGATAGGAATCATTAAATTCTACTCAGCCAGTAAAGTTTAAGATTTAAAGATACTTGAAAATATTCATTAAAATTTAGGCAAGTGAAGCTCATTAATACGTACCTGGAATATGTTTCATACTTTATTATTATTATTATTATCATATCTTTATTATTATTATTATTATTATTATTATTATTATTATTATCATATCTTTATTATTATTTTTATTATTATTGTTATTATTGTTGTTATTATTATTATTATTATTATTATTATGTTGAACTTAAAGAAGAGCTCTATAATTGACAGAAAAGTCATATTTCAGTGTGACTGTGTTAACTTATGTTACTTGACATATGACTGGGGGTCTTCAGTTTCATAGAAACTTGTACATATAAAAAGCAGTCAAGCTTTATGCAACTGTTTAGCTGCTGTTTACATTAATATTAGCACAACAATGCTTGAACATTAAGCTGCTATGCTCACTAACCTGCACTGTGCACTTTGTAAATATATACATCTGCGGTGCTGTTTACAAATACTTTAATGTGCACACCTGGTTTATCTCAACAAACTGGGCTGTAATTACACATTTATGCTAACTATGGCTAATACTACCTCTTACCTACATTTATTGTTCATGCACATTTTTCATATTTACTGTCTACACAAACCTGTGTGTGTATATACACTGATCAGCCATAACCAGTGGTGGAATGAAGTAAATGTAATTCGTTACTGCACTGTTAAGTAGTTTTTCTGTGTATCTGTATTTTACTGAAGTATTTCCATTTTGTACGACTTTGTACTTTAACTCCACCACATTTCAAACTCAAATATCTTACTTTTTACTCCACTACATTATGCAAAATTTGTAGTTCCTTTCAGCTTATGTGTGCATAAAAACACAATATGTCAAAACAAAACAAGTTTATTCCTGGATTCCTAGCATCCATGGAAATATCCATTTCAGGCCTGGACTACATCAAGGACCACCTGGAGGAAGGTAGGTAAAGCGGGATGGGGTTAGTAAACAGATAAAACATGTTGTTCCTGATTTTGTGGGTAAATAGACCACAATACAGAAATATCTACACATGCGACTGGCGAGAGTCTTTTTCTGAATGTATACAAACACTATTTCCTTTTATAGTAAATGTGTTTTGGCTAGTTTATGTTTATGAACAGAGACCTACAGATTCTATATAGTAAAGGAAAACTCATTTGTGATCCTGTTTAAAGCAAGTTCTTATTAAACCTAAACTTGTAACTAAGTTGCAAATAAATCTTAAACCGAAACTTTACTTGTTTGCAAAAAGTTATTATATAGTTCTAGCTAAAGGAAACGGTTCTCCTTCAGTGTTTTGTGCTTATGATCATTTGAATAGACATCAGTGTCAGACTAATTAATGACCTTCTATTAAAGACTGCTGGACTGAGAGACACTAGAGTCTCTTCACCTAAAATGAGCTGATTAAGAGTCTTGTTCCAGAAATGATAATAGGACATTAGAGCCATAATAAATCATGCTACTGTTACTCTCCATACGTAAGTACATTTGAAGGTAAATACTTTAGTACTTTTACTCAAATGGAGGTCTAAAGGGAGGACTTTTACTTTTACTGGAGGAGTATTTTACCTTGGGTATCTTTACTTTAACTCAAGTACACGGTTTGTGTACTTCGTCCACCACTGGCCATAACATTAAAACTACCTCCTTGTTTCTACACGCATTGTCGCTTATCAGCTCCACTCACCATATAGGAGCACTTTGTAGTTCTACAGTTACAGACTGTAGTCCATCTGTTTCTCTGTATACTTTATTACCCTGTTCTTCAATGGTCAGGACCCCCACGGGACCACCACAGAGCAGGTATTATGTGGATGGTGAATCATTCTCAGCAATGCAGTGACACTGATGTGGTGGTGGAGTGTTGGTGTGTGTTGTGCTGACTGGATAGTTTTGGTTGGTGGATGATTCTCAGTCCAGCAGTGACACTGAGGTGTCCAGCAGCACTGCTGTGTCTGATCCACTCACACGAGCACAACACACACTAACACACCACCACCATGTCAGCGTCACTGCAGTTCTGAGAATGATCCACCACCCACATAATACCTGCTCTGTGGTGGTCCTGTGGGGGTCCTGACCATTGACGAACAGGGTTATAAAGTATACAGAGAAACAGACAGACTACAGTCTGTAACTGTAGAACTACTGAGTGCCCCTATATGGTGAGTGGAGCTGATGGAACGGCCAGTGAGTGTAGATACAAGGAGGTGGTTTTAATGTTACGGCTGATCAGTGTTTTGGAGCAATTCTATTGGTCTGTCCATCATGAATTTTCACTAAACTGAAAGGGGAACTAGAGCTTTTAAATTGTGCAGAAAAGGAGATAAAAGTTTTTACACTACTCTATATATATTAGAGGTGGAGATATGGAGAAATATAATACTGTGGTACATCAAGAGTATATGTGGTATATCAGGATATGTACTGTTTCAGACTCTCGTCAGTTGGAACTGTGTAAGCCTGTAGAGTCTTTAAGATCACCAACATCCATTTAGTTGGGTTGTCTTAAGATGTTTACTGTATATAGTATATTATATATTATACATTATACAGTATATTATATACTGAGAGTGTTTTCTTATACTGTTAAGCCCTGCGTTTGTATTGTATTTGAATTGAATTGGACTGAATTGAACATATGGCTATAGGGCTGTGTGTGTATTGTGTGTGTGTGTGTGTGTGTGTGCGCGTGTGTGCGTGCGTGTGTGCGTGCGTGTGTTTTGACTTGAGAGTCCACTGAGATCAACAGCATGCACGGCTGATATCCCAGTGCTACAATTAAACATAGGACAAACTTCTAAAGGAAAGAGAGAAAAGAGAGAGAGAAAGAGAGAAAGAGAGAGAGAGAGAGAGAGAGAGAGAGAGAGAGAGAGACCTTTACTTTAAAGAAAAAAAGTGGTCCAAGAAAATATGGTCACTAACCTTTGTTTAAAGGTGTGTGTGTGTGTGTGTGAAGGTGTGTTACCTTGGATGTGTAGATTTGTGCTACTTCTGGTGCTGTGAATATGTGTGTGTGTCTGTGTGTATACTGACTGTGTTGTTGAGTTTTCACGCATGGTCGAGCATGAGGATAGAGGCAGAGATGTGTGAAGGGGCAGTGGACTGCGATGCCCTTCCTCAAATGGCATTTGTAAAACGATTGGGAGATGGGGGGGAAAAGGGAAAGGCCGGGCCAACAATGATTCAAGGAAAAAACAGAGGGAAAAAAATTGGCAGAAAATGGGCAGATGAAAAGAACTGTTTAGAAAGAAGAAACAGAATTGCTCCAGCCCCGTTTTAACGTCGCTTCACAAAGCTGCGGGCTTAGAAAAACAAACACTGGCACTTAAGCTGCGGAGAACTGCCTGTTTTAGTGTCGTAGTGCTTTAAAAGAGTATTCCGGTGTTTTTCAGTCTGATCTCTGTTTAATGCATCTGTATCATGCGGTCAGGTACAAAATAACCTGCTTACAGTCCAGTGCAAAGTGTTACTGCACAGTTTCTATTCATTTGCTGAGTTTAAATGAGCAGACACACACTCCTCATCAAAAGAATAGTTGCTCCCAGAAGGAAGTGTGGGATTGCAGTGCTATTGGGAAGGAAGATAAAGGTTACCAGCAACAATAAATGATGATAAATTTAGACTGATATGGCCAATATTTATTGAGTTACACATACAGAAGTAGTGTCTCTCAGTATGGAGTCGGCCCGCCGTGTTTGCTAGTGCAACATGCCAGACGTCTCAGCATGGAGTTGTAGAGGTTCCTAATGGTGTCCTGTGATAATCCATGCAGCATGAATATTCTCACACAGTTCCTGCAGATTTTGCAGTAGGATAATTGCTAAATGATAAAGAAACCCCAAGGCACTCTTAGGAATTCTTAGAAACAAAATAAAACTGAACCTTTTTTATTATATTTTATTATAGTTTACTTTTATTATAGTTTACTTTTACTTTTAAGTTAATCAGAATGTCCAGGCTTTATACACTCATCAGCCACCTCCTCATATCTACATTCATTATCCATTATTATCAGCATCACTGACCACAGAGGAGCACTTTGTAGTTCTACAGTTACAGACTGTAGTCCATCAGTTTCTCCATATATAACCCTGTTCTACAATGGTCAGGACCCCTACAGGACCACCACAGAGCAGGTATTATGTGGGTAGTGGATCATTCACAGCACTGCAGTGACACTGACGTGGTGGTAGAGTGTTAGTGTGTGTTGTTCTGGTGTGAGTGGATCAGACACAGCAGTGCTGCTGGACACCTCAGTGTCACCGCTGGACTGAGAATTATCTACCAACCAAAACTATCCAGCCAACAGCACCCTGTGGGCAGCGTCCTGTGGGCAGCGTCCTGTGGGCGACGAAGGACTAGAGGATGACCAACACAAACTGTGCAGCAATAGATCGTCTCCAAGTCTACAAGGTGGACCAACAAGGTAGGATTGTCTAATAGAGAGGACAGTGGACATAATACATGCTCTGTGGTGGTCCTGTGGGGATCCTGACCATTGAAGGGTAATAAGGTGTACAGAGAAACAGATGGACTAAAGTCTTTAACTGTACAACTACAGAGTGCTCCTATATGGTCAGTGGAGCTGATAGAAAGGACACTGGGTGTACATACAATGAAGTGGTCATTGAGGATTAGCACAAAGCTTACATTTCTTAAGCCATTCTTCAACATGGGAAATGTCAAAAGAATATATAATTCAAATCAGAGGAACGTGTGCTAACCTTCAGAAGTCAATGATTGGCCATAAAAATGAGTTACCCACCAGCTGGGACAATAATTAAAAAGCTCCAATCGACTAGAACTGTGACAAACTTGACTGGATGAGGACCCAAGTTTATTTTGCTACCACATACACTGAGAATGATGGTAAGAGAGGGGAAAACATGCCCCAGGATCAGTGTTGGTAAAGTCCAGACAAGAATTAGCATCCTGGGTCACCAAGTCTGCACACCCACCACCAGATTCCATCTCCCCCACCACCAGATTCCATCTGCATCCCAACAGATTATGTGGGAGGCATACTAAGGGAAAGCCTTTCCTAAGAACCTGCCTACATGTTAAGTATCGGTGGTGTTGTGAGGCTGTTGTTTTCTCCCAAGGCCCTCAGAGCTTTGTTAGTGTACAGGACATTGGGGACTGCATGGAATACCAGGACATTTCAAATCAAAATCTGTCTGTCTCTGCCAAGAAATTATATCTGGGTCAGCCCTGGATCATCCAGCAGGACATATAACCAGATCAAAACAAAAAAAAAGGTTTACTGAACACACTCAAGTTTCTGCCATGGCCATCTTAGTCCAGAGAAAACCTGTTGAATGAGCCAAAGAGGAAAGTGCTTGGCAGAGGATCTAGGACCCTGCACAATCTGGAGAGATTCTGGAAAGAAGAATGGTCTCAAATTTCCTGCCCTGTATTCTCCAACCTTATAAGACATTATAGTAGAAGACTATGTGCTGTTTAATTGAGGCGGTTGTGCAGGAATGCCAATAACCATAGCACATGATTTCTGGTAAAAAAGAATTACTTCTTCTATATAGAACCATCTACAGCACATTTTCCACCATCTGAAGAACCCTATCACAATGCAAAGAAACCTTAAATCATGCAAAGCGTTCTTTAAATCATGCAAACGGTTCTTTGAAGAACCTTCAACTCTATATTACATTTTGTTGGTCCAGTTACCGATTGTAGATTACCATTGTTTTTAGCAGGGCAGGATGCTTTAGTCCTGAGAACGTACAAACGAGCACACACAATCTGTGGGGACATTTAACATTAACCTTAACCTTAACAGAACTACTACTAGCCTAACCCCAACACTATTCTTTACCTTAACCAAACTACTACTAGCCTAATTCTAACCTTAGCCAATATTACTCCTATTCTAACCCTAACCTTAACCTTTACAGAACTACCTCTAGCTTAACACTAATCTTAACCTTAAACCTTAACAGAACTACTACCTAACCTTAACCAGAATTACTCCTTGCTTAACCCTGACCAGAACAACTATAACATAACCAGAAGTACTACTAGCCTTACCCTGACCATATATCTTAACAGGACTACTACTAGCCTAACCCTAACCTTAACCAGAATTACTACTGGTCTAACCCTAACCTTAACCAGAACTACTACTGGTTTAACCCTAACCTTAATCAGAACTACTACTGGTCTAACCCTAACCTTAACCAAAACGACTACTAGACTAACCCTAACCTTACCCAGAATTACTACTAGCCTAGCCCTAACCAGAATTACCACTGGCTTAACCCTAACCAGAACAACTATAGCCTAACCACAACTACTACTAGCTTAATCCTAACCATATATCTTAACAGAATTACTACTAGCCTAACCCTAACCTTAACCAGAAATACTGCTAGCCTAACCCTAACCATAAGCAGAACTACTACTAGCCTAACCCTAACCTTAACCTTACTCTGAACTTACATTTTTATTGATTTACATTGTGGGTATTAAAAGTCTCCTCAACATGAGTATATAAGAGTCCCCACAGTGTGGGGCAAACCTGACCCACATGCACACACACACACACACACACACACACACACACTAAAGACATTTCACCTCCAAAAACAGAAAATATAATCAAAGTAGACTGCACATACTCGCTTTCAAACAGGGAAAGTGGAAAAATCAATACAAGGCCCAGGTGTACAAAAGAGCCTGTGAAAGACTTCAGCTCTATTAATATATAATGATGAGAGAGAGAGGGAGAGAGAGAGAGGGGGAGACGGGGGAGGGAGAGGGGGTAGGGAGAGAGAGAGGGTTAGAGAGAGCAAGAGAGCGAGAGAGAGAGAGAGAGAGAGAGGGGGTAAAGAGAGAGACCGAGGGAGAGAAAGAAAGGGAGAGAGCAATCTAAACAATAATAAATTAAGACAGTAAAAGAGTAAAAGAATTATTGAATAAGAAAAGAGAGAGGCGGCTGGATTCACTGAGGGAGAGGGTGTAAGGAGGGGAAGGAAAATAGGGAATGGAATATTGGAAAATAAATAAAGAAATAAATAAAGGGAAAAAAGCCTTCTATTGATTCTCTTTTGCATTCATTGCGTCTCAGCATCTCTCTCTCTTTCGCCCTCTTTGTCCACACTGCTAGAGCCAGACACCCATACAGTTGCTTTCCAAGTAGAAAGGTGACATTCACTGATGGAATAATTAGCGGATGGCAGCTCACATCAGGTCAGTGACTCTGATAATGACCATTAGGTGAGTGGTAACGGCACTGGGCAGTGTTATGACGGGAGACGACTATGACTGATAAAGCAAAGCAATAACAATAATGATGATAATCACCGCTGGAAATGGTGATGAGAGCGGCTCATTCACTGGTGATCAACGTTTGTGTGCCTGAACTCAATGACCATAAATTATGGGTTTAAATAGAATTACAATAACATTTAGATGTTGAGTGTTGGAATAATTTTGCTCTTCAAATGCATTTACACATATACACGAATAATTACATAGTTAGCTACATAATAACTACCATTTTGAGAATGGTCCACCAAAACTTAACCTGGGGGTCCGTTTCCCGTACAACAATGGAGGCCAGCACTGAGCTAACGTGGGACGATGCCTCGTTAAACTGAAGTACCATGTTGGTTTGAACCACTATAATTCTACTATCATGTTTCCAAATGTGTTCAGTCTGACTTTCACAACGGAAATCATGCAAAAACTCACAAACGTCATAATATAATGCCAGAAATATGAGAATAAATATCACATAATTAATATATTACAGTATTTAGGCTACTCCTATTTATTCATATGGTAATTATTTAACTTACCACCACCATTACTAATAATAAAGGAATCATCCATAAATGTAATTTAAAACTAAATAAGAAGAAGAAGAAGAAGAAACATTTATTTTAGATGATTAGATAGAAATTATAATTATAAACTCTGCAGAATATAACAAATGAAAAAAAAAAAAAAAACATTACTAACATGACCCTTAAGCAGCATGTCTTAGTGGCACAGTTGGATAAATGTGTGAAACTAATCACAGCTGAGGATGGAGTTTCTTGACCGATGGGCTCGAAACCCAAGGGTGGGGGTATTCATTTGCTGGAGATTTACTCTAACCTTAACCAGAACTACCACTAGCCTAACCCTAACCTTAACCAGAACTACTAGCCTAACCATAACCTAAACGAAAATTACTACTAGCCTAACCAAACCTTAAACAGACCTACTACAAGACTAAACCTAACCTTAACCAGAACTACTACTAGACTAAACCTAACCAAGATAACCACTCTGAATATGACCACCATGAGTTTCTCGAACACGCAGGGGTGGGCTCAAAAACCAGAGGTTTAAGATGTTCTATCCATTGTTTCATAATGACAATGAAAGCTCTCAGTGATTAAGAACTGATTCATTAAAGTACTGCAAGGACTTGTAGGTTGTCTCTTGTGATACATGCTTGTAATAAAGACTAATTTGATAGCATCTTTTTAATAGGCCAAGACTAACATTACACAGCTATGAGTTATAGCAGACCTAACCCTAACCCTATATATATGTGTGTGTGTGTGTTTGAGTGTGGTTGCATTTATTGATTTGCTATAACTCATAGTTGTGTAATGTTAGTCTTGGCCTATTAAAAACATCCAATCAAATTAGCCTATATATATAAATATATAAGAAGTACATTAAAAACTACGTGTAAAGACGAAGATAAATATTCGTACCAGAAGACTGATGTAAAGGTTTTAGCTTACTGACGTGTCTCTTTCTACTGCCATCAATGACATCTAACCACAGGTCTACAGCTGTAGTTCCAACTACACAGCTTAACTATAGTGTTTGTGAACGTTTGGTGGAACTATGGTTTGGGGAAACACCTGTGTCACTTAACTATGGTTTGGACTATGTCAGTTACCAATGTAGTTACTGCCATAGTTCCAATCATGGCTTTGGGAAACACTCGCATCGCAACTGTATCGTTCCAGCTATAGAAGTTGCTAACATAGTTAGTTGCTAATATAGTTATGGTTTTGGGAAATGCACCCCTGCTGTAATATAAGCTTGCAAAAATCCTTACTTGAGCCATTTCTCAGGCAACAGCACTGACAGAGATGCAATAGCAGAAGTTTCCCCCATGAGCACCAAGCAAATGATGCCACGAGTGGCTTAGTTGCCTCACGATTCATCTTTGTGTGGGACTGTTTTTTGTGTGCTTCCTGTCTTGACAGTCTTTTGCTGAACAGTTTGTAATTATCTGCGGTGTTCCCCAAGGGTATGCTCCGGGGCATCCCAATACTCTGGCTTTCTTCTCCATGTCTGCCATTCGGATTGAATGCAAACACAAGAAAGGCTGTGTAACTGAAACTTCAACAAATCTACAGTGACTGGCCTGGGACCTGCTTTTTCAGCTAAAGCCAACAAGAGTCCTGCAATGACCTTCCACTTCTAATGTACTTCTTATGTACATTCGTCTTCTTCCTTTGACTTGACACTACTTTGGACCCCTGGTGTGGACCCCTTGCTGGTTTCATCCCCTCTTTGGGATAGAAGTACATGCTTGTAGTTCTTTTATCCTCTACACATATCACAGATGCCAAGATGTCTGATTGAGCTACTGGAATAGAACTCTAGTTAGAGATCAAAAGTGTCAAATGAAAACCAACTGATGGTGCTCCCGAGCTGTTTAACCAGGGATGGAACATACTTGAGCGTGGTTGAGGTATACTTTACTTGAACTGAATTTATACACTTGCATTTTTACTCAGTTACATTTCCAGGAAAATTAATCAAAGTTCTCATTCATTACTTTCCCAATTAGACCTTCAAAGTGCTTTGTTTAACTCTCAAAAATGGTCTGCCACTAGGTCTAACATCAGAAATACCAACCCCTAAATGATCTTCTTTCAACTTGACATTTTATGACTTTTGCTACAGTGACATTAGACTGTAGCAAAGCACACCATGGGGGACATTAGAAAAAGTGGAACATTGCTTTTGTTCATATTTCCATGCAAGGATGTAAGGAAAGCAGTTAGATGGGAATAAACATGTACAAACGTTATGAGGCTGATCTCGTTCCATATCACAAAGGCACTGTATGAAGACACATCATCAATAAGTGCATTTAAATGCACTTAATAATCCAATCCAATAACTGCAGAAAATCAGATTTGGTCAGGAATCTATTCAACACGTTTACATGCACTCAGTCAGTCAGTTATTGGGAAACTCTAGGTCTACACTGGCCAGGCAATAATTGGATTTCTGCTTTCCAACCAACAAATAAACTCACAGAAAAAAGGCCTATTTGCTGGAGGTGGAGTAATGTAATTGTACAATAAGACGTCTGTATAATTAATGACAATTCGGACGGGATAAGAAATTTATATTTCATATACACACACACACACACACACACACACACACACACACACACACAAATTAAATTACATGTAGAATGTAGATCTGTATCTACTATCCACTTACTCAGCTGGAACATATTTATACTGCTATGTACACTACTGGACAGTCCCAGAGAGTTCTAGAAAGTTTCTAAACAGAAAACTAGAACTTTTTAGAACCTCTAGAACAACTCTCAAATGTTCTAGACAATTCCAGGCAGTTCTATCGTCTTCACAGATCCAGACGCTAATTGAAGTCTACTCAGCACTATACGTATCACGGATGTTCTGGAGAACAGAGAGCATCATTGTCCTGACCACAAAACCAAGGTTTATGGGGACCAGTCTCCATGTTCTGTACATTTAAGTCCTAGGAATGAAGAAAACACACTTAGTACTTGGAAACAGAAATGCTTACAGCATCAGCAGCTTGAAAAGATGAAACAGACAACTTCACACGAGTCTGTGGAAAGCACCAGCCCTCCAAGGCTGGTAGCAATAACAGCAAGTTTTCTAACAGTTGGGGGCTGGTTATTATGAACCTGGCAAGAAGAATAAAACAGCACCTTTCAGGGCCAGTTCCAGAGTTATCAGTGGCTCTTTCTGTTCTCTCGCTCATACTCCTTCAAGGGAAGTAAAATGGCATTAACTTCAGGAAGTCCTCTTTTAACACACACCTGCACACAGTATGTGTCAAAGTACCCAACAAACCCTGTCACTGATGCCTCTGTGGGGAAGTGTGCCAAAAATAGTGCTTCCTTTCAGTCTCACGTACATGCAAAACTCTGTGTTCTTCAAAATTTAATAGGCAAAAAGTTTTCAGCTCATGACTCACACTGAGCAAGCCATTAGGAATTATGATATACATTAGCCTTGAAGTAACTGTGCTATTTCAGGAGCGATTATGATTTTGAAACTACACTGACCGGACACTTTATTAGGCATTTCATTCAGCTCTACTGACCATAGAGGAGCACTATGTAGTTCTGCAGATACAGACTGTAGTCCATCTGTTTCTCTGTATACTTTGTTACCCTGTGCTTCAATGGTCAGGACCCCCACAGGACCACCACAGAGCAGGTATTATGTAGGTGGTGGATCATTCTCAGCACTGCAGTGACACTGAGGTAGTGGTGGTGTGTTAGTGTGTGTTGTACTGGTGTGAGTGGATCAGACACAGCAGTGCTGCTCACCTCAGTGTTACTGCAGTGCTGAGAATGATCCACCACGCACATGATACCTGCTCTGTGGTGGTCCTGTGGGGGTCCTGACCATTGAAGAACAGGGTAATAAAGTATACAGAGAAACATGTGGACTTCAGTGTGTACCTGTAGAACTACAGAGTGCTCCTATTTGGTCAGTGGAGCTGATGGAATGGTTAATGATTATAGAACCAGATAGGGACTTAATTACATGGCTGGTTGGTGTAAACCCACACTCCTTAAAATGAAGGTGCTGTAAAGGGTTCTGTAGGGAAAAAAACACTTTTGGTTCCTTAAAGAACCTTTCAGTGGTTCTTGTAAAAGTTGAATGCCAATTAAAAGCTGGGAGTGAATGCTCAAGCCAGGAACCATCTAAGAAATCTGCTAGGGTTTGCTTGGCAAAGCTTGGAGTACTTACACTGCTGTAGAGATTAAATGGAAAATCTTAGTACAAAAGGAGGGGTGTTGGCTCAACTTGTGGGACTCAGGTTTGGAGAAGATAAGGGTGGCTGCTTTTGACTATAACATGTTCCCTTCTTCAAGCATCATGAATGACCATCCTTTTACGTAATTCCGCATCAAGAATTTGCATCAGTAAATATGGAAACTACAGAGAATTTGGTGTCATTGAACCAAATCCAAGACATATGGAGCCAAATGCTAATTAGCAGTTGCACATTGCAAAGCACTGTTGTTATCCAATGTATAGTCTTCTTATTAGAATTTCTCAACACTGTTCTAAATCCAGAATGCTGTGTCTGATTGGGAATGGTGTACTTGTTTACAGCTCCTCGATCTGGCATATGGTTTTCATGCAATCTTGTAATTACTATTCACCATTTTCCCCATAGGAATGAGGGAGTCTGAAAGACACTGTTTCACATACACTCTAAGGACAGGCCCCAAAGCACAAATTTAATGTTGTCCTCATCTGTTTATCAGTTTGTAGTTCCTCTGTCCTCCCCCAGGGTTCCTTTCCTTTTCACTTCCATACAAGCTCCATTTCCCTTTTCCTGACAGCCACCACACAGCATATACTCCCCCAGGGCAGATCCCCAGACTCTATTGCACAGCGGTACTGACCCATACCAAACTGCATGTACTCCCTGTATTCAATTCATAATGAATGTAATAATTACTATGTAACAACAATGTAACTACAATGCAATTACAAATAAATGATCCTATAAATGCATTTAAATAGTATAACAAAACTAAATTAATAACTCTTTGGCAGGTTAATTACTTTGGTGTCTTAGAAGCAGTGTAGTTTATAATGTGAAGTGCCAGAAGAGGACAGTGATTTCAGCAACAAATCTCCTTGCCAAACAAGCATAAGTTTGCCTGTAGGGCTTAAATGACAAAGGAAGTTAGTCTTACATCAGTGTCAATATTCAGCTTCTGTCTGGAGCTCTTTATGAGTAAAACCTAGCTTATATAATTTGCATAAAGAGCCTTCAGCAGTCTCTCGTAGACATCTACAACATAGCCAGGAGAATTTACTCTGAGGCTGTCTCTGAGCCATGCTCTAATTATTTTCCTAAATGATCCTATTCAAATTCCACTACATTAAAGCTGACTCCCATTTCATCATTTTACTTTCACTGCCACGCCTCCCAGTTCTCCCTCTGTGCCTGCCTCGCCTTCTGATGTCACTAACATGTGTCCCTAACTGCCCAATCAAGGACCAGTTTCCAGATCTCTCTCTCTCTCTATATATATATAACTGTTTGTTTCATTAATGAGATATTGCCCATGTTTGACTGTTAGTTTTTGGCTCTTTTCTCTTGGAATGTTGATTTGTACTTTGGTTGGTTGGATGGTTTCCTCCCCTGGCTCTGACCCTTGCTAGCCATATCGTTTTGCCTTCCTGGTTTTGACCTAGCCTGGTCTTCTGACTCTTCTTTTGAATTGCATTCTTGTTAATACTTTTACTGTATATATGATTTTTTTATTCTCACATATCTGCTTGTGTAGCTTGCAGCAGGAGATGCTAGACTAACATTGCTAACAATCACTGAAGCTGGATTGTCACCAAACTCATCTCTGTACATATGTGTCCAATAGTTCAAAACGTCTCCTAACCTGCTCAAAATGCAAAGGAGAGCGGTGAGGCAGCCATTGTGAGTCGTTGGAACTACTTTTACCTGAGCAAACTCTGTGGTATCATTTCACGCCATACAACCAAACAGGCTACATGAACTTCTCAATACTTGCACACAACACAAGGTAACTTGGAAGAAAAGCTTCGATTTTTTACTTAGGGGATCAAACCAATACCGGATTTTGCAATACCTGCGATTTTGACAACCATATTTTCAGCTGTGTACGGAAAACATAACTACACACATGAAGAAACACATCTGCTGGGATCTGGACCCACCTGTCACTCAACAGACATAACTGTGGCTCCTTGTACAACACAAATTGCGTTTACATGTGGAAGGTACCAGGTGATGCCTGGAGAGTGGGAGGGGCTCAACATTGAAGGCAAAAAAAAAAAAGGTTGTTTCTTTCTACTGTCAAACTGCATAAAGCATGTCACCTGTCATGGCATGACAGTAGCTAAAAGAACTCAAAAATGGACAGTGAAGACGAATATCCCATTTGCAACCTTCCTTATAATCAATATCCAAGACTTCCAGAAAGCTATTTATCTCAGAATTGATTCCTCTCATTGTAAATCAAACATGATCAGTTTATTCCACAGTTCCTTTGTAATATTACTGGTGGCTAAATCATATACACCCCTTTAAAAACTTGCTTTCTCTCTGGCGTGAAGTGAGGACACTGACCACATGTTGAGAGAGTGAGCCAGAGGGGTAAAAGAATACATACGCCTCTCGCTAGACAGACTAGGTAGCTAACGTATGAGTTGATTATGCATTGGCCGCAAAGCACTTTGGTTCACTCATGCTGGTTTGCCTGTGCATGCGCCTCTGAGCAACTCGTCAGGTTTTCCCAGCCAGTGGCATCGGCCTCTCCCCTGTGCAAAATCAGTGCAATTCGGAGCAAAGAAATTCTTTGGGAAGAACCTTTAGCCATTCCATACATTTGTCAATACTGAATAACCAAATGTCAATGTATTTTTTTCAATGTAAACGAAACTTTAGACTTCTCTGGGTTAACACGACGAATCTTAGTCAAATCGTCAGGACCATACTGGCAATGTTATAATGACATTTCAATCTACTCTGTGACATTGATAGGTATTCCGGCTCTTTTCAGTGAATCAGATCAATTGGCTCATGTCATTAATAAGAGCTGACCTTTTATTTCTGATCTTAAATCGTTCTTCATTGAGTAACCATTTTGGTCCCCAAAGTTAGCCAATTTAGCATTGTCATTTAACAACTTCCAATAAAATCATTAATTTGTCTTCTAATGCACCAGTAAGCAAGACCATTCACATTACCAGTCAAAGGTTAAGACATTCAACTAAATGGATGTTGGTGATCTTAAAGACTCTACAGTCTTACACTTAACAGCTACTGATGAGAGTCTGAAACAGTACATATCCTGATATACCACATATACTCTTGATGTACCACAGTATTATATTTCTCCATATCTCCACCTCTAATATATATTTAGTGGTGTAAAAACTTTGATTTCTTTTTCTGCACAGTTTAAAAGCTCTAGTTCCCCTTTCAGTTTAGTGAATATTCATGATGGACAGACCAATAGAATTGCTCCAAAACTGCTTAGAAAGAAACCTTGTTATGTCATCCTCCACTGCAGGTGTTTCATCCTCCTGTAAAGATCCATTGTGGAGGTTTTTAAGGTGAATTGCATAATTCCATCAGTGTTATTTTATAGGTTGATGTCTTCACTTTGATTCTAAAATGTAGGATTAAGATAGACATTAGGAGAACCTTCTATGAGAAGCTGGGTCTAAACTTTTGACCTGTAGTGCAAAACTGGCAATACCAATAAGTAATTTCAGTGAGTGAGCGTTGAGGGCCAATCCATGAATCAGTTATAAAACCAACAAGGCAAGTCAAAAATGAAATAGATGAGAACCAGACACATCAAACATCAGAAGAATTAATGAGGCATGCTTGGAAACAATAATTACACCAATAAACAGCTACTATAAAACCAGACTAATACAACCAGCAATAAGTGATGGGGATAATGAGGGGGGGGCTGAGTTTGGATATCTCAAACCAGTGATCCAGAAGCACTCAAAAAGAAATTCTTTAAACAGACTTAATTTAATTATCACAAAGAGTGGTTCCACACAACTGAATCGTGTTTTTCCAACATGAAGATATCTTGTTGGGACTTGTAAGTTCCTCGTGTAACACAAACACAACCAAATTTGGTCAATCCAAATCCAAACCCAAAGCTGTAATGTTAAATTACTTCAAAGTAACTCACTGAGCAGCATTTGAGTGATCACTGTAGCATTCAGCAAACATAATGCCGTGCTCAGCAGCAAAGAAGGCGTTGATCTTACAACCTTCAATACTGAAGCCTTGGCAAACACAACACAATATAGGTACAACATGCAATTATAATTACACCAAGAAACAGCCAGAATAAAACCAGACTCAAACTAATACAACCACCAACAAGTAATGTGGAGGTGTCTAAATTTGGCTATCCCAAACCAGTGATCTAGGACCACTCACATCACTACTATGAAAACAACAAGAGTGCCAACAAGAACCCAACTGGACTCAGACTCTGACCATGCATGGACAACACCACACACCCAACTTCTGATGGCTGGATTTAGAGGCATGCCTGCAGTGATAGATGACTGGTTGGAAGGAAATAACAAGCTTCCATGTGAACTGACCACATGTACTCTCCTAGAGAGAAAGACTGACAGCAGCAAGTCTGGAGGGCCACCAAATTGCAATCATGGCCAACCCATAAACAACTAATTACAGTCTCATGTTTTTGTAGTTGTTGTTTTGGTTGGGTTTTTTTTTTTTGTTTTTTTTAGTTCTGTTTCATTTTTGTGCAACAATGGCTTTCTGCTTTGTTGGGCATGGCTTCCTAATGACAGCTTCCTTCTCGCCGGTTCCCCAGTGGTTAATACAAGCTACTCTTTTGTAGCTGCGAATCAAATGTACTGGAAGAAATACATTTCAATTTTAAAGCATAATGGTTGAGAACGAATGATTGAATGAACACACACACACACATACACAGCTCAGTTGCTAGGAAACTCCACTTTGTTTCTGTTTTTGGGTGAATGAAAAGTACATTTAGGCAAGAAATTTAGCAATTACGAGTGTTCAAGCATGTTTGTGTGTGTGTGTGTGTGTGTGTGTGTGTGCACATACATTCAGTAACTGTCTTTTTGAATTTGCTGAAGCACTTTGCCCACTTGACTTGAGCGTGTATGGTTTCCACAGGACGAGTGCTGACAGTATGTGTGCCGTCATACACACACATATACACATGGCACTATGACGGGNGTGTGTGTGTGTGTGTGTGTGTGTGCATGTGTGCACATACATTCAGTAACTGTCTTTTTGAATTTGCTGAAGCACTTTGCCCACTTGACTTGAGCGTGTATGGTTTCCACAGGACGAGTGCTGACAGTATGTGTGCCGTCATACACACACATACACACATGGCACTATGACGGGTTGTCTGAAGCAGTGACAGCACATCGAGGGAGATTCAGAAAACAGGGGCGATGAAAGGATTGCAGTTTGATTTATGGGTGAATGAAAAAGATATTTTTATTCCAGCACATCAATTTACACTTCTTATTTTTCTCCCCACTGTCATCCAAATTGTGGTGACTTCAGTAAACATCAATGACTGGCATTCGCTTCTGTTGTTCGGTTGGTTCATATGGGCTTACTGACGGACATGCAACCATAAAAGCATAACCATGAAACCTAAACAAGCTTTCTGGCATGAGAAACCATAGCACTGTTATCATAGTCAAAAGAATAGCTGCAAAAATAGCTGCACCCAGAGGGAATCAACCGACAGGAATGAAACTTGGTGGGTAGGTTTGACATTTTGAGACATGCAAATGATTCAAGTTTCATCCCCGGCCACG
Organism: Semaprochilodus insignis; assembly: GCA_034552555.1. Classification (NCBI taxonomy): domain Eukaryota; kingdom Metazoa; phylum Chordata; class Actinopteri; order Characiformes; family Prochilodontidae; genus Semaprochilodus; species Semaprochilodus insignis. The sequence continues at coordinate 16,883,480 of CM067496.1, forward strand.
CATGTGATGTAAGCAAGGACGGGCCTTATCGCTGTACCTGACTGAGCCAACAGACATGATTGCAGACATTCAGCGAACAGTGATGCTCTCCATGAGTCATCCTGTTAGTGCCAGCACCATTGGCAGACGGCTGCACAATGCAGGTCTACATGCATGCAGACTGTTACACTGACTGCCCTTAACACCACATCAACGTCACCAAAGACTGCAATGGTGTCATGCCAGACTGTCATGGACTGACTCAGGTCATCTTCATTGATGAGTCCCGTTTTCGTCTTGGTGGAGATGACCAACGAATCCGTGTGTGGAGGCACGGATGGTCTGCAGGAACTGTGTGAGAATATTCAAGCTGCATGGGATGGATTATCACAGGACACCATTAGGAACCTCTACAACTCCATGCCGAGACGTCTGGTATGTTGCATTCACAAACATTATGGCCAGACGCTATACTGAGAGACACTACTTCTGTTTGTGTAGCTCAATAAATATTGTCCATGTCAGTCTAAATTTATCATCATTTATTGTTCCTGGTAACCTTTATCTTCCTTCCCAACAGCACTGCAATCCCACACTTCCCTCTGGGTGCAGTTATTATTTTAATAATGAGTGTAGCTTCTATGCTGGGTTGTCATCTAGCAATGTTGTAAAAGCTTGGAAAGCAAGAGAAATGTTGCATTAAGAATACCATCACTCTCACCTCAGTGGTACGTTTTAAGGATAATAATATATATTAACATATATCTTAATGCAAGGTTGATATCTTAAGGTTTTTCCTAAATGTGTTGTTGAGAAATGTCCTAAGATAAAGTCTATGACAGATCCATTATGGCTACATTCACATTTCCAGCCTCATTGCCCAAATCAGATTTCTCATCAGCTCTCAGATGTTCATTATTGTAATGGGATGGAGATGAAAAAACGTCAGTTTTCTTGCATTTTGGCCGTTTACTGGCTCCAACTTCACATTTGGTTTTGCTGCCACGTTAACAATGAATGGCATCACATGCACAGTAAAATCTGATCTGAATGTTCATATTTGCGTCACATGTCCATGAATCGGATATGTATCTGATCTAGGACCACATATGAAAGTGACTTGAAACTTTTCTTGTTCTTTTAAAGGTATAACTTCATTTGAATTGGAAAACATGCAGGTGTACAGAGACGTAAAGAGGTGTGTCAACAGTCTCTGGTGGAATGGTGGGTGAAGGAAGTGGTCTAGATTAGTTCAGGCCTATGTTTGGGGGCATCCGTGTGTTCAATAGTGTGACCACCTTAAAGGGAATATCCTGGCGAGCTGTCTCACTGTCTGGTATAGGAACTGCACTGCCCAGGACCCTACAGCAGATAGTAAGGATGCCTGGACCACAAGAGCCTACAGCAGATTGTAAGGATGCCTGAGAACATCATTGGGGTCAGTGATCTTCTCAGGCATCCTTACAATCTGCTGTAGGCTCTTGTGGTCCAGACTGTGCAGTTACTATACCAGACAGTGAGACTCTCTACTTCGCTTCTGTAGAACGTACTGAGGACTGGGTGGTGGGATGGGGTTTGCTGTTTTTATCCTACGCAGGAAGTGAAGTCACCGCTGAACATTCTTGGCCTAGGCAGGTGGTGTTGAAGGTCCAAATGAGGTTGTCAGTGATGTACACACCAAGGGACTTGGAGCTTTTGACTTTCTCCACAGTTGAACCATTCATATACATTAGAGAGTGATCTCCACCTCAAGTCTTCCTGCAGTCAACAGTAAGAGCTGGATAGTTGTCTCTGCACCAGCCTGCAAGCTGCTCCACCTCCTCCCTCTATGCTGACTCATAGCTGTTGCTGTTAAGACCCACCACTGTAATATCATCAGCCTACCTGAGGATGTGTTTTGAGCTCTGCTTTGCAGCACAGTCATGAGTCAGCTGTGATTAGCAGGGGAGTTAGCACACAGCCCTGGGGAGCGCCCGTGTTCGGTGTGATGGTGCCTCTTACCGATCCTGACAGACTAAGTGTCTCCCAGTCAGGAAGTCCAGGATCCAGTTGCAGAGGGAGGTGTTCAGGCCCAGCAGGCTCAGCTTTCCATTGAGCTGCTGTGGTATGATTGTGCCGAATCCTGAACTGGAGTCTAAGAACAGCATTCTAACATAATTGTCTTTTCTGTCCAGGTGGGTCAGTGAGAGGTGAATAGAAGAGGATATGGCATCCTGTATGGACCAGTTAGACCAGTAGGTGAACTGAAATGGATCCAGTGTGAAGGGGAAGATTGCTGTTTGTGTGTTTCATTACTAACCACTCAAACCACTTCAGAATGAGTGCGACAGGTTGGTAGTCATTGAGTCAAGACACAGTAGGACTGGCCATCTGGAGAACCGGGACAATTCCCGGTGGGTTGCTTTGCGTGTAGGCCACTGAGAGAGTGGGAAAGAGAAAAATACATGGTCGTTATTCTGTTGTGGTCGTATATAAGATGAATGGAGACCACTAGGGACAAATGGCATGTGTCAGGTGAGTACTGGAGAGAACAGACCTTGACATGTTAGCACCCCATGAAATGATGGTTTTTGAGAGTTATGATGGTGCTGGGTGGGCGTATGTGGTCACTGTGCTTGTAGTGGGCTGGTCTATATAAAAACGATAGTTTTCCAGGGCTAAATGTTGTTCCCCAGCCACCCCTGAATACAGGAACAATAGCAGTAGTTCGGAAGCACTCCGGGACAACAGCATGGCTCAGAGAGATGTTAAAGATGTCAGTTAAGACATCTACAAGCTGGTCTGCACATCCCTTGAGCACCTGACCAGGTATGTTGTCAGGACCAGCAGCCCTCTGAGGGTCAATACTGGAAAGAATAGGTGTAACATCTACTGAAACTAATATGGGCAATATTTATTGAGCTACACATACAGAAGTAGTGTCTCTCAGTATGGCGTCGGGCCGCCATGCCAGATGTCTCTACATGGAGTTGTAGAGGTTCGTAATGGTGTCCTGCGATAATCCATCCCATGCAGTTTGAATATTCTCACACAGTTCCTGCAGATTGTGCAGTAGGTGGTGGAGGTGGAGTGACACCAGGCCTTCTGCACGTGTGACAGCAAACTGTTCATCTTGACTCTGACCACGGTGCCTCCACACACGGATTTGTTGGTCGTCTCCACCAAAACAACAGCGGGACTCATCACTGAAGATGACCCGCTGCTATTCTGAGTCACTCCATGACAATCTGGCACGACACCATTGCAGTCTTTGGTGACGCTGACGTGGTGTTAAGGACAGTCATCGTAACGGTCTGCGTGCATGTAGTCCTGCGTCGTGCAGCCGTCTGCCAATGGTGCCGCACTAACAGGATGACTCATGGAGGGCATCACTGCTCACTGACTGTCCGCAATCATGGCTGCTGGGTCAGTCGGGTACAGCGATAAGGATGTCCTTGCTTACGTCACATGTGCGGTCGAGCTTGAAACTTGAATCATTTGCATGTCTCACTATGTCAAGCCTACCCACCAAGTTTCATTCCTGTTGGTTGATTCCTTCTGCGTGCAACTGTATATATATAATTACACAGCAGCAGTGCAAAAAAGCAGTTTGCTGGTGTGTTGAAGCTCACACTGATGAAAGTATTCCAAATGTCTAATCTTATGCAAGACTAGCACACTGACAAAGGTAGAATATAAAAGAGAAGAATGGTGGAATGGTTAATAGAGGGCAGAATATGAGGTAAAGAAGGTGAATGAGAGAAGAAAGAGAAGCTAACCAGAAGTTGAAATTACAGAAATCAAAAGGGAGAAATAATACTGTTAAGATGAGTGGAACGGTGTTCTTTTGATTATGTTAACCTCTGTTAATTCACACTGTTTAAAGGCAAAAGCTTTTCAGAAGTTTGAGATGAAATATCCTGCTTCTGAACTTTGTTCATGGTTAAATTGAAAGTTATTATTTTCAGGTCTTTTCATCCATCAAAACTGGAATTCAAAATGCAAACAGAACAAGAAATGATCACATACAGGTGTTGTAGAAGATTTACATGGCTGGAAACACACAATCCTAAAACTTTGATGTGGTATGTAATTATGAACCATTCACTCTATAGTGCATATGGTTCATTTATGGAAACTAAAGCAGCTAAATTAGTGATTTTTTAATGTATAGGTTTTGTGACATCACAAAAACATATATACATATCCACCACATGCCCTACAGCAGTTTAGCCCCACCCATTCACACTGGACATCCCTGGGGGGGTTCAGCTCCCAAGCCACTTGCATTTACAGACCAGCCGCCGCTACTTGAAGAAGACAAGAAGGATTCTAAAGGACTCCACCCACCCAAGCCACTGTCAGTTCTCGATGCTATTGAGCAGGAGGAAAGTCCAGAACCAGCCGGGTCCAAGATTCTTCCCCCTGGGTCATCAGGCTGCTGAACAGCCAGTAGTGCCAATGCATTGGTCAATGGGACTTTCACTACACATCTCACTCAAATCATCATGATCTCCATGGACAATCCACACCCACATGCAAACATCACTCTGCACTTACATCTAGCATATCTACAGCCTGCACATATAGACTGATATATTGTTCATCTTTTGAAGGTAAATGAAACATTTGATGGTTAATACTTCAGTTCTTTTACTCCAGTGGAGGTCTAAAGGGAGGAATATCTACTTTCACCAGAGGAGTATTTTACTTTGGGGATCTCTACTTTAACTCAACTACATGATCTGTGCATTTTGTCCACCACTGGAGGTTTTTAAATGGATGGCATGTAATACATAGTCATTATCTAACCATATTTACTGGAATCTGAAATGTGAAATGTAATGTAATTTAATTCTCAATATTTAATAAATAAATCATTATTATTATTATTACTATTATTATTGTTATTATTATTCAGTGATCTACGGCTCTGTACATCACTCTGGACCCTAACAGTTCTATGTAATGGTTCTACATTTGTTCTAACTTCCAGCTATTTAATTGAAACTATAACATGTGCTAACAAAACTTTAACATACACCAAGCCAAAAAAATTCAGGTCAGGTACAGAATGGGCCCATTCAGTCTATATTAATCTTAGTCACTAGTCACTCCTTTGGGTTATTAGGAACAACTTTTCCTAAGCAAGAACATTGTACTGCATGTTCACTGCAGTACAGAAAGAGGCAGAGGACATAAAAAAGGACAACGGCTTTGCAGAAACCCTTGATAATGTTCAACACAGAACTTAAATCAACTCACGTTTGTCACGTCACGTTGACACAGGTGTGATCATAAGTGAAAATCTTAGGTGTGTAGTCCCTAATGCAGTACTTCAATACAAAATACACATCAGGCAATAAATATACACAATGTAAACGGCCAGAATAGCTTAGCATATCCATATATACAGTTTTGAATTACAATAATATAAAGTTATGAATAGAAGCTATGACATATACAGATGGATGTACCAGATACACAGTATATGGATAAAAGGTAAACAAGATATCAATTTATATATATGCAGGTATAGATATGCTACATGTAAAGTAAGAGAGAAATGGTGTGGATTGTCCATGGACATCTGTGATGTTAACATAGGTAAGATGTGTAGTGACAGTCCCATTGACCAGTGCACTAGCCCTACTGACTGTTTATCAGCCTGATGGCATGGGTAAAGAATCTATCTTGGAACCAGCTGGTTCTGGACAGCAGCTCATGTGCATACCTGTACGTACATGGACAAATAGCCACCGTGGCTTAAGAGATACCTTCACTTCCATTCACTAGTCAGTTTACTAGACACACCTCCACTATATAGATGTATAAGTATGGTCAATTTCTGAGTACATGAATGCTGTTGGACAGATATTACTTGAAGGGTGGACCTTTCTCAATTCCACAGTGACACTGACATGGCAGTAAGACGGAGGCATATGTGTAGTTGGTGGCACGGTAGTGCAGTGGCCTCACAGCAAGAAAGGCCTGGGTTCGATAGGCTTCCATTCCCTTCATGTTCTTAACCGTGTCTGTGTGGGTTTCCAGCAGGTGCTCCACTTTTCTCCCACAAACCAAACACATGTCATCAGGCTGATGGGAGATCCTAAATTGCCCCTAGGTGTGAATGTATAGGATGTTTCCTGCCTTCCGCCCAATGGGCATGGGGATAGGTTCCAGCACCCCTCCCCCCAACCCAGAAGGATAAACAGCTTAAAAGATGAATGAATGAATGAATGAATGAATGAATGAATGTGTGGTGCTGGTACAAGTGAATTAGGCACAGTGTTGTTGCAGGGGATCTTACACACAATGCTAGGTTGAGAGTGGCCAATACTAGTCTGGGGTTCGATTCCCTGGTTGACTTTGTGGTTTGTGTGGTGCAACAGATAACATCACTATCTGCCAGTGTGCTACCACACTATATGACAGACTAGTGTAATATATGTTTTATTAGAACATTGGAAATTGAGACAAATTGTTTAATAACAGATTCAATGAATCCTCAAAACTTTACAGAATAAAATTCTGCCATCTAAATGAGCAGCAATCGTTCACCTAACCTTCAAGAGTTCTCCTGCAGTGCTCGCATGTAAAATGAGGCGCCCACGCTTTGTCTTGATCCCCGACAGTCATGCCGAAGTATGCTTTGTAGGCCTCCCACATCTTAGCAGATGCTTTCACGGAGTACTTTCTCACTCTGGTCATAATAAAGTGGCCACAGACGTAGCAGAAATGCAGGTGCCGGATACTGCAACCTCTTGATGCTTCTAAACTACCTGTAGCTGTATATCCAATATCCACTCACTCAGCTGGAGCATCAACTGAAATGGCTGTTTTAACACACCTGTATTTATACTGCTATGTACACTACTGGACAGTCCCAGACAGTTCTAAACAATACTCCAAAATTCTACAAAATTTTGGACAGTTCTATAAACTTCTGGAGAGTTCTCACAATTCCAGAAACTACTTGACATCTACTCAGCACTGAATGTATGGCAGATGTTCTGGAGCATAGAGAACTCTTCAAAACATTGTTGTACTGACCACAAAAGCAAAGTTAATAGAGACCAATAGCCATTCTGATTTGTTAATATCCAATAATAATCTTGGTTCACCAAAGTTGCACATTTAGGTGCACTTTATTCTAAGACTGAGAGAATCTCAGGACAAAGACTGGACTCAATCTCTGCAACACTACTTCTAACATAAATGAACTGGCTTTATAACTACTACTCTATAACTGTAACTGGTACCCAACTTTATATAAAGACAAGACTTAATTAAAGACACATATATATGTAAAACTATCTAATTAAGATGCAGCATTTAGAGGAGGCTGACAACTGCAGCTAATTACACAGTATAATTCGATTAAATCGTAACCATAATCAAACAAGTGAATGATAAGGGCAGAAAGGGGGAATCATAAGCTCAGAACGCACAGGTAGAAATTTCACTAATGAGTAAAGTTCCGCATAGCCACATCAACTGTCTGCAATTTGCTTAACTGCAGGTTAAAAAGCCAGAATGTCAATTTAGTTTCTAAGGATAGAACCGAGCACTGAAAGGTCACCTGCTATAAATTTGTGTGTGTGAATTGAGAACAGAAGCGAGTCCTTTTCCAGCAATCCTCAAGTGATGCTGTGAACATTTTGAGAACATTTGTTGTGAGGGTTTTGGAATCTACTGCAGTGGCAACTTTGCCAAGTCAGTCTTCATTTTAGTCCAAGAACACTACGCTCCTAAAAATGAAGGTTCCTGAATGGTTCTTGGCTTGGATGTATTCTAGGACAAAACATAAACAAATAAGCGATCATTATGTGGACAAACTTTTCTAAAAAAACTTCTGCACAGTTGTGCATCTCAAAAATCCAAAACACTGTGAGGTTCTTTGGGGGAGCAAAAGTGGCCCTCTTCACAGTAATACTTGATTTGGAGTGGCCCTTTGGAGAACAGTAATAAACTCTTAACAGGGTATCAGTAATGCATTAACAGCATATCAAAACAGTAGCAGTAGTGAAGCTTCTGAATACAGTAAACTAAAGGTCTTGAAGATGTATTATTGATTCATTACTTACATTTAGACATACTGTGGACATCTTAAATTAAGTAGTCTTAATAAGTTACTTCTATTAAGCAAAACCTAACCTCAACCTTAACCCTAATTCTAAACCTACTCTTAACCTCAACCCAAAACTTAATCCTAACCCCAACCTCAACCAACACCCAACCCTAACCCCAACCCCAACCCAAAACCTAATCATAACCCTTACCCTGGCCTTAATCCTAACCCTAACCTGAACCCAAAACCTAACCCTGACCCTAACCCTGACCCTGACCCTAACCCTAACCCTAATCTTAACCTTTACCCAAAACCTAATCCTAAACCTAACCTTAGCCCTAAACCTAACTCTAACCCAAATCTAATCAACCCAAAATCATACTCCTCACCCTGGGCCCAATCCTAACCCGAAACTTATCCTCATCCCCAAATCTAATCCTGACCTTAATTCTGGCCCTAATCTTAACCATAACCCTTACCTCAACCCAGAACCTAAACCTAAACCTACCCTTAACCTCAACCCAACACATAATCTTAACCCTAGCCCTAACCTTAAATCTGATCCTTGCCCTGGCCACGTCCTAACCTTAACCTCAACCCAAAATCAAATCGTAACCCTAACCTTAAAACAAAATCCAATCCTGACTCTAACACTGGCCCTAATCCTAACCCTAAATGTAATCCTCAGGTGAACAGCTACAGATATGAACCCTCCTAACAAAGTGAAATCCACTGATCTCAGCAGATTATTAACGAATCTTATTTACGCAGTAATTAAAAGTCTCTCGATAATCTGCTGAATGTATCAGATGCTTCATTGTTCCTACAGTATTGCTATGTTGTTGTCATGTTACTGAGAGTCTGCTGAGCATCTATTTCATCTAAAAAGGGCCACTGCGAAAAAGTCTCACCCTCTTTCTAAATACCACACACCACATATTGACAGACAGCGATATTAACAACATAAAATATCTCTTTTCCAGAGCATGCATGCTTCCCATGATTCCCCTGGCGTGACCGTCAGCATGGGCATGCCTCACAAGCTTCTAGAGGCCGCCCCACGGGTCGCTACACAGCCACCCTCTTCAAAGGTCAGTCGGTCCCTGGTGACCTACCCTTGGGCCCATGCACAGTCCTAGCCAGCACAAAGGCAGTGGGGCACTTGCTGCTGTCCATGCCCAGGGCCATGTCCTTTCCACTGCAGCCCCCTGCTGGGTGTGGCAAAATTTCCCTGAGCGCAGTGTGTAAGATCCTGCACAGCTGGGGGCAACAGCAAAAACAACCGTGGTCCAACAAGTCAGCTTCCGTTCTTGCTGCCACCTACTGGTGACTGACCCGAGCTGGTCACCTTCCGACTGGATGGTCGTCTTGCAGCCATCATTGAACCTCCCAGCCAGGATCTGTCTATCTGCCAGCAAAGACTTGCGGTGCCGCGCAGCATGACGTCTTCTGTCTCCACAGCACCAACCAAACCACTGCTTGTTGTGGTGGTCCCATGTTGAAACCTTCGACAGTTTCACTTTTGGTGGCATTGCTGTTATGCCTCGCAGCCTCCAGCCTCCTTGCAACAGCCTCGTTGTCAAGACCATGTGGAGCTTTGCAGAGTTGTCCTCATTGTGACAATCTTTTGGCTGGCTCTGCTTCTCTTGCCGTCCACTCTCGAGTTTGTGAAAGCACCATTCCTTACCCACTGAGAATGCTGTCCCACTCTGTTGCGTACCACCAGTAGGCCATAATTCTGCTGCAAAAAGTGCTCTTTTATCAAATACCAAAAGGAATGCGCATACAAAGCACCAAACTCACAGAGAGGGTCACCATCAGCTGTGCAGGTCACCCTCACGGTAACCAGCTTCCAACACAACAAGCACACTTCCTGTCACATAACACACCCAGAAGGAAGTGTGGTATTGCAGTGCTATTGGGAAGGAAGATAAAGGTTACCAGGAACAATAAATGATAAATTTAGACTGATATGGACAATATTTATTGAGCTACACATACAGAAGTAGTGTCTCTCAGTATGGCGTCGGGCTGCCATGTTTGAGTTGTAGAGTTTCCTAATGGTGTCCTGTGATAATCTATCCTATGCAGCTTGAATATTGTAACACAGTTCCTGCAGATTGTGCTGTAGGGGTGGATGGTGTTAAGGGCAGTCGTTGTAAGGGTCTGCGTGCATGTAGTCCTGTGTCGTGCAGCCATCTGCCAATGGTGCTGGCACTAACAGGATGACTCATGGAGGGTATCACTGCTCGCTTGAATGTCTGTAATCGTTGCTGTTGGGTCAGTCAGGTCTCACAATGTCAAACCTATCCACCAAGTNTGGGCTGCCACGTTTGCTAACCCAACAAGCCAGACGTCTCGGCATGGAGTTGTAGAGGTTCCTAATGGTGTCCTGTGATGATCCATCCAATGGAGTGACACCAGGTCCTCTGGATGTGTGATGCGTGACAACAAACTGTTCATCTTGGTGATTCGTTGGTCGTCTCTACCAAGACAAACGCAGGACACATCACTGAAGATGACCAGCTGCCATTCTGAGTTACTCAGTGACAGTCTGGCACAACACCATTGCAGTCTTTGGTGATGCTGACGTGGTGTTAAGGGCAGTCGTCGTAACGGTCTGGGTGCATGTGGTCCTGCGTCGTGCAGCCGTATGCCAATGGTGCTGCCACTAAGAGGATGACTCATGGAGGGCATCACTGTTCGCTGAATGTCCACAATCTTGGCTGTTGGGTCATTCAGGTACAGCGATAAGGTCCATCCTTGAATCATAAGCATGCTTCACAATGTCAAAGCTACCCACCAAGTTTCATTCCTGTCAGTTGATTGCTTCTGGGAGCAACTATTTGTGCAACTAAGTTTTTGATGATGAGTGTAATACATACCACTTGCCTGTTAACTGACAGACAATGGCATGCCTCCCTTGATCCTCCTAGCATGGCTTCTCAAGTCCAGCACCAGCCTGTAGTGAGTGGCTATACTATGTTAAATTCAGTAAATAAACAGTGCATTAAAAACTGTACTCTCCACTGAGGATGTGTTCACTTATTTTCACCTAGGAAATCAAGTAAACATGCCATTCGACCAGGGTCCAATTATTTTGCATAAGACTGTACATCACATTTGGTGAAAAATATTAGGCTGTTCTGACCTGAGCTTGACCGGCGTGTATCTGATTATTAACCTCTTTCTGCAGGGTTTTTGTTTGCTCAGACCTTTTTGCAGCTCTGTTCCGCTGTGTACTGACCTCTTCCCACATGACCATGAAACACTTGAGCACAGTCATGAAAAGGTTCAGCAGATAGAAATAAGGTCATCACATCACTTTGTTATTGGAGTAATACCAGCTAAAGTGAAGTGCTGCATCCTGCTATGCCATTTGACCATCATGCATTTTTAACAATGCTTACAAGCAAAGTCATTTACTTTTAATACATATTTTCAAGACCAAATTACTTTTAAAGCTATTTTCTGTATTTCTGGCAAATGACCTGGCAAATGCATATACTGGCAAATGCATACGTTTGTCAGTAACAGAGTAAATGGGAGTAAACTTACAGAGTAATAAGCTCACCGGACAATAAATGAGTCACCAGTGACTGTCACATACCTAATAGCATGTAATACCTCCACAAGCATGAATAACAGCTGTGATTGGATTTGGCATGGACGGGACAAGTTTCTGGATGTAGGGCACAACAATGTTTGGACACTCTTGCGTCAAAGAATTATGCAGTTGGGCCAGATTTGGTGGATGCCTTCCCTGGCACAATTCCGAGGAGAATTTCCTGCAGACTGGGATTTTGGCCACTGCAAATGCTAACAAATTAATATATAATTTACTAAAATACGTCTATTTTTACAGGCTGTTTTGAAAGATTTGAGTTGAACTCACATTTATACATCATCTCTGGTCTCACCACCACTGCACCTGCTGTTGCATGCATGAGAAGCTCCTCTTTCCGTTTCCTGTCGTGGGACAATAATGTCCATCATTACCATACTCAAAAATCAGCTGGTTCTAACTGTGCACTGTGGAGCTATGAGTATGCTCAACTGGGACACTTCCAAACTTACACAGCTCTCCTTATTGCGTTCATTGTCCACATACTTTTGACCACACGATGTCATCGGAATTCAAATGTGAAAATGGAAACAGGCCTCTCGTCTTTGAAACCACATACGCTCTTTATCAAAAGAATAGCCGCACAAATAGCTGCACCCAGAAGGAATCAACCGTCAGGAATGAAACTTGGTGGGTAGGTAACATTGTGAGACATGTGAATGATTCAAGTTTCACACTCAGTCGCGCATGTGACGTAAGCAAGGACGGGCCTTATCGCTGAACCTGACTGACCCAACAGCCACGACTGCGGGCATTCAGCGAGCAATGATGTCTTCCTTCCCAATAGCACTGCAATCCCACACTTCCCTCTGGGTGCAACCATTCTTTTATGATGAGTGTATGAAAGCTTCATCAAGTTTTCCCCCCCCTTCTTATATCTTCACAGGAATTGAGCAACACCATTAACATCTTATACTGAACAATTGTCCCGAAGTGTATATGTGCAACCAGTTCCTAACATATTGCTTCAGATTCATTTAACATGGTACCTGTAATCTGACACATACAGAATATGAGCACATGTATACACAAACAAATTCAGGTTTAAGGTCTGCTTTTCATTCAAAAGTGTAGATCCTGAGCAACTATTTCGTCTTACCTCCTTCCTACTACAAGCAGTGTGGATGGCTCAATATTTAGCAATGCATTACTGCTGCAGTGAAAACAAGTGCTCCAAGAGACACTTTAGAACCAAATTAATTATGCTTTGCTAAATGCAATTACTAATGCTTTGTCACAAAGCATTTGGGAAATCTGCAGCCTATGAGCTTCAGAAAGCCAATACCCAAACTGCTAGAGAACACAACCAAATTTGAGAACTGTGCTATTAAATTAACATTTCAAGGAATAGAGACAGAGATCATTGCATCGAGGGAAATCCACACTCCTCCTGGGAGCAAACATTTAGCAAAGTATTACCAGATTAGACAATCTGGAGATTTGGGAGAATTCCCGGTGGGCTGTTAGTGTTTTGGGCCGGATACACGCTGTTAAGGGCATTTTCACACTAAAGCCTTTTTCCAGAACTGGATCTGCTTGATACATTTGGTCAGGTGTGGTCAAACTTGTTTTCGAGCCTGGAAGCGATCAAGAGCACCAGTCTCTGGTCCTTAGAAGGGCATTTTCACACTAGAGCTTGTTTCTGTACCCAGGACCGCTTGCTCTGTGGGCTCGGTATGTATGGTCAAGTGTGGTCAAAGCTGTCAAGAAGCCTGGAAGCGGTCCACAGCACCAATCTCTGGGTCTCTGAGGGTATTTTCACACTAGAGCTTTTTGATTTGAGATTAAGCCAATGATTTTGCTCAGTACTCGGATGCGCAGCGTGCTGTTTTGAATGGAACATCTTTATTGGAAATTGTCTGTATGGGCTGTGCTGTATTTCACATGCAGTAGAGTACCCATGTTGCGTCATGTCCGTCGGACGGAGCATTTTAGTACAGTGTGAGTTTATAAATTGCATTTTTTCTCCGTACATGGTGTTAACCACACTAAAGCATACTTTGGGAGTTGTTGGATTGTTGAAATCCACCTACAGCCAATTCAGCTAATTTTTAGCCCTGGCCCACTTCAGTTGGTGTAACTCAACCTGGAGACTTGTTAAAGGACAAAAAAGACACCTGATTAGATACACACAGTGGAAGGTTGTCAATGGGAAGTAACAATCTGTTGATACTTATTTCAACTTAAATCAGTAAGTTGAAGCCAATAATTGAGACAAGTGCAAAAACTCATGTTAATAAGTCTGCCCTACTTTAAACCTGCATTGCTAAGTTGAAACAACAAGCACTCCATAGTCAAATCAACTTGCAGAAAGTAATTTAAAGCCAAACTAGACATAAAGCTATGAGTTGAAGCAATCGTTGATTACAAATTGATTTAACATCAGTTGAAGCTGTTGGAATTTTTTACAGTGTAGTTTAACCACTTTTGGGTAGCGATATGATGAAAAATCTGCTTATTTTTTGCATAATAATGGATAAGGGGAGTGATGTCCCAAGAAAGTCATTACTGCAGACAGAATTCCTTGGAAATGAACTTTCCAAACTTCCAAACCAAACTTCCAAACCAAAAAAAGTTCCAAAACAAACTTCCAAACTCCTCAAAAATCTCTTTTTAAGAGGCTTCACATTCTCCAGCTTCTTTATTTGGTTGTTTTTTTGCTTTGGCTCTGATATTTGCTATTCGCCATTCCATACCATCAACTACCATGGGCAGCAATCTTAGGGGTTCCCTAGACAGTGCGCATTTGTTGTTAATCTTTGTGAATCACTTGGAGCAACAACATGGACCATCTGGGGGTCCTGAGGATCTGCTTGGGAAAGCATTAAAGCTTAGAAGAGCTAAAAACGATCCAACCCATTAACATACAACACGATAGAAACCAATGGGCTATTGTTGTGTCGTCTGCCCGCTGTATTCTTATGAGCACAGCTTTAAACCCAAAACCCAACAAATGAATGTCTTACAAAGTAACCCACATAACAGTTCTAATGCTTACCTGCGCCAGAAATCACACATAATAAACTAGTGACTAAGTAATCCTGTATTGAGCAGGGTGGAAAAGAAGGAATAAATAGAGTTGTTGAAAGAGTGGAGAGGGGGATGAGGAGAATCGATTAGCCGGGCTTGCAGAGAAGGGGGAGTTAAGACATCAGCTGCTAGCTTCTGATAACAGCACAGCCATGTGTCCCCTCAGCTCCGTAATGCACCCACTGATCGTCACTTGGCATGTGTGCGTTTGATGGTACTGTTGGAGTCCTGCTCATTAAGTAGCTGAGTGATGCCAAAGCTTTGTTCTACTGCCAGCTTCTTACCACGTCTTATAGCAGGAGGAGGGGATAACACACACGCACACACAGAGAGAGAGAGAGAGAGAGAGAGAGAGAGACAAAGATAGGGAGAAAGAAAGAAAGAAAGAAGGAGAGAGACAGAGAGAGAGAGACAGAGAGAAAGAAAGAACGTGAGAGAAAGTGAGAAATAAAGAATACGAGAGACAGAGAGAGAGAGACAAAGAAAAAAGAGAGAAAGAAAGAAAGAAAGACAGAGAGAAAGCGAGATAGAGACAGAAAGAAAGAAAGAAAGAAAAAGAGAGAGAGACACACAGACAGAAAGAAAAAAGAGAGAAAGGGAAGAAAGAAAAAGAAAGAGAGAGAAAAACAGAAAGAAAGCCAGAGAGAAAGACAGAGAGACAAAGAGAGAGACAGAGAGATAGAGACAGAAAGAAAAAAAGGAAGAAAGAGAAAAGAAAGTAAAAGAGAGACAGAAAGAAAAGAGAAAAAGAAAAAGCAAAAGAGAAAAAAGAGACAGAGAAAGAAAGAAAAGGAAGAGAAAGAAAGAGTGAGAGAGAAATAAAAGAGAGAAAGAGAGAGCGAAAGAAAAAAGAGAGCTATAGAGAGACATAGAGATAAAGAAACAGAGAGAGAAAGGAAAGCTAACAGGTTAGCTAACTGTGCTAAGAAAACCAGGCTCAGCCTGCGTTCCGTGCCGAACTGTGTGCGTGTGGAAAACTCACTGGAACTGTTCGGATCTGCTGTGGAATAGAGGCTGTAGCTCTGAGTTTGAGTGGAGCTTGATGTTCTTCTATTTCAGATAACAGCACTGTTTATCTGATGGTGACAGTTCTGGTGGTCCACCAGGTTGTGCATAGACTCTAGCAGGTCGTGTATAGGGTCTACCAGGTCATGTACAGGGTCCAGGTCGTGTATAGGGTCTACCAGGTCGTGCATAGGGTCTACCAGGTCGTGTGAATGTTGGGTTTCTCTTTACGTTCTAGTACTTTTATGAATTCTAGTCCTGTGAACTCCTGTTTTGATATCCTTTGATGTTCCCCCTTTCTTATGCAAGTGGGTTATCATCTAACTGGCTCAAAAACAGCTCCTGAAATGAACCCCCATCAACTTTGAGAATTTACAGTGAACTCAGTATTTGACAAAATGCATACAGTATTTGTACTGAAGCACTACAGTCGTTCTTTAGACTTCTTATGTTGTGTTGAGGAACTAACTAAATGTCAGAAGACTCTATCCTATCGTCAGCCGAATTACATCTGATCTATCTATCCATGTTCACACATTCACAACGTTAATATCATTTCAAATTTATAACACATTCTAACGTGATTTTTTTGGACAAAAACAAATGAAATATAAGTAATGAAATATAATTTCTCAGTTTTATACAAGCATTCTCAAAAGATTCATATTTCAAGTTCCGTTAGTCATAATTCAATTAGTTATAATAGAATGGTCTCTTGATTCACGTTTGGGCATCCTTGGCCAAATGACATTTTCTTAGTGCACATTTTAATGCACAATTTTTATTTAATATACTGTATTAAAAAACAAACAGAAATTAAAAAAACTGAACTATACAGTTCATTCTAAAAAAATACTATATTATTACTTCATATGAATAAAAATTATTGTGATTACAACTATACAATTATGTTATGTTTTATTTATTTCCCAATACGTTAAATAAACAAAAACTGTGCATTTAAAAGAAAGTTCATTTCTTGAAAATGATGTGCTTAGATTAAATAAGTAACCGTTAAAGAACTGTCTATAAAGAGATGTCAAATGAAGTTAGCATGCTAACCAGCTACCGCCAGGCGGCCTCTGTCATAATAACACTTTGTACCTGAAGAGGTGATAGTGAGTCACTGAGGTGCCCAGTGGAGTCAGTCCAACATGAGAGGATGAAGAAGTAGAACTGCTACTCTGACGGTATATTTTAACCTCTGGCCAATCATGTTGATCAGATTAGATCTGCAGATTAGATCATTTATATCTAATCCAATAGCCCAAAAATATAGGCAAACTATAAAATGCAAAGTAAGTTGTGTGTCCATGCACTACAGTCAAGCCAAGAAACTTTAGCTGGTGTAGGTTAACGTGATTAGGAACTGTAAGATTTACCTTACAGTCATCTACTTATGGCCATGTTGTTTGTCGCTGGGCAGGATGGGCTTTGGTCCTCCTAATGAGACCAAAGACACCCACCTTAACAAAGCTAAAATTGGCTTCCCACCTTACTGGGTGCCAGACTGTGGATCATTCCAAAAGGTGTAACAGGAGATTCAGACAAGAAGCCAACTCTTACTTCATTTCACCTCACATCTGGGGTAGTTTTGTTTAAATTAGCATTTTTTAAATGAGCTTCAGGTGAGCTTCAGATTAGACATTTCAAAAGGTCAAAAGCCACCCTCGAAAAGCTACCAACCATGATCGGACCATCTGTAGGGACGATCGTTTACCATCACCAGACACCCACTCCAACTGCTAAGAAAATTCCCATTGCGTTGTACAAGTTGGACACTTAAGTGGAGTACAGGGTGGTGTGCGAAACGTTGAATTCACTGTTCACTGTTGTGTACATGCTATACGCCATGCCATAAGATCAGATAGAACAGGATCATGTGACTTCTTCAAACTTTCTTTATTGATTGCTTGTTCATTGTTTATTGATCAAGTTTGACGACGACATAACAATAATCAGCAACATCACCGACGATGATGGGGGCCCATACAGAGAGGAGGTCAAGAGTGGTGTGCCGCCAACAACCTCTTCCTCAATGTCAACAAAACCAAAGAGCTGATTATTGACTTCCGGAGGGGGGAAAGAACGCACAACCCACTGAACATCAGGGGCACGTTGGTAGAGGAGCCGAGGATCTTAGTTGAACACATCATACATTGTCAGGAAGGCCCAACAATGCCTCCACTTCCTCTGAAAGGTGAAGGAGAGTCAAGCTGCCACAGCAGCTCCTCTGCAACTTCTATAGATCCACTGTGGAGAGCATCCTGGGAAGCTGCATCACTGTGCGGTATGGCAGCGCCACTGCTGCTGAGCACAAGGCCCTGCAGAGGGTGGTAAAGACTGCACAGCACGTTACCACAGCTGCCCTCCCTCCATACAGGACAAAGACGACAGGAGATGTCTGAGGAAGGCAGTCAACATATTCTCAGACCCACACACCCCAGCCATCCCCTGTTCCAACCTCTGCCATCCGGAAAGAGGTACTGGAGCATCCGAGCCAGAACCACCAGGTTTAGGAACAGTTTTTACCCAAGTGCCGTCAAACTGGTCAGACCGGCAGCACCTACCAGAACATGACTACAACACTATAGACTGTTACTGATCTAGGCTGATCTCCCCTGCCCATATACAATGGGCTCCACTAGCCCACAGGACTATATGCACTGCACTTTAACTAGATCTCAACTGGAAAATCTGAGCTGTGTATGTTCTATACTGTACATCTCTACTGTACACTGTTTAACTGTTCACCTGAACACTGAGCTGCTATTCTCACTACCTGCACTGCACACTTCATATATTCACCTACAGTTTATTACATATACACATACTTATTGCACACCTGGCTACCTCAACGTACTGTACTTTCCTACATGTACACTTACACTAAGCTGTATCTCGCTCCACTGCATATGCTAACTGCTGTTTGCACCCCAGTTCTAGTATTCACATTCTGACATACAGTTACTGCACTTGCACATTTATATGTATGTGTGTGTGTGTGTGTGTGTGTGTGTGTGTGTGTGTGTGTGTGTGTGTATTACTGCACTGGAGATTGAACTGAATTTAATTGAATTGAACTGAATTTCCCATTTTGGCTTTAGCAATAATCCAAGTTTTCCCTTTACATAGAGTGATATTGGGGTGTTTTTTTTCCAAATTTCGGACTTTTCCCATTCAGGTTTCTCTTCCTTGTGCTCTTTTAAAACCGGACTGAATTGGATGAGAAACCCATTAATGAAAGGCAGAATAAATGCAACAATGGTTGAAGCACTTGCCAAGCAATTGCCACCTGCAAACAAATGGAAACCATGCACTACAAACAGAAAATTGCAGAAAGTTTGTTCCTTGTAGAGGATGTGCGGACTTAACTTGCACGCAATTTGACTGGGGTGTTCAAACTTTCGCATTGAATTGCTGTGTCCCTAGAGTCTATAGGAGTGATCAGGAAACACCCAACCCTATTGCCAAGTGTGAAATGTGTCTATTTTCAGTGGAGGCTTGTTCAAGTGTATGTTCTCAGGCCTACAGTCCAAGCCTGTAACCAAAAATAACTGAAGAACAAAAAGTACATTCATAATAGTGATGGAACGAGGAGGAACAATAGTCAATTTCCATGGCACGTACATTGCAAACTACCCAATCAGGGCTAATTTGAGCAGCTTGACACAAAAGACCTTTGATGCAATCATGTCCACCTATAATAGAAGACTAATACGGCCAAGGGCTCTGATTTGATACAAAACACACACTTTGGCATTACTCTTTTAAGTGGAAGCAATTCTTTTCAGCCAGACCTTTTTAAAAGAATGAATTGGCATCTCGTCTATTCACGAAAGGAAAATTGGTAGCACTGGCTATCAGGCTGTGTAATGAGGCGAGAACAGGTGATATTCAAAGGCGCATAGTCATTTGTTCAAAGCCTATTCTTAATAAATACGCTGTATACTGAAGCACAGTGGCAAAGGCGTTTGGGGGCGGCTATACACAGATACACAATGAATGCACATATAGAACTACACTGACAGATGAGCCAACATAAATATGCTCTCGCTTGTTTGAAGGAAGTGTGGGATTGCAGTGCTACTGAGGAAGGAAGATAAAGGTTACCAGGAACAATAAATGATGATAAATTTAGACTGATATGGGCAATATTTATTGAGCTACACATACAGAAGTAGTGTCTCTCAGTATGGTGTCGGGCCACCATGTTTGCTCACACAACACTCCTGACATCTCGGCATGGAGCTGTAGAGGTTCCTAATGGTGTCCTGTGATGATCCATGCCATGCAGCTTGAATATAGATGCATAATTAAAAGTATGAGTGCTCAGTTAAAAGTGGATGCTGCACTTGTTTAATCTATACTGACCAGTAAACAGCTATTAATGCTAACATTAAGAGGTAGGGACTGTGCATTTCCTTGTTTCTTATGATCAGGGAGGACAAAACTTTCTGGTGATATGTTGTTATAATATGGTGTTATGGTTTGGAGTACGAATTTGACAGGTTGCGTCATCTTGCTATTCATCTTCATCTTGCTATTCATCTTCCTTATTATTCAGCCATTTACAGATGGAGAAGGATTGTGAGAATATAAGAGTGTAAACAGAGTTAATGCAGCTTTAGGAATAGAATAGAAAAAGTGATACTGCAAAGCATTTATTACCCAGTGTGAGGTAGAGGTAGTGGTGTTGAGGTACCACTATACAATATATTAATATACAGTTTACACATGGTTTATAAACAATGTAAGGCAGTAGTGTTGAGGTAGAGGCGGTAGTGTGAGGTAGAGGCAGTGGTGTTGAGGTAGAGGCATAGTGTGAGGTAGAGGCAGTGGTGTTGAGGTAGCGGCAGTAGTGTTGAGGTACAGGCAGTAGTGTTGAGGTACTGCAGCAGCATTAGTGTACATGTATGGAGAAGAAACTGTAGTGTATAATCTGGCATGTGAGTGAAACCAGTGAACACTATGGAGGAACAGGAGTAACTTTGGTCCAGCAGATGATATTACTGGTCAGCTGTTTATGAAGGTGATGGCCTGAGGAAGGAAACTGTTTCTGTGTCTGGTTGTCTTGGTGTACAGGGTCCAGTAGCGCCTGCCAGAGGGGAGGAGTTGGAATGTATGTCCAGAGTGAGACAGTGAGCTGATTTCCCCTGCCCATTTCCTGGTTCTTGAACAGTACAAGTCCTGGAGGGTGGGAGGGGGAGCGCCAATGATCTTTACAGCTGTCTTTACAGTCCTTAACAGCCTCATACTGGCCTGCGGTGGCAATGTTTCTAATGATCTATATACATACGTCTCTAGTGTTTGAATAAGCACGGTTAGCTTTGGGGTAATTTCTTGAATCATTCAGGAATCTTCTCTGACAGCCAAAGTAGTGCATCAATGAAGTCAAGCCTGATTTACAAGAACCAAGTGAATTTTGTTCTGGTCCGAGGGGATTGTTCTACATCAAAGGCGTTGTGTTTTTCAGCCCAAGTAATCCAAATAATGTAATTGTGTCCATTTTTCAGTAAGCTGCCACCTCCCTGCAGCATTACATTAAGTTGATTTCATGAATATCTAATGTCCACAAACCTTGCAAATAAAAGCACTAAAATAATAGAACGAAAGTCTCAGTGCATCCAGGGATGGCCTATTTGTTTGGTAATCCGGCTGGACATATTTTTAAGGCAAAGCTGGTTCATTGACAAACATGCTTTTTGCTGGCAAATTGCTTTATACACACATCATCAAAAGAACAGTTGCACAAATAGCTGCACTGAGAAGAAATTAACCAACAGGAATGAAACTTGGTGGGTAAGGTTGACCGTGCATGTGACGTAAGCAAGGATGAGCCTTATCACTGTACCTGAATGACCCAACAGCCACGGTTGCGGACATTCAGCGAGCAGTGATGAGTCATTCTGTTAGTGCCAGCACTATTGGCAGATGGCTGCACGACACAGGACTACATGCATGCGGACCATTATGACGACTGTCCTTAACACCACGTCAATGTCACCAAAGACTGCAATGGTGTCGTGCCAGACTGTCATGGAGTGACTCAGAATGGCAGCGGGTCATCTTCAGCGACGAGTCCCGCTTTTGTCTTGGTGAAACGACCAACAAATCTGTGTGTGGAGGCACCATGGAAGATTAAAGCTGCATGGGATGGATTATCACAGACCACCATTAGGAACCTCTACAACTCCATGCTGAGGCGTCTGGCATGTTGCGTTAGAAAAAACATGGTGAGCCGACGCCATACTGAGAGACACTACTGGAGGCACCCTGCCCTGCACACTTTAGTGGACTCCCTGCTTAAGCACACCCCAGGCAGCTCTGAAAGGGCTTGTTAATGAGCTGATAAGTTGAATCAGGTGTGTTGGGAAGAGAGAAAGTGCTAAAATGTGCTGGCCAGGGTGCCTCCAGGACCAGGGTTGCATCCACAAGGAAGTGTTGGATTGCAGTGCTATTGGGAAGGAAGATAAAGGTTACCAGGAACAATAAATGATTATACATTTAGACCGATATGGGCAATATTTATTGGGCTACTCATGCAGAAGTAGTGTCTCTCAGTATGGTGTTGGGCCACCATGTCTGCTAACGCAACATGCCAGACATCTTGGCGTGGAGCTGTAGAAGTTCCTAAAGGTGTCCTGCCAAACTTCATCCCATGCAAGGCTTCGCTTGATAGCATGGTGCTCTTACACCAGGGGTGGCCATATTCTTGTGATGGACCCCTGCCCCAAGCTTTACGCATTTAGGTCAGCCGAAACAGGAGGAATAATATTGAACATGATGTAAACAAAGAACAGCAGCTTCCCCACGTGTGAAGTATAATGCTTCAAGGAAATCACTGGATTATTTGGGGGACCCCCTTACTTCTTATGAGAGGTCCAATATTGCTGGTTGTAATCTTAAGAAAGATCATGCGCACATTGATCCCTGGGAACTTAATATAAACTGGAAAAGTGCATTTCTTCAAGAACATGCAGAGTGATAGCTGTTTGCTAACTGCTAGGCGCTTGCTAATGTGTTTCTTAAAATGAATGGGAGTCTATGGGAGGAACCAGGGATGAATCAACAACACACAGTATAGTGAGGGTCAGTACGGCTGTGGATTAGAGTTTCGAGACCTGCCCTGAGTGAGTACATGCAGGTTGAATGTGTTTCTCCACCTTGTAGAGCTGTTTGAGCGCCTTCCTTTTAGAAACGCTGTAGCCATTTCTGAACCCTCATTGCACAGGGCACATTTTATGAAGGCTTGAAATGCTAAATCCTATTTGCTTGGTGGGGGTGGGGCTAACACATGTATGCATAAATCTAGTGTTGTGACAAATATCCCTCACATTCCTCTTTCATCGAACACAAACAAATGCAAACAGCATGGAGCATAATTACAGATGGACTGATGAGGGCGTTTTAAAGCACTGATGCATGTTCAGAAAAGCCTGCAGCATTTCTAAAAGGAAAGCACTCAAACAGCTCCACAAGGCAGGGAACTGCATTATCTTGCTTAGCGGTTCCAGTGGCGGAGAAAATGTCCATATCAGGAGGTTATGCCACAGCATTTTGGTAATGGCGTGTTTATATAAAGCCTTGTATAAAAGTCAGTGTGATGGAAAATAGCTTATTTTATAACATGCCATAACAGAAAGTCAATGCAAACATAAGCACTACAGATACTAAACCAATCAAAAAGATAAAAAATGTATTCATATGCAGAATCCATATAACATAAAGCATAAAAAAGGCTAACAAAAGCTGGTGGTAGTAACTTCAGGCTCTTGCAGATGGCACTGCATAGGGATGATGGGGCTATAAATACCTGCGGGGTGTGACTGACGGGATTCATACATTGAGAAGAGGTGGGACAGTGCAGTGAATGTCTCGTTCCCATTTGTGGAAAATGGCTCCAAAGCTGATGTTAATGATTGGCCAGGGGAGGCATCCACCATATTTGGCCCAAGCGCTAAATACTTTGATGCAAGAGTGGCTGTACACTGATGTGGCCTGCATCCAGAAACTTCTAGCCAAATCTTATCACAGCTATTACTTGTCCTTGTGGAGGTATTACTCGTGCTAGACGTCTCGGCATGGAGTTGTAGAGGTTCCTAATGGTGTCCTGTGATAATCCATCCCATGCAGCTTGAATATTCTCACACAGTT
>CM067496.1:16917186-16935885 GCA_034552555.1 Semaprochilodus insignis
TGTTCTTCAATGGTCAGGACCCCCACAGGACCACCACAGAGCAGGTATTATGTGGGTGGTGGATCATTCTCAGCACTGAAGTGACACTGATGTGGTGGTGTGTTAGTGTGTGTTGTGCTGGTGTGAGTGGATCAGACACAGCAGTGCTGCTGGACACCTCAGTGTCACTGCTGGACTGAGAATCGTCCACCAACCAAAACTCTCCAACCAGCAACATCCTGTGGGCAGTGTCCTGTGGGCAGTGTCCTGTGACCACTGATGAAGGACTAGAGGATGACCAACACAGACTGTGCAGCAGCAGATGAGCTATTTTCTCTGACTGTACATCTACAGGGTGACAATTGAAGGTAAAGGGGAGATCAGTCCGTGGTGGATCTTGTAAAGTGTCTAGTCCAGGTGAATTCTGGAAAGGGTCTAGACTTGTCCAGGGGAATGTCGCAAGGGTCTAGACTAGTCCAGAAGAATGTCAGAAGGGATCTAGACTATCAATCAATCAATCAATCAATATATATTTGTATAGCGCCTTTTACAACTAATGTTGTCTCAAAGCAGCTTTACAGAAAAGCAGTTTATATAAAGAAAAAGAAAACACAGAGTGCATGTATAGACATGGGGAAGGGAAATCCGGGTCCAAGCCCCCCGTGAGAAAGCCAGTGGCAACAATGGCGAGGAAAATTTATTTTTAGAGTAAGAAAGGAACACTGAGAGGAACCAGGCTCAAGGGGGCAACCCATCAAGTCAAGTCAAGTCAACATTTATTTATATAGCGCTTTTTACAACAGATGATGTCACAAAGCAGCTTTACAAAGAATCTGGTGTCCGAGCCCCCAGTGAGCAAGCCAAGGGCGACAGAGGCAAGGAAAAACTCCCTCAGTTCAAAAGGAAGAAACCTCGAGAGGAACCAAGACTCAAAAGGGGAACCCATCCTCCTCGGGTCAACACCAGATAACAAGACAAGCAAAGGAAAGAAGCAAGGTACCTAAGGTACCTTCCTCCTCACGTCAAGCCGGGTTGAAGAGAGAAGAGAGACTAGCCCAGAGGAATGTTGGAAAGGGTCTAGACTAGTCCAGTGAAACACCCACATACAAACACTCTAGTGAACACACACACTAGGGGGCAGTGAGCACACTTGCCCAGAGTGGTGGGCAGTCTTATCCACGGCACCCAGGGAGCAACTGGGGGTTAGGTACCTTGCTCAAGGGCACTTCAGTCGTTACTGTCGTTTCAAGGAACTGAACCTGCGACCGGTAACAAGGCTGGACCGTCTTACACTTGTGAGGAGAAGAGCCAATAGAAGAGCCAGTTCATTATGCTTCTCACAATACATGTAATCTCAAACAGTGATGCAGTGATGGTTAGGTCTGGACTCTGGGGTGGTCAGTGCCTTGTTCTGAGAACACCATCAGCTTCTTTCTCTGATTTGTTCTGTCAATCACTTTCCTTTGCTTAGTGAAGGCTTCTTGACAGCTACACACCCCACAGTGTTGAGGCGTCTTCTTACAGTGGAAGGACTGACAGAAGCACCTGCGGATGTTCTCAGATCTGAAGCAGGAAAGGAGCTTGATGTTCTCCTCTCTCTCAGAGATGAAGGCTTTAAGTGCTATTTATCTGAAGGGGACAGTGTTGGTGCTCTAAAAGGTCTTGCACTGGTGCTAGGAGTCCCATTGCCCCAGAAACCTCTATTTATTCACCTCCCTTTGTCTTTCTCCCTCCTTATGCCAGTGTATTGTCTTATATCTAATCTCCTCAGAGATATCTTCAGAAGAACTAATATCTTGCGCTTAACAACTTTATTGACTTTTTTAAATTAAACTAATTAAACAAAGGCATGGTGGTTTGTGCTGTTCACACAGTTCTGTATTCGTCTGCGATTCTTTTTGTTTTTGTATGCTATTGGATTTTATTGTTTTCACCCCTCCGCATCTTTAAACACTCCTATTTAGGATTGCTTAATTAAAATCAGTGCCTAGCAGGAAGGAATTTTTATTGTCTTTCATTTTGCAGTTCAGTTTTATTGTCTGGTATTTTGTCTTTAATCATCTTTTCTCTTTTGTTTTCTCTCTTGTAATAAAATCGTTTCTTTCTTTTCTTATGAGCATTGTGTGGCTTTAATCCCTCTGTAAAGCATGATATAGGGATGTGGGAAGTAGGGGGTGCTGAAGCATCCCCAGATTTCAAGATTGCAACTGCTATGAATGAATGAATAAATAAATAAATAAATAAATAAATAAATAAAAAATGAAGAGAATGGAAATCCACACATTGAAGTTGGCATGCACAAAAGCAATGTTGAGTGTATATAGTATGGTTATGGTTTAATGTGGGCTGGTTGGCATCAGACTGAATTAAATGATTCAGTCTGATGCCAACCAGCTCGCACTCCCTGGTTTCTACAAAATCACTTACTCAGGCTTTAAATTTGTACATCGTTTGGCATCGAGAGACATGCAAATGATTCAAATTTCACACTTGGCTGTGCATGTGATGTAAGCAAGGACGGGCCTTATCGCTGTACCTGACTGACCCAACAGCCACAATTGCGGACATTCAGGACATTCCATGAGTCATCCTGTTAGTGCCAGCACCATTGGCACGTGGCTGCATGACGCAGGACTACATGCACACAGACCATTACAACTGCCCTTAACACCACGTCAACATCACCAAAGACTGCAATGGTGTCATGCCAGATGGTCATGGAGTGACTCAGAATGGCAGCGGGTCATCTTCAGTGATGAGTCCCGCTTTTGTCCTGGTGGAGACGACCAATGAACCCGTGTGTGGAGGCACCACAGTCACCTCCACCCCTACCGCAACATCTGCCAGAACTGTGTGAGAATATTGAAGCTGCATGGGATGGATTATCACAGGACACCATTAGGAACCTCTACAACCACATTTCAAGACATCAGACATATTGTGTTAGCAAACACGGCGGCCTGACGTCATACTGAGAGACACTACTTCTGTACTGCCCATATCAGTCTAAATCATTTATTGTTCCTGGTAAACTTTATCTTCCTTCCCAATAGCACTGCAATCCCACACTTCCTTCTGGGGGCAGCTATTCTTTTGATGATGAGTATATTCCCCACTAATTACAGCAACATAAATTACATTACAGCAGATAAATGATCATAAAACCTTTCTAGCCACCAGAAATGCTCAAACGTTCATAACGCATTTTGCTTGTGACGGAAGTCCTCAAAGAAGCCTTTGATGTGACCCTGCTTAACCTTTTCTGTCGCTCTCAATGAACGACTTGTAAAATGCATTCATGCATAGTAAGTAAAGTGATATGCAAACAATTTAGCATCCTTGCACTAAACCAAGGTTAAAGGAACACAAGCTAATTATAACTGACACATAAGATAACAGGTTTTATACCTTATCAGACTTCATGCTTTCATGCAACGGAAACAAACTGGAAGTGCCACTAGAACATTAATGCATAAGTAATAAGCTTTGATGAAAGCATTAACTATTATAATAGCATTCTGTACAGGAAAACATGCATTCAACGAGTCTTCATATCAATGTATCATTCGCGAGTCATTAGAAGGCATGCATAATGTATTAAATTAAGACGTTATGGGTATAATAACCCCCTGTGTCTGCAAGTGGGGTGTACTAATCGACAGTTCTAGTGGGTGTAAAAGTTGTTAAGGGAAATATCTTATGATATCATATGTATACAAACACACACACACACACACACACACACACACACACGTGTAGTTAGCTTCTTGACTTCCCCTGATATTTTAGTTAATACTACCAAAATCCAATATTCTTGCTGCAACTCACCAAAACTTTAGGGCTGCCAACTCTCATACACTTGCTGCCAGACTCACGCATTTAGGTATAATCTCACACTCTCACCTCAAACAAGACATTTCTCACACATTTTAGCTTCCACTGATTGGAAATACTTTGGCAACAGCTATTTGCAGGAAAAAGAAATTACCTGGATTTCTGCATTGATTACTAATGGAATGTGGTGTGATCAAGTGCACTTCACATCTAACTACACGAATAACACACACAGTTAATAATAACACAACTCACAGTTGTCTTTTATTGAGCACTTTGAGTGATATCCATATCCACACGTATCGACATACTGCAAAATCAATACAGTTATGTCTTGCAAGTTTACATACCCATGTAACCTGCGGATGTTGTTTCAGCCAAGCTAACTAGTCCGATAAAATTATTAGTTTAGCTGTTCACAGACATGCGATATACAGGGGCCCCGGGGGATGGATCTTAATTAACCTCATGGACCACCTAAATGTGACATTTAATATGACAATTATGTATTGGGGGGTATGTAGGTAGGTGGGTAGGTAGGTAGGGTAGGTGGGTAGGGAGTTGGGGAGATAGGTAGGTGGGTGGTTAGGTAGGTGGGTAGGGGGGTACAGTAGGTGGATAGGGAGGCAAATAGGTAAGAAGGTACTGAGGTAAGTAGGTGGATAGGTAGGTAAGGAGGTAGGTAGGTAGAGTAAGTAGGTGAGTAGTTAGCTGGGTAGGGAGGCGGGGTGGCTAGGTAGGTGGGTAGGTAGGTACGGAGGAAGGCAAGTAGGTAGGTAGGCTGGTAGGTAGGTAGGTAAGTAGCTAAGTAGTTAGGTGGGTGGGGAGGTAGGTAGGGAGGTAGGTAGGATGCCCCAAATATCTAGGTATGTTAGGGTGTGTTGTGCTGGTGTGAGTGGATCAGACACAGCAGTGCTGCTGGAGTGTTTAAACACTGTGTCCACTCACTGTCCACTCTATTGGACCTTGCTGGTCCACCTTGTAGACGTAATGTCAGAGAGACAGCTCACCTGCTACTACTGGTTTGTGTTGGTCATCCTCTAGTCCAGGGCTCATCAAACTATAACTATATGGCCCGCTGCTTTCATTTTACTGCTCCCTTTAACTACAACAGCAGTGCATGCGGTCTGGCCCCTGTACATCTTCAAACAGTACTAACAGTAAAAAACAAAATTGTCCACATGGAGTCTCCGTAGACGCATTCCAAACAAAAAACACAATAGGTTCTTTCCCGCCATTGCCATTAACTATACTAGCGTTCGCTTCATGCTCTTCGTGTACTTTTTGAAACCAGCATATCTGATGTGATGTCGAAAAAAAGGAAAATTGACTCAGAATGCAAGATATTCAGTCAACAGTGGACCTCGGATTACTTTTTTGCGCAGTGTAAGGAAAAGGCAGTTTGTCTTATATGTCAGGAGTCAGTGTCTGTGTTCAAGGAATACAACGTGTGCCGCCATTGCGAATCGCGCCACAAGGAAAAATTTGATTGCCTGACGGGGCAGGTGAGTTCAGATAAAATAGCAAAACTGAAACATGTACTGACAACTCAACAGAATTCTTTTTTAAAACAGAAACAACTAAATATATCATCAGTTCGAGCTAGCTTTCAAGTGGCTAATATAATAGCTAGAAGTGGAAAGCTGTTCACAGGAGGAGAGTTTGTGAAACAATGCCTGACTGCAGTTGTCAAGGAGATGTGCCCAGAGAAGTGAGACTTGTTCAGTGCGGTGAGACTGTCTGCACCAACAATTACACGAAGAGTAGGAGAAATGGGAGACAATATGCATCTGCAATTACAAACTAAGACAAACAGTCCTTGTTGTTTTTCAATGGCACTTGATGAAAGCAATGATGTGCATGACACGGCACAACTGTTGATTTTCATCCGCGGTACTAATAAAAAATGTTCGAAGTCACAGGGGAGTACAAAGCACTACAAAGCATCAAAGGAACGACAACGGGAGAGGACATCTATGAGAAAGTTCGCCAAACGGTGGCAGATTTAGGTCTGGACTGGGCTAAGCTAACAAGTGTGACAACCGATGGTGCTCCGAGCATGGTTGGTTCTGCGAGGGGGGTGATTGTGCGCATAAACAGAGAGACGAGTGAACACGGCCACTCTCGTCCAATTACCATACACTGCCTGATCCACCAGCAAACACTGTGCTGCAAAGCAGTTAAGTGGGATTCTGTTATGAAAGTCGTGGAATCCTGTGTTAATTTCATCAAAGCTAATGCTCTTAACCAAAGGCAGTTTCAGGAGTTATTGTCTGAGCTGGATGCTGCTTACGGGGATGTGCTGTACCACACTGAGGTCCGCTGGTTGAGTAGGGGCCGAGTTTTGAAACGTTTTAATGACCTGCTCCCCGAGATCAACACTTTCATGCTGTCTAAAAGCAAAGTTGTGTCAGAACTCACCGATGCAGAATGGAAATGGCACCTATCATCCTTGACAGATGTCACCGAACTACTCAACAGTCTTAATGTACAGCTCCAAGGCAAGGGAAGACTCATCTGCGACATGCATTCGTATGTAAAAGCATTTGAAGTAAAACTGGGTCTTCTCCTTAAACATGTGAAGGAGAGGAACTTCTGCCATCTCCCCACTACTCAGAAACTGGCAGCTGAGGAACCCTCTCAATCATTCCTGACTGAAAAGTGTGCTGAGGCCCTGGAAATTTTTGCGAAGTGAATTTCAGGTGAGATTTCGAGAGCTTCGTATCCATGCCAAAGACATCCGACTTTTCAAGAATCCTTTCGCAGCAGACATCGTTTGTGTTGACCAAATTTACCAGGTGGAATTGGCCGAATTACAAAAGCATTCAAGGACGCATTCAAGTCAAGCGCTTTGACTGATTTCTATGCTTCTCTTCCCAATGAGACCTACCCCAATCTCAAAAAACAACCATGACAACCATTTTTGGGAGCACCTACATCTGTGAGCAGACATTTTCAAGGTTGAAACCCATCAAATCTCCAGTCAGATCCAGACTCACTGATGAACACTAGCACCACCTGTTACGACTGAGAGTTACAAACATGGAACCTGACACTGACTGTCTTGTCAGCCAAAAGCAGGCTCACAGTTCACACTGATTAATGGAGGGACACTATGAGGTAGGATAATGTCTGCGTTATCACTATGAACAAACATCCAAAGCCCAAATAATACGTCTATTATAACATGGTAAATAGATTTTTCTGCATGTTTCCTCTGACCCCCCTGAAAGACTGAACAACAGTGAGCTGGCCCTTTGGATAAAAAGTTTGAGGACCCTTGCTCTAGTCCTTTATCAGTGGCCACAGGCGCTGCCCACGGGAAGCTGCCTACAGGACGCTGCTCACAGGACGCTACCCACAGGGCGCTCCCCACAGGACACTGTTGGCCAGATAGTTTTGGTTGGTGGATGACTCTCAGTCCAGCAGTGACACTGAGGTGTGTAAAAACTCCAGCAGCACTACTGTGTCTGATCCACTCACACCAACACAACACACTAACACACCACCACCACGTCAGTATCACTGGAGTGCTGAGAATGATCCACCACCCACATAATACCTGCTTTGTGGTGGTTCTGTGGGGGTCCTGAAAATTGAAGAACAGGATAAAAGGGGCAGAGAAGCAGAAGAACCACAGTCAAACTGTAGATGTGTCCTATTTGGTCAGTGGAGCTAATAAAATGTACAATGAGTATAGATACAAGATAAAGTGCCCAGTGGGTGTACAGTACATGTAGGCATCATACAGGCCAAGAAGGTGTAGAACAGGGGTACCCGGTAGTGTTCCTGGAGATCTACCACCTTGCAGAGTTTGGCTCTAACCCTAATCAATCATACTTGATCCAGGGAATTAAGGCCTCACGCTCTAGTTAGACATACCTGCCTGTAGGGGTCGGGTATAGGGGCTGGGGGCTGGTGAGTGTGCGAGTGAATATATGATTAATGGTGAATGCTAGGATTAGCTAACAACACGGCAGCTGCCAGCCAGTATATGGAAATGGCTGAAGCCCTCTGGAGCACAGGGAGAAAAAAAAGATAAGAAGAGAATGAAAGATGTCGAAAGGACAGAGGTGATGTAATGTGATGAATGAATACTTTATCTGTTGCATAGTAATAGGCTGTATTCAAAATGGCACACTACTAAACTGCACACAATGCATACTACAGTAGTATGTAGTGTATACGCCCCCTGTGTGTTGTATGCAGTACAGTAACAGGTGTTGACCTACAGTGTAGTATACTAATACAGTCACATGACCACTTACCTCACATTTACCTCATAGCTGTTATTCCGGAGCTAGCTGCTGCTAAAGCTGCTCAGTTCACCTGAAATACGTTTAGCCTAGCTGTTAGCTACCCTCGGCTATTTCACTCTAAAACTGAACCTCTTTTATTAACATTCAGACCTGCTGAGGACCCCCTCATTCTGATGAAAACATACCCCACTACAATCCCTACACCCACATTTAAACTCGGAGTTGGCTGTGTTTTGCTCCCCAGTGTTACCTGTCGCCATTTTCTCTGGCTGAAGCAGGCTGCAAGCTGGTGAGGCCGCGGTGCATGATGGCATGCAGTACACCATGAACATATCTCCCCCTATATGCTAGAACATCTGACCGGAGTAGTACACCATCCGGGTATACTCTGAGTATACTCGCATACTGCATACTACGTACTACTTTTAGGTAGATTAGTATGTGAGTAGTATGTAGCATGCCACTTTGAATACAGCCACAGTTACCGTCAGATGCTCAGAGCAAAGTTAGCTAGCTCAATTAATGTTTGCTAATTTAATAAATACTAGCAAGAGTTAGCGTAAGTTACACCCTTCCTAAATCTGTGGGGAAAAGTTGGGAAGACTATTAATGTGTTTGGGGGAATTAACCATCATAATTCAGAGAAATACACTTTCTCCTGTAAGTGTGCTGCAGGAATCATCCACTGTCTGCCTGAGGTAAACGTTTACTGCCATCTTAACCTAGTTAGATTAAACCTAGTTTGGATTAAACTGTGTTTCCTTTAGTCATTCCTTTAGTGATATGTACAGCAAACAGCATGCATCACGTGAGAGAAGTGCTCAGTGAATATGTGTTCTGTGTATGAATGCTAAGTGTAATATACTCTTGTTTGTGTTTATATGTGGGTTAGATGCTATTATTAGCTGGGTTTCACCATCCAAGGGGCACCAGCCAAAATCTTGCCTAGGGCAACACATTGGTCAAGGCCGGCTCTGGCTACAGTAAATGAACATGACAGTTGTTAATTGTATATGGACTGCATTTCTCATTTGTGTGTGCACATGGACTTAAAAACCAAAAGATCCCCTCTAAGGTTTAAGCCATAGTCCAGATATGCTGAGTGCAAATGGACAGGGATAGAGTTAAAGGGACAATTAAAAAATGACCAGGGGATAAAAAGCAAAGCCATAGGGAAAGAAATGAAAGAAAATCATTAATCGTTAGCGCTAGCTTTTCCTGTTTTGCTCCAAACCTTATGACCCTGTTGTTCTCACTGCTATTTCCGATCAATGTCCCAGACAAATATCCCTGCCCTCTGCGTGACCCGTGGCTGCATGTAAAGCACTGTGCCACTGCTCTCCCTCATTAAATAAAGGGGGGCGGGGGGGATTATGCTAGATTTGGCGAAGGTTCAAGCGCCCACGCTATTGATTTATTGCGGGAATATGTGAATCTATTTTTCTTTGCTGAGTCAATGATGTCTGAATTCCCCTTCTGACCGTACTGTTATTATTCCCGGTGTCTTTGAGAAAGCAAATTGATCCGAAAGAGCTCCCCCATTGTCAGCTGTTTTATGAATATGGCCCTTGATTTTTTAGAGCTTCTCCACGGCCCAAGGACTCCAATATGGCTGCTGGGAAGTTTAAGCCAGCATAAGATTTATGATGAGTGGTATATGGGGAAAGTAAACACTAATAACACCAAATAATAAACAAATAATTCGAAACGGCCTGGAATGCCTTTGCAGAGCCAAGGACAAAAAACAAATCAGGCTATAAAGTTGCCTTTCACAACTGCACAGGCTTGCATATGTGCTTGCATTTCAATTTCACACTCTCATAACTTCTTGAATGATTTAGAGTTTTAAAAGCTGTACATTTATAACTGAGTAATACGTCTGCAGTTGAAGGGGTTAAAGTCAGTAAGAGTCAATTGATTACTGGCACAACATGACTTGATACTGGCACAGCATGACTTGATACTGGCACAGCATGAGGATATGTCAAATCTGTCAAAGATATGATGCTGTTGGCCCACTGTCAGGACTGTTCCACTCTAGCACCCTCCCATAGTGACTCAGGTTCTGGCACAAATCAGGCCCACATTCCCCATTTTCATCTGGCCTACTTGCCGCATGGATTAACACCACTTGGATGGACCTGCAATCTGCATGGGAGCCACCTTGGCCCACCTGTCCCAAAACAGATCTGGTCCACTTCTGGCACATACACTAGTGGCAAACTGCATGTGAGCCAAAAGTGGCCCATATATATAGATACTATATTGCCTAAAGTATTCACTCACCCATCCAAATCACTGAATTCAGGTGTTCCAATCACTTCCATGGCCACAGGTGTATAAAACCAAGCACCTAGGCATGCAGACTGCTTCTACAGACATTAGTAAAGAATGGAACGCTCTCAGAAGCTCAGTGAACAGGATGCCGCCTGTGCAACAAGTCCAGTGGTGAAATCTCCTCACTACTAAATATTCCACAGTCAACTGTCAGTGGCATTAGAACAAAGTGGAAGCGATTGGGAACATCAGCAACTCAGCCACAACGTGTAGTTACAAGTACAAAAACTCATATGACCCACGTGTTCCAAAACAGATCTGGTCCACTTCTGCCTGAGATATTTCAGAGATGCCTACTTTTGGCTGACACGTGGCCCTAATCCAGTGTGAACGTGGCACACAATTTGCAACCAGGAATGGTTCACCCAAGTGGGCCAGATTTGTGCCAGAAGAGTTTTGCTATCTGGGCTTCTGGGTCGTGGTGGGAGCTGGAGCCTATGCCCAGTGTTCACTGGGCAGAAGGCAGGAGCCATCCATCACAGGGCAGGGAATCAAATTAAATTGTCCAAATTAGAGAATTGCCAAGCTATACATTCTGAGTTCAAGAGTAGAGTTTAACTGATTGAGAAAGTGCAATTAGACAAAACCAGAGGTGTCAGAATGCTGAAGGTGAATGCAATTCAAAAACTCTTTAACAACAAAAGAGCTGTTTATACCACAGACAGTGTTTCCGATTAGCTTTTCACAAGGAGGCCCGCTGAGATATTGACATTTCAATTGCAAATTGCGCCACCTTAACTATGAAGACATGAAGTAGACAAATCCCAAACACTGCCTTAAAACTGCAATTGAAAATGCAAGATGCTTCCCCAGACTCCTTTGCAGCCCTTGTTCGTCATTCATAGATAAACAGCACTTCAGTGCAATGAGAACTTTGCCTATGAGGCAGGCAATATCAATCAGCAGCCGCCTCAGAAAACTGCATGGCTCAGTCCCACGCTCCAAAGCGGCGCTTGCCAAAACCAGAGAGGATCCCCTTGAGCTTCCTTAATTCGGTTCCGTCTTCCCACTACCCAAAGCCCCTCCCTGAAGGCATCCCCTTATCCTCCTCGGCTGGAGCGCATAATTCCTACCTTATCCCCGCTTTCTCTGTGCTCCCATTGCTCTGCAAAAGGTTGAAGAACACACTTTGGAGCCCCGAGGAGGACAGCACACCAAATCTACTGCATGGATAATGGGAAACAATTATCAACAAACATTCACTAGAAGAACTATTTTTGGAAATTCTTTGAACCATTTTGGTACACATGATGCCCAAGTGTAAAGACCTCAGGTAAAGGTTCTATGCCAAATAACATTCAAACCAAGAACCATTTAGGAACCTCTATTTTTACAAGTGCAGTGCTAGGGATTAGTATTAGTGAGTCCCAAATCAGTATAGGTGAGTCTCAGGTTAAGTCAAGTCCAGCGTCCCAAAACTGGAGTCATTCTTCAGCAAATTTAATGAAGTTGCAACACTGAACCCCATTTAATGAGATCATATTAGGAGTTACCATTTAGTGGAACACTAGAGCAAGTAACATCTTAGCCATTACCCGGGGGTATTCCACAAAGCAGGATTTCTCAATTAGCCAGATAGCTTACACCCAAAGATGAGGACCATCCAATAGGAAAGTCCCCTCAGCTCTTTTCCTATTGGACAGGCCTGACCTTTCGGTTAAGTTATCTGGCTGGGACACACCATCCCCTGGGACACAATAGCAGTGACCTTGCAACACTTTAGCAATCACCTGGGCACGAAAGCAATGGCCTAGCAACATCTTAACAACCACCTGGGACACCGATGCAATGGCCTAGCTACACTTACACTGTCCCACTTTTTTTTTAGAAAAAAAAGTGTTGCAGGTATTAAACAAATACAGTTTGTTGTCACACGTCCAGAAGGCCTGGTTTCACTCTACCTCCACCCCTACCACACAATCTGCAGGAACTGTGTGAGAATATTCAAGCTGCATGGGATGGATTATCACAGGACACCATTAGGAACCTCTACAACTCCATGCAGAGATGTCTCGCGTTAGCAAACACGGCGGTCCGGCACCATACTGAGAGACACAACTTCTGTATGTGTAGCTCAATAAATATTGCCCATATCAGTCTAAATTTATCATCATTTATTGTTCCTGGTAACCTTTATCTTCCTTCCCACTAGCACCGCAGTCCCACACTTCCTTCTGGGTGCAGCTATTCTTTTGATGATGAGTGTATATTTCCAGTGGTGAACATAATGCAGTTCAGTGTAATATCATAATAGAAAAAAACCCACTCTGAAATGCTTGGCTCTTAATGCCCTAAGTGGTTAGATTACATACTCAAACTGTAAAATTCCCATTAAGGACTATGGAGTTCATTATGGAAAATGCTTTTTAATAGTGTTGTGTGTTTTCTAACGTAATAGATAGAGGAAGCTGGTCTTAGATCAGCATAAAAGTTCATCCTCAGTTCAAAGTGCTGTACACATGGTTTCCTGTGCTAATATAAAAAGTTAAGGAGTCGATACCATGTCAATGTACAGCAACGTGCAAAAATTAGAGACCATCCTTCGCTTATTTCATTTCCAGTCAAAACTGCCATTAAGCACAGAATACTCCTTTATAGCGTTGGAGTTTTGAAGTGAGAACTTCTTGCTACTTCTGATTTTACATTATGCAGAACTCTTGAGATCTTCCTGTGATCATGGGCTGATAAAACGCTTTATGAATTTACATCATCCAGCAGCTTTTCAAAATGTGAGCGGTAGACAGTGAGTGTAATGTAGCGCTAATTAATGCTCTGCTATCTGCGTAATATTACATAGTCCTCCTCTGGCTTGTTAGGTTCAACAGGTACAACAACTGATGCAATGGAAAGGGATGGCTGTTCTGATTATATTTAATTTTTTCAGTAATTGATTTTTGACTTCCTGTGAAATTCAATATGTAATATTTTTTATGTCCCTTGAAAAGCGACCTAGGAATAATGTACCTTACTATATAAACCTTTGTAGGTAGCACTTTACAGATCGGTAATAAGTAGGTAAAAATTATTTTACAGTAACAAATTGTATTTAATCATTAATTAAATGTCAATTTCCTAGTTGTTACTAAATAATAAATCAGAAATTGTAGCGAGTGTTAACAAGGCCATTATGAAATGGTAAAATAATGGTAACAAGTTGTACTTATCTAAAAATTACCTGCTTATTTTATAGTTCGTTATGTATAATAAGCGAGCAATTGTAGTGGTGACTACAAGGCAGCAATGTAATAGAAAAGTTCTACTTTGCTAAATATTATATGCACATCATCTAGTCATTAACAAATGAAAAGTCATTGTATCAGTATTTAGTAATAAAATAAAAAAAGATGCAACAAGTTTTATTTACCTAAAATGACCCGCTTGTTTTACAATTCCTAATGAACAATAAGAGAGAATAATAATTGAGTACTTGTATATCATATATAATGTTATAGAGTTATTAACCCAAAAGCAATGAGGTAGTTCTGCTGTAATTACCTGGTATTAGGGCTGTAAAATAATAATTCACTTGACATTTAATTAATGATTAAATGCAATTTGTTACCGTAAAATTACCATATCATTACCTACTTATTACCGAGCTGTAAAGTGCTACCCCTTTTAAGTGACACAAACTACACAATAATACCGGCTTCATCTCAGTTGTTTACTTCACACTAATACTATACAGTCTATATACTATGTACTAATCCTAATAGTAAGAGTTCGTCAGGCAAGTACACACAATATTAGCACACTGCATCACTGCTTACTAACAGGAAGTGATGAAGCTTACGTCATACCTGTAATGATATTCTATCATTTGAAAATGCTAGCTACAACCACTAGGGGTCGCTAGGCAATTCAGATACAGGTGCATGTGCAGCAGAGAAGAAGACGGGGATACTTGGAAGAGGTAGCTGGTGAGGATAGGCTTTTAAGCTAAGTTGTTCATGTTTTTCTGCTAATAAAAGGAAAATGAACAAAACATGGTACCAGGAGTAAAAAGCTACTGAAGTCTACACACTGTGAAAGACAACATGGATTCTTTAAAGCCTCCGGAGCACCTGAAACTCACTGGTAATGTCGACGGCAACTGGCGCACCTTCAAGCAACAACTTCTGCTGTATGTTTCAGCTACTGGGCTGGACACAAAGCCAGACACAAGAAAATTGCAGTGCTGCTCACTGTTGCAGGCCCACAAGCCATTGAGGTGTACAACACATTTGTGTTTGGAGAAGGTGAGGATAAAGACAAGTTTGAAGACGTGCTCAAGAAATTTGATGCTCACTGTTCTCCTAAGAAAAATGAAACATATGAAAGGTATGTTTTCCGCTCTCGAACACAGCAGCAAAACAAGCCATTTGACAGCTTTTTGACTGACCTCAAGCTAAAAGCACAGACATGCAATTTTGATATGCTAAGGGATTCGATGATTCGAGACCAGATTGTCTTTGGTGTCAGTGACAAAAAGATTCGAGAACGTCTGTTAAGAGAAACAGAGCTGACCCTGGAGGGAGCTATTAAGGTGTGTCAAGCAAGCGAGCTAGCCGTCCAGCATGTAAAGACATTTAATGAACCTGGCTTACGTACCCATGCAAATGATGGCATGGCCGTTGGTGCAGTCTTTTCGGACAAGAAAAAGAGTGGACATTCACTGCCCAAAGTTGTAAAACAAAGAGAGACGATGTTCAACTGCAAGCGCTGTGGTTCTCAGCATCTTCCAAGACGATGTCCAGCATTCGGTAAGCAGTGTTCTAAATGCAATGGCAGGAATCATTTTGCCAAACAATGCTTTTCACGAGGAAAAAATGAAAGGAAAGCACAATCTGTGAATGCAATTGAAGACACAGATCTGAGTGAAACTTTCTTTGTTGGCATGCTGACATGTGAAAAGTCACCTGAAACGAAAACCACAAATGGTGCGGAGCAATCAGAGACTGAACATGTGGAAAATCAAAGACAAGTTGTCAAAGACAAATGGATAGTGCCACTAGAAGTGAATGGAACAGTGGTTGCACTGAAGTTAGACACTGGTGCAAAGGCAAACCTCATTAGCATGTCTGAAATCAAAGCAATGAGAATAAAACCAAAAATTCAAAGAAAATCAGTGCTGCTAAAGAACTATAATGGCCAAGCAATTGATTGTCTTGGCACATGCAGGCTGAAAATAACATTAAAAAACAAAGTGCATCATGTGATGTTCTCTGTGGTTGCTGAGGGACTGGATTCACTATTAGGTGACAAGGCATGTGAAGACCTGAACCTTGTCAAAAGAGTCTACCACATCAACAGTGATAGTCCAGTTATGAGCACAACCAGCGATCAAGTAAATGCCATTGTGCAAGGTTTTTCAGATGTCTTCAAAGGATTTGGTGTGCTACCGCACACGTACAAAATACAACTGAAAGAAAATGCACAGCCAGTTGTGCATCCTGCACGAAGAGTTCCTGCACCACTGAGAACAAGACTAAAAATGGAACTGGATAGAATGACCATGCTTGGTGTGATCAAGAAAACTGAAGAACCTACAGACTGGGTGAACTCCATGGTGTGTGTCAAAAAGAAAAATGGAGATTTAAGAGTATGCATAGATCCAAAAGATCTCAACGAAAACATTAGGCGTGAGCACTACCAGATTCCCAAGCGTGAAGAAATCACAAGTGAAATGTCAGGTGCAAAATACTTCACAAAGCTTGATGCCTCACAAGGTTTCTGGCAACTGAGACTAGACAAGGACAGCACCAAGTACTGTACCTTCAACACACCATATGGTAGATACAGCTTTCTCAGACTTCCATTTGGGATTATATCTGCATCAGAGATTTTTCACAGAGCTATGGAACATGTCATTGAAGGACTGGAAGGAGTTCGTGTGTACATTGATGACATAATCATCTGGGGTTCCTCACTTCCGGAGCACAATGAGAGACTAACAAAGGTCCTGCAAAGCATCCGAAAGAATGGACTAAAACTCAACAAAAGTAAATGCCGGTTTGCAGTCCAGGAAATAATATTCCTTGTAGACAAACTCACCGCACAAGGAATCCAACCGGATCAAGAAAAGGTCAGTGCCATACTGAACATGTCAAGACCACTTGACAAGAAAGGAATACTGCGCATCATGGGGATGGTAAACTTCTTGGGCAAATTCATTCCCAATCTGGCTACAAAAACATCCCATCTGCGTGAGCTCCTGCATAAGGAAAATGAATTCAGATGGACAGTGAATCATGAGCATGAGTGGCAAAATCTCAAAACAGCACTCACCACGGCACCTGTGCTGACCTTCTTTGACACAACAAAGAGCATCAAAATATCAACAGATGCATCTAAAGATGGTCTAGGCGCTGTGTTGCTTCAGGCAGAAGGTGACCAGTGGAAACCAGTTGCTTATGCATCTAGAACAATGACTGAGTCGGAATGCAGATATGCTCAGATTGAAAAAGAATGCCTGGGATTGGTGTTCGGGCTTGAGAGATTCCATGGTTATGTTTATGGCCTTCCCAACTTTACAGTGGAGACTGATCATCGTCCATTAATTGCAATAATCAAAAAGAACCTGAATGAGATGTCACCAAGAATTCAGCGTCTAATGATGAAACTGCAAAGGTATGACTTCGATTTGATCTACACACCTGGCAAATACCTAGTGCTAGCAGATGCTCTTTCACGAGCACCAGCATCCAGCTATGTAAATTCTACTGATGAGGATGTTAATGTTCATGTGAACATGATTTATGCCTCACTTCCTGTTTCTGACACAAAATCAAAGCAGATAGCAGAAGAAACTTCACGAGACACAGAGCTACAAGCTGTCATTGAGAATATGCAAAATGGATGGCCTGCAGGTTCTTGTCCACTGTACTACCACATCAGAGGTGATCTGTGCTGTGTAGATGGCCTACTGCTGAAACAAAACAGAATCGTAATACCAAAAAGCTTGCGGAAAGACTTGCTACAGAGAATTCATGAAGGTCATCTCGGTGTCGAGAAATGCAAGAGACGAGCAAGAGACACTGTCTACTGGCCAAGAATCAATGAGGACATCGAGAGACTCATAAGCAAGTGTGAGACATGTCAGAAACACAGAAACAAACAAACAAAACAGCCCATGCTAGTATCTGACTTACCAACAGCACCATGGGAGAAGGTAGGAGTAGATCTCTTTCATCTGAAAGGCAAAGACTACATAGTTGTAATTGATTACTATTCAAATTTTCCCGAAATGGCCCTTCTCTCAAGCACATCAGCCAGCTGTGTCATCACACAAGCAAAATCAATCTTCGCAAGGCATGGAATTCCAAATATTGTTGTAAGTGATAATGGCCCATGCTTTAGCTGCAAAGAATGGCATGAATTCTCAGTTCACTATGACTTCAAACATGTGACATCTAGTCCTTTGTATGCTCAATCCAATGGCAAAGCAGAAAAAGGTGTACACATTCTAAAGCAACTCTTGAAGAAGGCTGCTGATAGCAACTCTGACCCATACCTTGCACTGCTCAGCTACAGAGCTTCGCCGCTTGAATGTGGTCTTTCACCTGCGGAATTGCTGATGAATCGAAGAATTCGCACCACACTTCCATTCTGTTCAAGAAAGGAACAACAACGTACAATGTTGCAAAAGAAACTCGTGCAACAGAAAGCAAAGCAGAAGACAAATTATGATCGATCGGCAAAATGTCTTCAACCATTGTCAAAAAATGACCAGGTCAGGATTGAAGGTCCTGAGACCTGGGACAGGAAAGCTACCGTCCTTCAGGAAGTGGCTCCAAGATCATACATCGTGAGAACGGAGGAAGGACAAGTGCTCAGACGCAATCGTCGCAGTCTTCTGAAAACACCTGAGACTGTTCAAGAGCACAACACTGTTGAGTCTGAGTCTTCTCCTGCACCCTCTGAACTATCCAACAACAACACACACATTGACTCTCACAACGACACTGAAAAACACAGAGACACAACAGACACATACGTGTTAAGAAGATCCACAAGACAGAGAAAAAAGCCTGACAAGCTAAACCTGTAAAAAAAAAAAAAAAAAAAGTCATTGTCAAAATGTTGTGTTATACAAATTGTTCAGGTTATCTATAAGTGAACTAATGCAAAAAAAAAAAACAAAAAAAAAAGTGTGCATTCTAGTTAAGAAAGCTATTGTTGCTGTTTGTATTTTTATTTCATTCCTGCATACCACTCCTTTGTTTAAATGTTATTGTATCATCTTCAAAAGAAAGGGG
This sequence comes from Semaprochilodus insignis, assembly GCA_034552555.1. Taxonomy (NCBI): domain Eukaryota; kingdom Metazoa; phylum Chordata; class Actinopteri; order Characiformes; family Prochilodontidae; genus Semaprochilodus; species Semaprochilodus insignis. The sequence goes on from CM067496.1 coordinate 16,935,833, forward strand.
ATGTAATGATATTCTATCATTTGAAAATGCTAGCTACAACCACTAGGGGTCGC
>CM067496.1:16936093-17005556 GCA_034552555.1 Semaprochilodus insignis
AAAAAAAAAAAAAAAAAAAGTCATTGTCAAAATGTTGTGTTATACAAATTGTTCAGGTTATCTATAAGTGAACTAATGCAAAAAAAAAAAAAAAAAAAAGTGTGCATTCTAGTTAAGAAAGCTATTGTTGCTGTTTGTATTTTTATTTCATTCCTGCATACCACTCCTTTGTTTAAATGTTATTGTATCATCTTCAAAAGAAAGGGGATGTAATGATATTCTATCATTTGAAAATGCTAGCTACAACCACTAGGGGTCGCTAGGCAATTCAGATACAGGTGCATGTGCAGCAGAGAAGAAGACGGGGATACTTGGAAGAGGTAGCTGGTGAGGATAGGCTTTTAAGCTAAGTTGTTCATGTTTTTCTGCTAATAAAAGGAAAATGAACAAAACAATACCAAAGTGGACTCTTCAGGCTACTTTGGTATGCAAACGAATACACACATCATTTACACACACATACACATACATCTATTTTTACAGGCTGTTGTGACAGATTTGGGTGGAACTCACATTTATACTCCATTTCTGGTCCTGCAACCACCGCAGCCACCGTCGCATCACCATCTGCCATTTTTCCAGAATTTCCCAGACATAAGAAGCTGCTCCCCTTTCCGTTTCTTGTTGCCTTGTGGGACTGTAGTGTCCATCGTTACCATACTCAGAAATCTATTGGTTCTACCAAGGTAGTAGGGAACGTTCCCAGAACTTTGGCTAACTTTCCCTACAAGTTCCTATAAAGTTTTAAAAGAAATGTTTCGGTGTAATGTTCAAAGAACATTTTATAATATTCAGATAATGTTCCTATAAGGTTCAATGCTAACGAAGACATAACATTCTAACTGCACTACATTCAGAGGAGGTTTTGAGGACGCTGTCAGGGTCACAGATTGTTACATGATCACAAAAGAAGAACATTCTCAGCGCAACGTTCAGAAAATGCTTTAGGGATGTTACTGAGACCTGAGAGGACAGAATGCTTTTAGAGAACGTTCTCCTCCTACCTTCAGAAAGAACATTCCGGGAACCAAAAGAAAACTTCCTGCTGGAAACCTTAATGGAACATTGCATTGCATATTCTCATAACGGTTTTAGGAAGCTTAATTTCTAGCTGGGTAAGTGTGTAAGGAATTTTGAGTATACTCAACTTTAACATTCATAACTGTTCAATACATACTGAAAAAAATAGTTAAATATAGTTTTAAGAGCGTAACTGGGAGACAACACGCACAATGTTTCTCTACCCTGGTTCTGGAGGCACCATGCCCTTTGGACTCCCTGCTTTAACCCACCCCCTGCAGCTCTAAAGGGCTTGTTAATTAGCTGATAAGTTGAATGAGGTGTGTTGGGAGCAGGGAAAGCACTATAATGTGCGGGGCAGGGTGCCTCCAGGACCAGTGTGATGATTAAAAAGTGCAAACCATATTTTCGGAAACGTTGGGAACACTTTGTCCAGCCCAAAAAAGAAAGTAATGTGATTGGCCAATTCTCTTAAAATTTTATTTAACTGACAAATGACAAAAGAAAAGACCTCCACGAGCACCAATAACAGCTCTGATTGGATTTAACATGGACTGGACAAGTTTCTGGATGTAGGCCACATCAGTGTTCAGACACTCTTACATCAAAGAATTGCACAGTTGGACCAGATTTGGTGGATGCCTTCCCTGAATTCTATTAACATACTTAATATAAACTAAATAATGTGGTTATATGTGACATTACCAGCCCAGTAATACTACCACCATGGGCCCACGGACCGCTAGAGGGTGCTTCATGGCCCACAAGTTGAGAAACCCTGAACTAGAGGATACCACGGAATTGGTGTTCAGCTGCCAGTGCACCTGAAGCAAGACATGCCGTGGAAGTGCTCCACTGTAGACACAGGCCTGGGGGAGCCCACTACCAAGGAGCCGGCACCCAGCGGTGCTTGCGCTTGCGGGGATGGTGGACAGGCCTACCCAGCATGCCCAGGAGGCAAATACCTCAGTTTGGTTAAAAGACTTTATGGTCCTCGGGGGTGAGGACATTTGTAAGGGGGGGCGTTAGGTTATTTATTCTACAGCATTTATTCATTCAGCTAAGGGCTTTAATGGTGGTGGGCCTGGGGGGATATATGTGTGGGAGCAGACAAAAACTGAGAGAGAGAGAGAGAGAGAGAGAGAGAGAGAGAGAGGAAGAGAGCAAACTGCTGGAGAAAATCTTTGCTTACATACAGCAACAAACAGCTGGAGAAGAAAGCAGCATGAGTCTGACAGCTGTTTCTTTTAATAGCAGTGGATGCTATAGCACATAAACAGCAGTAGCCTATATCTTAAAGCATAAGTCGATTCAAGATAAGTCCCCTTTAACAGCGTGAGGGAGAGCGAGAAAGAGACAGAGAAAGAAAGAAGGTTCTCTTTCAAAACGACGTGACCTGTGATCATTGCATCCAGCATGTGTCTGACATTCAAAGTCAAGTGGGAGTGAAAGAGTGAGAGGGCGAGAGAGCTAATGAAATGATAGGGAAGTGCTGTGTGACCTTTTTACTCAAACATTTCTCTAACTATCATGTTGAGCATCTTCAGAAGGTCAATTCTACTCTCGTCTCTTAAGGTCAAGATTTTGCAAACCAGCCTAACAGACAGAATTAGTGGTTTTTCAAATGGATTTTAGGTGCACCAAAAACATGGCGTGCTATGGCATCTAGACCACATACCCTATATGTACACTATATTGCCAAAATATTTGCTCGTCTGCCTTCATACGCATACGAACGTGAGTGACATCCCATTTCTCCACAGGGTTTAATATGATGTCAGCCCACCCTTTGCAGCTATAACATGACGAGAAGGCCTGGCTCACAGTCTTCGCTCTAATTCATACCAAAGGTGTTCTATCGGGTTGAGGTCAGGACTGTGTGCAGGCCATTCAAGTTCTTCCACACCAAACTCGCTCATCCATGTCTTTATGGACCTTGCATTGTGCACTGATGCGCAGTCATGGTGGAACAGTAAGCGGCCATCCCCAACTCCTGAAAAACAACCCCACAGCATAATCCCCCCTCCACCAAACTTTACACTTGGCACAATGCAGTCAGACAAGTATCGTTCTCCTGGCAATTGCCAAACCCAGACTCGTCCATCGGCTTGCCAGACATAGACGTGTGATTAGTCACCCCAGAGAACATGTCTCCATTGCTCTAGAGTCCAGTGGCGGCGCTTTACACCACTACACTCGACGCTTTGCATTGCACTTGGCCAAGACTTGGATGCAGCTGCTCAGCCATGGAAACCCATTCCATAAAGCTCTCTATGCGCTGTTCTTGAGCTAATCTGAAGGCCACATGTAGTTTGCAGGTGTGTAGCGACTGACTCTGCAGAAAGTTGGCGACCTCTGTGCACTATGCGCCTCAGCATCCGTGGAAGTGATTGGAACACCTAAATTCAATGATTTGAATGAGTGAGTGAACACTTTTGGCAATATAGTATGTGTGCACAGCTGACTGTTACACCTGTATGAGCTTATTAGACGTCCCAAATAAAATAACCTGTAAATGAAACGTACCTAATAGCACCGATAACAGCTGTGATTGGATTTGGCATGTACTGGACAAGTTTCTGGATGTAGGTCAGATCAATGTTCAGACACTCTTGCACCAAAGAATTGTGCCAATTTTGGTGGATGCCTTCCCTGGCACAATTCCAAGGAGAATTTCCTGTAGACTGGGATTTTAGCCACTGCTGGTAGACCCATATGACCGCTTCTATACACCTGCAGATTCAGCTACTTCCTTCAGAAGTGTCACATTCTATAATTGTATAAAACAATGTTGGCAATAAGGGGCATCAATAAGCTATATATATAATAAGAGACTCTTTGAAGCTCTTAAGGCATTATTAAATACTACATTGTAATTATTTAATGTGGTGGGATTAACATTAAAGTAGAAAATACAGATATCAGCTAGATTTAAGATCATTTTACCTGCCAAGATATGATTTTTTGAAGTGAATGTTAAACTTTATATTTGGTTTTATTGGTGACATGATTATTGCTGTCTATAAGGGTGATTGCAATATACAGTAAAGTAAATTACAAATAAAAGTTAATCAAATAAATTCAATGCAAAGTTTAATTAATGTTCAAGTTGCCTTGAACATTAACTCAGCCGCACCTGTTAAGACCAATACTGTTTACTGTGCCAATCACCAATGAATCTGGTGGGCAAAGCTGGCAGCTGTATGCTGCTGTTGACGAGCTAAACTTTAACATGATCAAGAACACTTTTGTTTTGCCATGGGTTCATTAATCTCAAGTAACTCATCCTTCTTGGTGTCGGGGGGTGCTGGAGCCTATCCCAGCACTCATTGGGTGGAAGGCAGAAAACACCCTGGACAGGCCGCCAGTCCATCGTAAGGCAGATGCCCAGACACGCACACACCAACACACACACACACACACACCCCTAGGTGGCAATTTAGCATCTCCAATCAGCCTGACAGTATGTGTTTGGACTATGGGAGGAAACTGACGCATCCAGAAGAAAACCACACAGACATGGACACTCCACACAGAAAGGACCCCAGACACCCAAGCCAGGAATCAAACCCAGGCCCTTTGGCGACAGCAGTACCCACTGCACCACTGCGACGCCCTCCTATTCAAATTGCTTTTCCATTTTTCCAATATTTTAATTATCCAGCTTTTTGGAATATTTGTTGCAGCCTTACTAATGTTGAACTAAATCACTCGTCTCTACGCTTTCCCCCAATCAAAGCCTTTTGGCAAAGACAGAGGATGGAAAGAAACAGAATAAAAGGATATTGTTGTCATTGTCAACGTTCACGAATGTCACGGAAATGAAGAGCGAGCGCACATCTACAGAACTTGAAAACATGACATATCGCTTTAATTAACACCTTTGCAAATCCCTTCTTTCAGCTTCTCTCCATTTCTTCTCCAGAGGAAACCCATAACGCCAGCATATTTCCTCTTGATTACTGTATACATCATTTCTCCAGCCTGACACTCACAGCCCCCCCACCTCCACCAGCACCAGCCTTTTTTCCCCCCTGCACTCGGAAGAAGAAATTAGCACTCAGGAACCCGTGCCCATAAATCTAAGCCGCTTACGCAGGGCCAGTGATCTATAATGGTGATCAGCCTGAGGCAGAAATAAACACAGTGTCCATTGGCACAACAGAAGCTTTGCTTTCAGCACATGGGTAAGGGTTTATTTCCATAAGCGCTCCCATTTCTGCTGGCTGTTATTTCCGGTAAGTAGCAGCATTTCTCAGCCGCACGGTGGGTGGGGCATGTGTGCATAGGCAGGTGGATCTGAAATGATGGCATCTTTAAATGAGCCATTCCTGTTGCTTTGGCTGAGGAAATGTAATGACATGGCTGTTGGAATAATGTGTGCTGCTGGAGGAAGAGGGGAAAAAAACAGGTAATTTATGAGGCTCAGAAAAAGAAAGTATGTGTTCTGCCAGGAATATTAAGCAAGCAGACGCTGCGCAAAAGAAAATATCAATCATCTTAAAGGTGAAGATGAAATATCAATAAGACGGATCGCTGAGGGTTTCGTAAGACCAGCTCAGGATGCTCCGCATAGTAATACATACACGTACACTTACAGCTTGTCCCAAAGTCCACACTCGGAACTTCAAGCTGCAGGAAAGTTTACCCTTCAGCCATTGCATGTCCATTATAGATGCTTGCTTTATTACGATGATGCAGGACATAACAAATGGAGGTATTGATCCACTGCAGGTCCCTTTATCGACATCCCGCACTCAAGTGTGTAGGGAAAATAACAGTCCTGCTTAGGGACCCTGTGGATTGGAAAGCAGCTTTGATGCTGTTGCATGATTCTCAACTATTTTTATTTCAGGATGAGGACCAGGGTTAGGCTTAATACCCAGGTGAGGATTAGGCTTGAGGTTAAGATCTGAGATTGCAAGACAGGTGAACGATACAAGTTTCGCGCGCAGTAAGGCATGTCACGTAAGCAAGGCCAGGCCTCATCGCTGTACCTGACTGACCCAACAGCCACGATTGCAGACATTCAGAGAGCAGCAGTGATGCCCTCTATGAGTCATCCTGTTAGTGCCAGCACCATTGGCAGACGGCTGCACAGCGCAGGACTACATACATGCAGACATTTGTGACGACTGCCCTTAACACCACATCAACGTTGCCAAAGACTGCAATGGTGTTGTGCCAGACTGTCATGGAGTGACTTACAAAGGCAGCGGGTCATCTTCAGTGACGAGTCCCGCTTTTGTTTTGGTGGAGACACCCAATGAATCCGTGTGCGGTGACAGCGCCAAGATGTAGTTGTGGAGGCACCATGACAGCGCCAAGATGTAGTTGTGGAGGCACCGTGACAGCGCCAAGATTGTTGTCTCTTGTCACACGTCCAGAAGGGCTGGTGTCACTCCACCTCCATCCCTACCACACAATCTGCAGGAACTGTGTGAGAATATTCAAACTGCATGGGATGGATTATCACAGGACACCATTAGGAACCTCTACAACTCCATGCTGAGACGTCTGACATGTTGGTTTAGCAAACATGGTGGCCTGACGCCATACTGAGAGACACTACTTCTGTACGTGTACCTCAATAAATATTTCCCAGTCTCAGTCTAAATTTATCATCATTTATTGTTCCTGGTAATCTTTATCTTCCTTCCCCATAGCACTGCAATCCCACACTTCCTTCTGGGTGCAGCTATTCTTTTGATGAAGAGTGTATATGGTTGATGCTGAGTAGCCACAGCCATTGCACAGGATCTCTCAAAATATTCTATATCTTTCTCTTGGAATCTTTTTTGTTGGATGATCAACTTTACGAAGGGTAACAATGGTGTCGATGTGCCTTACAGTGAAGTCTAAACTCATTAAACCTCCTCCAGTCTAATAAGCATTTGCAGATCATTGTTTTGAGGTCCTCAGAAATCTCATTTGACCTACACATGGCATGCACCAATAAATGCATGTGGTAAAGAACAGACCTTTATGGTGAAGAACTAATGAAAAACTAAATAATTGACTAAATATTGTTTTCCTTCATTCAGGTGGATATTCAGGCTGTCCAAATAGTTACCTGAAATGTTTCAATCAGGCTAATATACAGCTAGTGCAGAGTAGCCATTGCCCGCACAGACTATGTTGTGTTAATGCCTCATAAAACATTCAGAATCATACCGTTCCAAACACTATAAGAAAAAGAAGGGATGATAAGTTATGCACAGTTGCACAGCAGCCACAAACCTAGCACCGTCAAAGGAAAAACAGATTAAACTCACAGGCAGGTGTGGTGAGAGAATCAGGCACTGTCCTTTAAAGGTGTCAGTTTCTCAGCTTTTCTATTTGTAAGCCTGCGTTTGAAAACAGATGCCTTGAATACAGACAACTTGTTTTACAAGAGCAGCGGGAAGGATATCGAAAGTCAAGGGTGGCATCTAAATATCCTAAACCTCTCGTTTTCCAACACCTTGGAGATATATGAATCTGGGGGAAAAAAGGGGCTAAACACACTGACAGGCAAAAATACACACACATAAACGCATATGTGGTACATACACACATTTGAATGTGACTGAAGTGTGCCTAATAGTGTGCAATACCTCCACGAGCACCAATAACAGCTGGGATTGGATTTGGCATGGACTGGGCAAGTTTCTGGATGTAGGCCACATCAATGTTCAGACACTCTTGCTTCAAAGAATTGGTCAGTTGGCCCGGATTTGGTGGATGCCTTCCCTGGCACAATTCCGAGGAGAATTCCCTGTAGACTGGGATTTTAGCCACTGCTGGTAGACCTGTATGACCATACACTTCCATATGCCTGCAGATTCAGCTACTTCCTTCACACTATGGTCTTTGGCACGCCCAAATGCAATCACTCCTTTTAGCCAATCATTAACATCTGCTTTGGAGCCATTTTCCCCACATGGAACGAGACATTCACTGCACTGTAGTGCCTCTTCTCAATCTATGAATTAGGTCACTCACATCCCACAGGTATTTATAGCCCAATTATCCTTGTGCAGCGCCATCTGCAGGAGCCTGAAGTCACTAATGTACCAAAAGCAAACAGAATTTGTTTTTAACCATTCTCCAACACTGTTACTTTGGCTTTAACGCTGATGTAATGTAATGACCATTGCTCTGCCCAGTATTGTAACTCCTTATAACTTCACAGTGGATGGATGAGCAGAGCTGTAGGTTGAGTAGGTAAGCATTTGTAAAGGGGTTACTTGCATTACATTAACAATAACAGCTCATTTAAAACTGCTCAACTTGAAACTAACTCTGTTCTACTCTGTTTTTGCAGCTTTGTTTCCTTCTATGGACTATACCAGGGAGCCCAATATGACCTACGTTTTCACACGACGTCAAACTCTTTTCAGAACAGCAAGACAAATACAGCAGCGCCTGTTCCGGACCGCCTAAAAAATCTCTCCAAAGAGAAATGCGCTTTCCGCCTCTTCCCTCTCTCGCCGCCCCTAGATTTGTAGTCTGGCATTTAATTAGCCCATTACACAAAACACGTTGTCTCCGTGCACTAATCACATGCCGGCCTCATCTGCATTCTCTCTTTTTAGACTTCTCCATCTCTCCTCTGTGCTTGCAGGGCCCTTGAGAGGAAGCCTTCAGGAGATTCCTCTCTGGTCTGGCACTGGAATGAAAAAGAAAGAGAGCGAGGAAGAGAGAGAGGAGGGGAGAGAGGAAGAGAGAGAGAGAGAGGGGGAGAGAGAGAACTAGAGATAGCATGAGTGTGTGTGTGTTTGTGTTGGAGGTGTCTGACAGTTAACATCTTCTTTAGCAGCTCATTACAATTTTTCCCCCAGTTGCTAAATTAAAACTCGCCTCCATTTTTCAAGACGTTCAGCAAGACAGCTCATTTCAATACTGTTTTCCATAATGCACTTTTGATTTGTTTGTTTGTTTGCTTTCAGTAAACATCATGCATGTGACCGAGCACCACTGCATTCATTCGCTAAGCTCAGATTTTCTAAGTGAAAAGAAGTTAACACACACTTAAACATGGCATCATCTTATTGTTGTGCACAACTTCTATTTATTTGCCCTGTTGGACATATATAACAAAATATCTAATGTAATATATGCTATAACTTTTGCATAGCTCACACTTTTTGTTTTGGTTTTCTCTAATATACATTTATATATTTAAATATACACTGCACCACATGTGACTTAAAAGCAGCCACTTACTATTATGAGGTGTCATCGTAAAGTTCACCAGACAAAAACTTAATCACCTTGCGTGTTTAAGGTGGTAGTAACTTCAGGCTCCTGCAGATGGCGCTACCTGCGGGGTGTGAGTGACGGGACTCATAGATTGAGAAGAGGTGGTACAGTGCAGTGAATGTCTCGTTCCATGTGTGGGGAAATGGCTCCAAAGCAGATGTTAATGATTGTTTTTGTCTCCAGTTTGCTGAAGGCTACAAAAGTCATCTGTGATTGGAGAGGGGACATAACCCCCTATAATCCTGTAAAGTCTGAAGTCAGGGTACTCTTATTTTTGCAGAGATACGGTGCTCTAACTCAACCCTGGTCCTGCAGACACCCTGCCCTGCACATTTCAGTGGACTCCCTACAACTCTGAAAGGGTTTGTTAATGAGCTGATATGTTGAATCAGGTGTGTTGAGAGCAGGGAAAGCACTGAAATGTGCAGGGCAGGGTCACTCCAGGACCAGGGTTGAGAAACACTGGTCTAACTTTCTTTATCTCTACGTGTTTCCGATGGAGCGAGCACCTTGTCAAGGCCGCCTAGGGTACACTCAAGTCCAACTTAAGAGATTCTGGGGTCAGTATCTCTGGTTCTTTGAAGGTTGGAAATGCAGTCCTTGCTGGAAAGGACACATCATGCTGCAGTGACCTGTTGTGTTTGGCTTTGTTGCTGATATCTAAGGATTATTAAAGTTGCAAAGCACTCCCTTCCTCTATGGTTTTAGTAATGATCTTATCAGCGTGTAGTTGACTTTAGCTTTCATTCCTTTAATTCATGCCTGCCATCTTATGTCAGGCAACCCTTTATGAAGACTATTTCATCATACATGATGCATCATAGCTTGTTTGTGCCCCATGTTGTCCATTAGGTGCCCCTTCATTAGCCTGGCTATTGTCGCTGGTAGGTTGAAGTCATTGTTGATCGAGGGGGATCACACCAGTTCCTGAAAGCAGGGGTTTACATACTTTTGCCAACAAAGACATTTCATATTTAGCTACATAGATCCATAAATTAAGTTTGGCGGAGAGGGGATTAGGGTGTGAGGCGCATACTGCGCAGAGGTTGCCAACTGCAGACCTCCAAACTTCATGTGGCCTTCAGATTAGCTCAAGAGCAGTGTGTAGAGAGCTTCATGGAATGGACGAGCAGCTGCATCCAAGCCTTACATCACCAAGTGCAATGCAAAGCGCCACACGCAGTGGTGTAAAGCGACGTCACTGGACTCTAGAGCAGTGGAGACGTTCTTTGGAGGATGAATCACGCTTCTTTGTCTGGAAATCTGACAGACGAGTTTGGGTTTGGTGGTTGCCAGGAGAACAGTACTTGTCTGACTGCATTGTGCCAAGTGTAAAGTTTGGTGGAGGGGGATTATGGTGTGGGGTTGTTTGTCAGGAATCTGGCTCGGCCCCTTAGTTCCAGTGAAAGGAATTCTTAATGCTACAGCAGACCAAGAGATTTTGGACAATGTCATGCTCCCAACTTTGTGGGAACAATTTGGGGATGGACCCTTCCTGTTCCAACATGACTGCTCACCAGTGCACAAAGCAAAGATCCATAAAGACATGGATGAGCGAGTTTGGTGTGTGAGAACTGGCCTGCACAGAGTCCTGACCTCAACCCGATAGAACCCCTTTGGGATGAATTAGAGCGGAGACTGTGAGCCAGGCCTTCTCGTCCAACATCAGTGTCTGACCTCACAAATGCGCTTCTGGAAGAATGGTCAAAAATTCCCATAAACACATTCCTAAACCTTGTGGAAAGCCTTCCCAGGTCGAGGGGGTCACACCAGTTCCTGAAAGCAGAGGTCCATATACTTTTGCCAACAAAGACGTTTCATATTTAGCTACATAGATCCATAAATGAAGGACAGACTGCTTAACTGGGTTCTCTTCATGTAATTAAATGAAGATATTGAAGATATTGATGACACATGCCAACCAAGAGTGCACTTGTACAGGCTGAGAGCAAATAGGAATAGGGAGTGAGCAAGCGAACCCCCCTTCCCCCCTTGAGGTCTATCTGTGCACGTGCCTGACAAGGAAAGTAATATTGTTTATTTGCCCAGAACTCTCACTTTCCAGGCTAAATGAAAGGACTAATGAAACCCATAAGACTCCAGGCAAGGAATTGCTTAGAAAGTCACAGAAGACATGAAACGCCCTATTAAAACTGCTTTGGCCTTTAAGGATAAATGAGATGGGTTCTAGCACCATTTAAAACTTATTATCCAACTAGATATTAGCTAATGACATTCAGCATTCAAATTCAGTGCATATGTACCTGCCTGCCTGCCTCACATTATTTTATGCCATACCTTCACACTCAGTGTGACGCTAATCACTTTGAGTGTCTGTAACGGAACTGGACCCTGCTGATGTTGAACTGGGTGACATTAACGTTAACATATTGCATGTTTCACTCCAGCTAGACTACTTAGCATTCTCATCATCCTTGGTTTTGTTCAGGGAGTGGGGGAGAGAGAGAGAGGGAAGAGAGAGAGAAAAAGAGAAGTGCAGTATCAAGAAACAGAGTGTGTATGCATGTAAGAGAGACCGCAGGTTTAGTGATTCTAGGCCTTTAGGCAAAATCAGGAATGGGGCCCCTTAAGGACAGCCATTTTTAAATTAGTTGAGGTTCTGAGTGGTGAGACTGTGTGTGATACATATATACGCACACACACACACACACACACGCACACACACACACACGTGTATATATCTGTATATATAGTGTATATCTGACTGGAATTAAGGGGCCGAGCCCACCTCCTGAAAAAACAACCCTACAGCATAATCCCACCTTCACCAAACTTTACACTTGGCACAATGCATTCAGACAAGAAGTACCGTTCTATTGGCAACTGCCAAACATAGACTCATTCGTTGTATTGCCAGACGAAGTGTAATCTGTCACTCCAGAGAACACGTCTCCACTGCTCTAGAGTCCAGTGGCGGTGCTTTACACCACTGCATTCAACGCTTTGCATTGTGCTTGGTGATGTAAGGCTTGGATGCAGCTACTCGGCCATGGAAACCCATTCCATGAAGCTGTCTACGCACTGTTATCTTACTCTTATTTCTAGAAGTCTGTTTGATCCTAGAGAAATGATCTTACTGTATAGGCAGATATTTGCACTACTTTAAATAAATGATGCTTGAAACAAACACAATTATCCACATATACAGCTAGGAAATCTATTTAGTTCAGTCTTTTTTATATACCCCCATGGAGAAAATTGACTTGCAAGCAGTTACCATCGTTCATTACAACCACTGCCAACAATAAACCGACACACTCAAATACCAACACAGATTCTAAAACTAAAAACAGCACAAAAACTAAAACTCCACAGGTCAAAGAGAGGGAAATGGATCAGCAAACAGTAAATCCAACATTGATTTATCCCTCTTATTCAACAACATGACTGCACAAGGGATAAGAGAGGTGTTATATCTACTGCATTGAGTCTTTGAAAGACTAGAGCAAGAGAAGTTGATACTTTACATTCAAAGGATGGTCCTCTGATACAGCTGTTCAGTACAATTGATCATTTGGTACAAGATAACATAGAAGTAAAGTGATGAGTCTTAAAATGAGCTTGTAACAATCTCAAAATGAGACCTTTAAGATGTGCCAACTAGATATAAGATCATTGGACAGAAATACTTTTCTGCAGTGTAATGACATCATTCATTCATTAATCTTCTCAGCTTATTGCTCATCCGTTTGGATCTCGCAGGGTACTGGAGCCTATCCCAGCACTCATTGGGTGGAAGGCAGGAAACACCCCAGACAGGCCGCCAGTCCGTCACAGGGCAGACACATAGACATACACATCACTCACACACTCACAAATAGGGGGACAATTTAGCATCTCCAACCTGACTGCATGTCTTTGGACTGTGGGAGGAAACCGGAGCAACCGGAGGAAACCCACACAGATACAGAGAGAACATGAAAACTCCATGCAAAAAGTGACCATGGATGTCTGAGCCGGGAATCAAACTCAGGGCCTTCTTGTTGTGATGGGAAAAGGCCCTACTGCGGCACTGTCCTGCCCAGACTAATGACGTCACTCATTCCAGAAAGTATAAAAGTCAGTAATGACATTGTGAGTAATAACTTGTGGTACTCGCCTTTCTGAGTAGATATCCCAACACTGAAACTGTCTGTGCCAACATTTACACTCGCAACATGTACAGCCCACTGAGCCTGTGCAGCACTGTTCTGACTGAGCTTTGGGAATGTGGGGACAAACTCCCTCTACTTGCGTTTCTCTGCAGCACTGGGGAAATTTTATTTGATTTTCCCTCTGAAACACCCAGAAGATTAGCCAGAGGGACCTGCAGATTAACACTTAGTTGTCTTCCTCGTAACAGTTTATCTTTATGCAGTGTTATCACGCAACATGCACTAGCCCATCATGGCCATGCCCTGGGCAGCTGCCTATCTTTTGCAGAGGACGACCCTGGCGAGAGAAAGTGAGAAAACGATAAAGAGCAAAGAAGAAAATGCATACGTCTCTACACCACTACCCTGTAAAACAATGATCTGTTTAACTTATAGACCCATCATCCAAACAGCTGAACAAGTAGCTGCACACAGAAGGAATCAAGAGACAGGAATGAAACTTGGTGGGAAGGTTTGACATCAGTTTCCAAAAGTTTATGGTCTAGCAGCAACTACCGAACCACATTCAAAGCCACTAATGCCACTCATTACCCATTTCAAAGTTGGAACTAATATAAATTAATGCTAGAAATGCTGGTCTGCATTGTACCATCCATCACAGACATGTGCTGTATGACTTCTTAGAATTGATGGGTTTGAAGGTAAGGTAACTAATAAACTGGCATTTCAGTGTGTAGGCATAATTTAAGATGGGTGTCATGCTTCCGGGTGTCAGGCCAAAAGACGTGCGCAGAGTTAAAAGTCAAAGTGGATTTATTAGACAGGAGATTAATCCAACCAAGCAGCAATACACGACTAAGCATAGAGGGAGAGGCAAAAGCAGTGTCAGGGACAGGCACAGGTCGGAAACCAGAGAAATCAGGCAGCGAAGGCAGACAGGTCAAAAGGGTAATGCTAGTTAGTGAGTGCGAGAGAGAGAGAGAGAGAGCGAAGGTCGGTAACCAAATGGTGAAATACAAAGCCAGAAAGGGAACGATCAGAAGAATAGTCGGATACACAAAGGGAGTCAAAACCAGAAAAGTACAGAACAAAGTGAAAATGCTCAGAATTGCAAACTACGTTTGGCAAAGCTTCGCAGGGAACCACTGGCAGCCATGAGGCTTATATATGAGTGAGATAATGGATTACAGCTGTGCTAGAACTCTGGAGAGCCGGAGCGAATCGGAGATTCCGATCGTGCACATGTGGGAGTGACGTCATCGAGCGTAGCCCTCTGGGAAGTGGAGTCCGGGAGAGCGGAGGAGATGGGGAAACCCGGAAGCGTAACACTCACAATGTCAAACCTACCCCCCAAGTTTCATTCCTGTTGCGTTGATTCCTTCTGGAAGCAATTATTGGTTATGAGTGTACAACTGCTGCTTAAAGTTACATTTGAGTACAAAGTCGACAAAACCAAGGAGAGTCTCGACTGGGAATCTCGTCTCCAGGCACATTTTAACCCAGATTTTGATGCATGCTCAACAGATGTAAACAGCAAGTGTTAGTTGCACAACGTCTGTGTATTCAAAAAGCTGGACGTCCCCAGGAGAAAACACTGGAGGCACAGGTCTCAAATCTCCACCTTCATTTTCCAAAACCTTTCAACCAACTAAAATGCCATGTGCATGTGGCTGGAGGGCCAAAATGCAGAGTAAAAATCTATAGGTTTCCAAGAATACCTGCATGCGTGTGGACCGGGCCTTAGTGTCTCTTTGAAATGGAACGCTTCAGTTACAACTTTGGAAATGCTGGTTTTAAGATCGGAATGACGGGAGAGTTGTGGTGCACAAAACTAAAGAACGGACAAATGAATTACTGACAGTGTATTATATTACACTCAGTGCTGAAGGTCCATCAAATTGGACATCAGAAAACGAATATCTTTTACTTCATGATCGTTTAGGTTGGAAATGTAATAAAATATTTTACATTCAAAAAACTATTAAAAATCAAAACCGTCTTCTATCCGTCTTCCAAGGCTCTTCCCTTGATACAGCTTTGCACACCCTGGGCATTTTCTCAAGAGCCGCAGCAGACACACCCACTGCTGCCACAGATATTACGATGTACAGCCATGTAATCTCTGTAGACGAGCACTGCCAGCCTAAGATCACCTTTCAGAAAGACATGTGCCAGCTCAAGGGATGCAGAGCTCCCCACCACTGGAGAGATGAAGCCTCACTGAACATCTCAGAGATGAGTTAAAGTAGAGACATTGCACATCTAGGAGACGAACCTGAGTGATGAAACACCACTGAAGAAGAATTTGAGGAGGAACTGAACTGGAACGGTAGGCTAACTGTAGCTTACAAGGTTTGCACTAGGGCTGTACCCGACTCTTTTTTTCGAATTTTGTCAGTCGAATCGGATTCGCCCGTCCTGGCCGACGATTCGACTATTCGTTCATGTTTTTTCTCCATATACTTTATCTAGTAATCAGTAAATCAATTAGCATACGTTTCAGATCTGATGTCGTCCTCATTTAGAAAGTCAGCAGAGTCACAGGAACATATTTTTGAACTAAAAGAGACGTGGCATATGATGAACGATCTGAACTGGAGCCTGATTTAATTACAGAATATACCGTCGGGCAGCAAGCAACGTATTTATGCTAAAAATTAGCGCTTCTAGCCTGTCTTTATAATTTCACTTTTAACAGCTTCTTCAGTAGGATGACCCTTCGTCTTTCATCTCTCANGAGCGGAGGAGATGTGGGGGGGGGGACCCGGAAGTGTGACACCGGGTTTCCCCGGCTCCGCCACTCCTCCGGACTCAGCTTCCCAGAGGGCCTCGCTCGATGACGTCACAACCACATGTCCCCAGTCGTCCAATCAGCTCCGCTCTAGGTCTCCTGAGTTTTAAGCCCAGCTGTATCCAATTTAGCTTCAGTATATCTCCCTCTCACAAACGCTTCCTCATTGTGAAGTTTTACCAAACCTCCGTTTGCAATTCTGAGCGGTCTCTTCTGCTGTTTATTCCGCTCTGGTTCTGACCTCCTTTGTACTCTGACTACCAATCTCTTCTTCGCCCCCTTTGGCTTTGATCTAGTTTATCTTCTGGCTTTCCGATCTCTGTTTGTTCTCTGATTACTCTCTCTGTCTCCCCACCTGTACTTTGGTAGCCTCGCTGACAGTCTATCCTGGTTCTGACCTCTCGCCTGTTTTCTGACTCTGATCTCGCTCTTGCCTTTCATGATTGATCGTGTTTTGCTGCTTTGTTCCACTGTCCGATTGTTTAATAAAGTTTGTTTGACTTTTAGCTCTGCGCGTGCTGGTCCAAGTTCTTTGTCCCTGACAATGGGCATGCTGATGACAAGTTCCCATTACTTGAAATGCTTGATTTTATCCAAGACACTTTATAAAATCATAAGCGCTTGCTGTAAAAAAAGCTTTCTAAAAGTGAAATAGAAGGGATATATTCTCATGCCTATAGAATTTGAGGTCAGTGAAAAGAGCATTTATGTGGTCAGGTACTGATGTTGGACGAGATGCTGGATGACCGACAGACAGACAGGAGTGGGCTTTCCTCAAACTGTTGCCACAAAGTTTGCTTGATAAGTAGAATGATCTTGGGTCTAGTTCATATATCTTCACATTCTCATTTTGAGATTATTGTAATCTCAAATTTGTAATCAATTTAAGATTATTTATCTTATTTTCACACATTTATTTTACTTGTTTTAAGTGATGGTTGTAAGCCAAATATTCTGACTATATTGGCTGACAATTTGACCTGTTTCAAACAAATTTCTAAAAATAAGCACAATTATTTGCAAGTATAGTGAGAATGAGAATTTGTCTTACTAAAAGCACTTGAAACAAGTCAAACAAACATCTGGAAAGACGGAAAATGAGAATTTCTATATCAATTAAATTTAAGATTTATGCTTTCCAAGATATAATATTTTGCAGTGACCTGTCCAAAATTCCACCTCCACCAAACTTTCTGGAATATAGATTTATGCATGTAGAAGATTTCCCCATTAGACTTAAGGATACTGGCCTCACAGGATACTCACAGGATACTGTGTCCAGTGGCAGCTTGGCATTGCACATATTGCTTGCGAGCAGCTGCATGGCCATGGTAATCTATTTCATAAAGCTCCCAGCTCCCAGTTTTTGTGCTGATGTTGCCTTCAGAGGCAGTTTAGAACTGTCTAGTGAATGCTACAACAGAAGAGGTTTTATGCATTACATGCCTCAGCACTTGATGGCCCCACTCTGAGAGTTTGCATGGTCTGCCGCTTTGTGGCTGAGCTGTTGTTGCTCCTAGATGGTTCCGCTTCACAATAATAGTGCTTATATTTGACAGGTCTTGGTCTAGCAGGGCAGACATATAACCAAATGACTTTTAGCAACTCTGTAACATCACCCTATTTAAAGTCAGTGAGCTCTTCAGTATGACCTTGCGTGTCTACAGAGACTGCATGGCTATGTAGTCGATTTATACACTTGTTAGCATTGGGTATGGCAGAAACACTTGAACTCACTAATTTGGAAGGGTGTCCACATATAGGGATAATGCTGTTCTTCAGTTTCCATGTCACGGCTCACTATTTGAAGGGGCTTATGCTCCTTTTAGTGCAAGAGCTTCTGTG
Source organism: Semaprochilodus insignis (assembly GCA_034552555.1). NCBI lineage: Eukaryota > Metazoa > Chordata > Actinopteri > Characiformes > Prochilodontidae > Semaprochilodus > Semaprochilodus insignis. The sequence continues at coordinate 16,954,109 of CM067496.1, forward strand.
CATGTACACACGTCAGTATCAAACGATTCAAATAAGACAGGCCTTATTGTTGTACCTGACTGACCCAACAGCCATAATTGTGGACATTTAGCGAGCAGTGATGCCCTCTATGAGTCATCCTGTTATTGCCAGCACCATTGGCAGACGGCTGCACGACGCAGGACTAAACATGCACGCAGACCGTTACAACGACTGCCCTTAACACCACATCAACATCGCCAAAGACTGCAATGGTGTCATGCCAGGCTGTCATGGAGTGGTCATCTTGGCAGTGGGTCATCTTCAGTGACGAGTCCCGCTTTTGTCTTGGTGGAGACGACCAACGAATCCGTGTGGGGAGACACTGTGGTCAGCACCAAGATGAACGGTTTGTTGTCACGCGTCACATGTCCGCAAGACCTAGTGTCACTCCACCTCCACCCCTACTGCACAATCTGCAGGAACTGTGTGAGAATATTCAAGTTGCATGGGATGGATTATCACAGGACACCATTAGGAACCTCTACAACTCTATGCTGAGACATATGGCCATCAGCTCCTTATGTGCTTATCATATGTAGGTCTGCAATTATAGTAGCAGTATTTTATGAATCATAACACTGCATGTCATACATGTAGTGTTATGTTCTGAGCAACTTTTTGATAACAAGGTGTATATCACACCCAGTCATAAAACCCACACAAGAACCAACAAGATTGGAAGAGAGGAATTAATACCTTACATCATTTTAACATCTGTACCAGTGACAAACCTTAATTAAGCGTTGACTACACCTGTTCAGTGCTCTTCTCAGAGGAGCAGTCTGACAGGAGCATTCATGTGAATATAGACATGCTCCAGGGAGGCCTGCACCTCTAGGTTTGTGGGCTGGGGGGAATCTGGAGAGAAATGTAGGAGAAGGAAGAACAGAAGGCGAGCAAAGTACAGACAGAGTGAAATGAAATCCCCATGTCATCACGACTTGATCAATCATCACCACAACTCTGTGAAACTATTCGGGAAGTTTTAAGTAATGCAATGTAAGAATGTCTGAGAAGGTTCTGCAGTCTTCCGAAGCATTGTTTGGGCAGTGTATGCTTTGCAGTGATGGATTCCATAATCCAGAAGAGAGTTGGGCATCTTGTTGACCCATCCTGCCTTTCTATAATTTTTTCTCTTTTTTTTTTTATTTTTTTTATTTTTTTTTTTTTTTAGAGTGCCTTGAGAACAGTTTCCGAGTTCTAAACCCAGTTTTCCGGAAAAGTTGGGATTTAAAAAAATAATAATAATTAACGCAATAAAAACAAATTTGTGATTTGAACCCATTTCTTGATCATTTTCTCTTTAAGTACAAAGAAAGGGCAGCATGGTGGCGCAGTGGGTAGTGCTGTCGCCTCACAGCAAGAAGGGCCCAGCTGGGGGGGGTCCAAGGTCCTCTCTGTGTGGAGTTTGCATGCTCTCCCTGTGCCTGCATGGGTTTCCTCTCACAGTCCATAACCATGCAGTCAGGTGAATTGGAGATGCTAAATTACTCCAGGGTGCTTCCTGCCTTTCGGCCAATGAGCACTGGGACAGGCTCCTGTGCCCCACAAGGATAAGCAGCTCGGGAGATGAATGAATGAATGAATGAATGTACAAAGCAAACAATTTCTTTCATCTTTCGCAGGGAGAACTCATGTCTGTTTTTCCCAAAAACAAGCAAGAAATGTGAACTCATCTGACCACAGCATACATTTCCACTGTGTTTCAGACCATCCGTGATGAGCTTGGGCCCAGAGAACTCGGTGGCACTTCTGCAGGGAATTGATGCAAGGCTTTCTCCTTGTGTAATGAAGTTTCAGGTTATATTTCTTGATGCAGTGGTGGACTGTTTGAAGTGACAATGGTTTTACAATGTACTCCCAATCCCATTTTTATAATTAACACAGTAGCCTGACGGTTTCTTATGTAATGCTGTCTGAGGGTTCAAAGGTCACACATTTTCAGTGATATCAGTGGTGTCCAGCCTTGCCACACATGGATTGAGATGTCCCTGGATATCTTTTCACGATAGATGGTTTTCATCTTTAGATGGTGAGATACCAAATGATGTTGAGATCAAGCAAACGCAGAGGCGGTTAATACTTGAAATCAAGTACTACAGCATTGATTAAACCCTGTAAACAACTTTACACTGCTCTTCAGCATCACCAAAACACTTGTTGATGCCAGGGTGAATAGGCCCAAGATACCAATGTTAATGTTTGTTTCTCTTGACTTCACAGTGTGATTATCTTGAAATAAGACATAAGAAATTCAAGTAGACTAATATAAAATGGTATATTTATTATAGTTAGCTTTTATATTTACCCAAAAATCCAATCTCAACACACAATGTGCAAAGCTGCAAAACTACATTGCAGACTTTCTAGCTGTTTACTACTCTGTGCTCGAGAAGCCAAAATTCTGTTCTGGAGGAAGCAAGGGAAACAGATGTCTGCATAAAAAAGAAAGGTTATCAGGCCTCTCTGTAGACCTTCTTATTACTTTACCCAACCCTATCCAGACTTTTCACACATTCATGTGTGAATCCTTCCCACCTGCACCACACTCAATTACCTTGAGCAGATTTCAGTCCTCATTAACACTGAACTGCAGTGTCATCCCCTTCAACGGCTTAAGCTAGGAACTAGTTTTGGCTTAGACATGGCTCATGTTAAGAGATCAAATTCCTTCCACTGTGACTATATGACACCCAATAAGCAGGTAAATATGTTTTCTATGTATTTCCAATGCTGAATACAAACAAAAAGAACGCTAAATTAGTTTTGCCCAAGCAGAAGAACTGTAACAAAAGATACATTTTTGATGAAAGGTGAGTATTTTCATTTACAGTAGAAGTGACGTTTACATGATCATGATTTTTGGTTTAGGCCACTTATACTGCATTTATCTTTGTTGCCCTTTAGGTTATGGTAACAGTCTGTGACCTTTTGGAGTTGTAGCACTGTGGGTTTTTTTTTGGTATAATAATTAGATGAATAAAAATGATAGCTCTGAATGAATTTGTATGGAGAAAACAATAAAGTTGACTTAAATTCATCTTTGAATCAGAAATTGAGTTACTGAAACTGGACAGTTTGAAAGGCCTGTTCGCTAAACTGAACTAAATGCAATTCGTTTGAATACGATTGGGCCATACCATGACAGATGTTGGTCTTTGCACCTTTCTCTAATAAAAGTGTTAACAGTTCCTTACATCTTTCCCACGGAAACCTTAACATCTGTTTTTTTCCCCCAAAACATGACCTCATCTGACCACAGTACTCACTCTATCGCTTGAGATGAGGCGAGGCCCAAAGAACTCGGCGGTGCTTCTGCTGAAAATTGATGCAAGGCTTTCTCCTTGTGAAACAGAGTTTCAAGTTACATTTGTTAATGCAGCGGCAGACTGTGACTAGTTTGAAAGAGACATAGTACCAGTGTCATAGTACCAGTTCTATACTTACCATCTCTTGCAAAGTTGTTCAAGTCATACTTAAACATGCTCATGCCATGGCAAGCACGATAAGGTTGTACTGGATATAAGAGTTCTCTATTAGTACTGTTTTATAATACAAAGACACCGGTTTACTTGTCTTTAATGTTTCTGGTTTTACAGGTTCTTGTTCTACGCTTTATGTATTGTAGAAATATTCTTATTTAGTTGTTTTTATTAATTCTTAACGTGCCCCACAGAAAATCATCCAATCAAGATTCAGTTTTCTCTGTTGTTGCTTTTTTATTGGTCAGGACTTCGGGAGCCTAACTAAAGGCTTAAGGGTGTCACACTATTCACACACTATCAACAATTAAGAAGTAACGGTGAAATTATTCAGTCCCGTTTTGACTTTCCACTGTGTGACTAATTTTGCGCTCTCACCTTCTTTTTGCGCTCTGGTCCTACATAAATCATTGTGTGAGAGCGAGTGGTAGCCTCACAAATGCACTTCAGTCAAATGTTAGACATGGAAAACAGCAGCAGCTATATGTCAGGGCTTTTAACTTAAGTGTCACCAAGTGTGTTTGCACGTACTTAATAATTCATCAAATACGGAAAAGTGATTAACATGTTTATATGCACTGAGGAATCAAATAATTAAAAGCTCTGGCTCAACATGAGTCATACTGAACCGGCAGAAATCATTGGATTTCTGCTTTGTAACCGGTCATTAAACTTGCAAAATAAGTCGTGATGTAAAAGCAATGTTAAACTTTTTTTTTAAAAACACTTTTTTTTTATTTTTAAATCCTTGCATTTTGTCAACCATGTCATTTCAGAGTCGCCCTAAAAGTGCTTTTGTTGCTGTCTTGTAGTTGCTGTGTAAATGCTGCTTATGTCTGGTAGCATGGTCCGTTTTCACACATGCACAGACTGAGAAATAGGAAAGAAATCAGAGAAAGAAATCAGGCACTGAGAAACCCAGTTACTGAGCTAAAACCCAGCTCTCTTAATCTGCTTTCGAGACCTTAATCTGATCTAAGAAATCTGAATGTGATCACATTATTAATTGCTTGATGACACACTTATTGTAAAAACTGTGACAAGGTTGAAAGTTAAAAGGTTAAAAAAACATGAAATGTCCTTTATAAATGTCCTTTATGTATAAAAACCATACTACTAGAAGCCCACAGAGATGCTAGCAGAAATAAGCTTTATCGTAGAGATGTTCTTTGAACTGAAGGCCTAGATCTAATAACCACAGCTCGCCACTGTGCACAGTCACATCTACAGTCCCACTATCCATTTATCTCCATATTTCTTACTTCACTTGGACAGTGTGTGTGAAAAACTGATTCTGTTAATGCAGCAATATTCAGTTATGCAGAGTCGTGAATACTGAATACACATTTAAAAATGTATTCAGCAACAAATTCAGAATCTAGAATTTTAATAAGGCACATAGAGAACTCTGTCATTGATACCAAATGCACACCGTTATTGATTGGTAGTTCACTTCATGTAACATGTTTCATAAAAATATCCACATATCATTTGATTGCAGTTCCTAAATTCCAAGAAGACATCCATCCATTGCTTCCATCCACAGCTGCTTCCACCACCCCATGCAGATAGCAAAGTAGTTCTGGTCCAAATCTGGCCCACATTCACCATTTCCATTTGACCCACTTGCCACATGGCTTGACAGCACTTGGGGTGACTGCTCCTGGTTACGAGATGTGGGGCACATATGCACCAGACTAGGGCCACTCGTAAGCCAAAAGCAGGTAACTCTGCTGTATCTCTCCCAGAAGTGGACCAGATCTGTTTTGGCACAGGTGGGCCTAATGTGTGTTTTAAACATGTGGGCCACCTTTGGCTCACTGTGGGACAGCAGTGCCATATCTTTGCCAGATGTGGCCTAAGTCTGCAGGGTATCTGGGACCTGCTTTGTGAACTCAGCAAGCAACTTGCTTTCTGAATCTCAATAATGAACATGCCGCAATTATGATAATGCCGCAACTCACACATCAGGTACAACACAGATGCAGAACTCATCCCTCATCATTAGGTCCACTACTGAGGAGTTCGATCATCCTTCAAAAGAGCTCAGTAACACTGAAACAAATAACTGGCTGCTGATTTATCGGCCTACTCGTGTTCTGGCCGGAAACAAGTCGCTTGTTGAGTTCTGTCTAATGAGTGTGTTTTCTACACCATGCTCTGATTGTACATATGTAATAATATTGCTACTTTTTTATTAATTGACATTTTACTGCTGAGCAATACTGGAAATCACCTTGTCTAAGTCTTTGTCCGGTTTCTATCCCTTTCTTTTATTAGCTGTAACCCGATAGCACACTTCAAAGCTTATCCAACATACGTTATCTTCAGAGAGAGAGGGGAAAAGCAACTTCTAGATCTGACAAGTTATGTCTCCCAGTTAGGTAGTGGGTATTTGATCTCTCTGTCATTTAAACCAGAGATGGATACCATCTTCATTTTTTCCCCCCACTTAGTGTGAGTGTGGGGAGAACTTAGTGACTTCACAGCCCACCAACACTACCTTCTGAAAATACCACACAGTGATGCAGCTCATTAATGTAAAGAGATTTGCTGGTAACACTTCCTATGAACCCTGTATTCATAATGCACTATAAATGCATAAATGCATGAGGCATGATATAGCATACATAACACCTTATAATACTTGGCGTATTTTCTTTATTATTTTTTTACATATGTATACAAATACAGATATTATATTATATTATATTATATTATATTATATTATATTAATAATAACGTAATACTCTTATATAATAAAATATAATTATATAACAATATAAATAATTAGCATAATAATATAAAGTAATAATAAAATATGTATACATATATACATAAACATATATATATATATATATATATATATATATAGACATAGATAGATAGATAGATAGATAGATAGACAGACACAAAGATTTAAAGATTGTTATATATATTCTATATATAATTGTTTATTATTTAATATATAATTAATATTTCATTTTTATTATATGTATTCATGTATTATAGTAATATGATGTTACCTTAGTATTTGCATTTTTGTTTTTCCATTATTTATCATTTAATATATAATTATTTATATTTCATAAATTATATTTATGTATTATACACACATTTTATATATTATATATATGCAATATAATAATAATTGATATTTTTTATATTTGATGTATAATTTAATATAATTAATATAAAATTTTTATTCATATATGTTAAAATTAGCAAACAAAAGGCAATCACAGTAGTCCAGTAAATTTGTTTAGTATAGTTATAAAGTAAAGTAGCTTCCAGTGCACAATTAAAGAGGCAGACACTGAACAGGTCCTGGCTGACCGACTGCTTTTGGTGAGGGTGAAAATGTGAGGTTAAATTAGATTTTTGGGGGAACCAGCATTTTAAACACAGCTGCAGCAGCAGCAGCTACGGTACAGGCTTCTCCATGCATCTTCTGGACCTTTGGTCTGAGTTAAAAAGAGGCCATCCTTCTCCCCCCGACTCATCTCATCCTTACTACTATCCTCACTACGTCCCTCCTTCTCCGCCTCTCTCGACTGCGGCAGATGCTTAGCTCTGCTCCAAATCTGGACGGATTACAGAAAATAACAGATGCTGCTAATGTTATTACCAGCCAAGACTACGTGCCTGAGAGAGAGCGGGAGGGAGAAGATGGGAGAGACAGAGAGAAGGAGAGGGCAGGGTGAGGAAAATGGAGGGATGTGATGGAAAGCAGAGGAGGGAAATGAACGTAGCAATATGCAGGTGGTGATAACAGAGCCAAGGAATTTGTAGCACGCTAGTGATTATCTATCTCTCTCTCTTTATTACGTGCGTTCAGACATGGTCTTTATAGCTGCTTATCTGAGCGGAGTGGTTAATCTAAAAAGGGCTACTGTGCCTCATCAGCCGTCTACAGCAAAATCCACTAGTGGTCCTAAAGAAGTGCTTGAACACTGCGGTTTACTATGGGACCCATTTCTCAGACAGGAATTAAGCCTACTCCTAAATTACATGTGTCCTTCAATGGAGAATCTACATTCAAAATGCCTCACAGTCCTAGACTAAGCTTAATCCCTGTCTAGGGTACTGACCCCATATGTCCAAACATTTGCAGACACCTGCTCAGCTAACAAGGCTAATAATAGTGGCTTTGCAGGTAACCTAGCCAATATATGGCTGTGAGGACATACTAATGCATGCTAATATGCAACATGAATATTTTATTCAGTTAGAACAAGTTAGAACATGCTTCTGGTCAATTTCTCGTATTCCAGCAGCGGCATCGTTTGCAAATTTTGACAGCAATTGGAGAGGTATTTTTCCCCAGGTTCAGTTTTTCCATTCTAAGTGTTTTCCCATTTATCACAGGATAAATGATGTTACCCTCTTAAGGGCCTGTGATGGCACTAGGTATGAATATTACTCCCAGTGAGAGCCAGGTGGACTAAAGTACTGCCTCCACATGGTGGGGTTAGTTTTAATACAATGTTACAACTAAAGTCAGACATACACTGTGTGATTTTAGCCCAAGCGTAAGCCCAATTTGGTCGGAGTCGACTGAATTTCATGATCAGGCCGAATTTCAGCTTCATCGGGCATCGTTTGCCGTGCAGTGTAAAAAGGGGAAGTGATGTCTGATTAACTGTCCAAGCAAGCTCCGATTGGGATACATTTTTGGTGGCTTGTCTCACAGTTTGAGCAGATCTCACAAACCGATTCCTCCAAGTCGCACCCAAAACCAACTACAGCTCCTACACAGCTGCACACACATAACCGGAGGCTAAAGAGTCGACATTTGCAGTACCAGCGTCCGTATATACAGACACTGTACTCCAGTGATGTTTATATGGTCTCTGTAGTTCTGTAGCTGGTTCTCAGTTTCAGTGCAGTGTAGTAAAGTTAGCAGAGCTGTTGTAGCACTGTTGGTTTGTCAGCAACTGAATCCTAAAAGCCTCCCTCCTTCTTATGTAGCGCACTATGCAAGTTCTGGCTTCTACACACAAACATTTGTCTAGTATAGAATTGTGTACACACGGCTGAATCTCAAATGGCTGTTCATTAGACATATGATGCACTGCTGCTTGCAGGAGCCACTTATCCTGTGTGGTGTGCTATGTGGGGAGCAGGGAGTGATTTGAGATTCAGCCAGTGCTTTTGCTCAGTACTCGGACGTACAGCGTGTTGTTTTGAAGGAAACATCTTTATTGGAAATTGTCTGTAGACAGAGCTGAGCTGTCTGTATGGGCTGAGCTTCATGTGTAGCGTGAGCACCCATGTCACGTCATGTCAGTCAGGTGGAGCGTTTTCATACAGTGTGAGTATACAAATCACAAGTTTTCTCTGTACATGATGGGCAAGTCAAACATGCAGCATGAGCTGTCCGCAAACAACAACAATTCAAAAATACCAAAAGCCTACCTTAAGACACCCAAAGAAAACAATGAGAGAAGCCCATATTCTATCCGCATCTATTCATAATTACTCTGGAGAATATATTTTTATATATTTAGGGAAGCTGCTTGTATTCAAACTAAATAAACTAGATTGCGGCATCTGTTACAAACAACGTTGCATGATTTGCTCTCCTGCTGCTTACTGTAGTAACAAAACTGTGTAATAAATGTAGATATTTCTGTTCTTTTTCTGGATTTAAAAGTGTTATTTCTACACAACTTTGTACTATTTTTTATTGATTGTTGCTGGTTTCACTCCCTGTATCTGCTGGCTACGGGCTTTTGGACGCATGGTTCACCTGGTGAGAGTTTTAATCAGTTGTGAACGTTTGGTCTCTCCAGTGTAGGTTGGCGTGCGTCTGTGGTAGCTGCGGCTTTTATTCAGCGCGTGCCTAACGCAGCATACATATCAGTCGGCTATCGAGTGGCTATAGAGCAACTATGCTCCCACTACATTGACGTCAGCTGCGCCGTGTTATTGGGTATGACCGTCTTATTACTACTGTCTGCTTAAGTCAACCCGCACACACTAGCTGGGTGATAAAGGTGAATGTTGTAGCTCATTTTTATGTGTTATTCATTTTAATCTGATGTTTGGTAATTTCCTTTTTTAGAGTGGGACTGCAGCCGTGGTGTTTGCAGGCCACTGTTCTCCTTCCTTTTAAAATACTTTTTAGTTTTTTTTTGTGATTTTCTCTGGATGATTTTATAGATAGACTGTTTTAATTGGTTTACTGCTGAGCCACCTCTGATTCTTTAAAAGACTGTGTTGGGATTTTTGGTGTCTGTTAGTACTGTTTTTATTAGTCAGATATTGTAATAGCATACCACAGGGCATTATTTTTATATATACTATTTTTTAGATTATCTTATTGTTTCCTTGTTTTGTGGTCAAGGAGTGAGCCACCCTGGTGTTCTGGTTTGCCTCTTTGTTGCAGTGTCCTAGTTGGTTGTGTAGTGTTGCTGTGGGTGATTTTTCTATGGTTAGCTTAGTCTTTTGTGTGGTTGGTAGTACTGTGCGTCGTGGTGTTGTCTACTATTGGTGCAGTGTGAGAACTCGTGGGTTGGGTTTGGGTTTGGATACTTCCTTGACCACACTGTTTTCTTTGTCCTGTGGTTGCTAATGACTGGTGTACTTATTAACATAAATCCCACACAGTATTTATTAACAATTGTTTATTTATATTTTTTTATGTACATCATTTGATTGAAATAAAGTATATTTTCACATGTAACGTCCATATTGGTGCAGTGGTGTCATTGGCTGGCTCGAGCACTCATTTATTTGAGTGGCCTAGCGTGGGGTCCCCTTTCTCCTAATAAAGGGGTGGCGTAGTCGAGATATACAAGGTGTGCACGGGTGCGACCCCCTGGGTGCTGCGTACCACGCGCCCCGATACGGTGGGTGCCCCGCTATCTATATGTATGTATGTATGTATGTATGTATGTGTGTGTGTGTGTGTGTGTGTGTGTGTATATATATATATATATGTATATATGTGTGTGTGTGTGTGTGTGTGTTTAATATATACAAAAACAAATGTTTACATCATTAGATGATTGATGTTGAACTGAGGTGTGATGCTCCCTGTATTCTTACTATTATTCTGATTATCATTATTAATTTGACTAGAAGTGTTTTGCATTCTCAGTACTTACATACAGAAACATGTGGTGAAAATACAGAATGGAAAATATGAATGTAATTCATTATGTAACTCCATGTCTTCACAATCATTCTCAAAGGTTTGGATCCTGAAGAAAGTAAACCGAAGGATGAAAGGAAATAAAGGTGTTATACCCTATTTTCAGAAGTTAACACATTTCCATGAGGTGCTAATGAAGTGTCTGTGGCGTTCTTTGCTCAAGATACAACATGGGTGAAGCATCTAAACCCCAGCCCATCTAAACGACCCTGTTCAGACCGGCCAGCTTCCAGGCTTGCCGCAGGGTACTAAAGCTGCAGCCAAGCATACCAGGCCAGACATAGGAACTCAGTTTCCTATTCACCAGCTTCTTTTTCAAAGTTTCCCATTCCACCTTAAATGGTGCAGCTGTTATTACTGTAACACCATGACACACCAGCGTGGGAAATTGGGAATGGGAAAATTGGAGCAAGATCTGAGCCGCCAGCACAGCTGCTGCAACATTTAAGGCGGAACGCAAAAATCTGGGAAAAAAGACAGACAAGTAGCCTGAGGCACTAGCACAACAGCTATACCATTTAAGGCGGAACAGGAAAATTCAAAGAAGAAGCTTCGGACTTCAGCTTTGGGTCAGACACAAAGTGGTTACAGGTTTTTGCCCATTGCAGCAAAGATACATATACTTGATCCAGTCAGATACACCCGACAACAGAGCAGTTCCTGAGCTTAGCCCTTAGCCTCCATGTAATGCTAGCTTTGAGAAAAAGCGAGGGTTGTTTCTTAAGCCCTTGGGTAGAGATACTAAGATGGGGGGCAATCCCCCGCATCCCCTGATTTACATAACAAGAGGAGCCAAATCTGAACAGCTTGCTGAATCCCATGTTTTCTGATCCTGACAGCCCACAAAACTGGGGTTGTCTGATTCCACAGTTTGTGAGCTGGTAGGCACCCTAGATATTCAAATATAAGTAATAATAATGATGACTATTATTATTATTAGTCATCATCATTATTATCATCATCAGATGAGCTCCAGATACTATTACATGGACACCAGATACTATTAGGTGCACACCTAAGACTATATGACGACTACCCAGCACTATTTAACAAGCACCAGATACTATAAAACAAATACTCCATGTCAGAATCTGGTGCTCACCTGATAGTGTCAACTGATAGTACAACATCTGGTGTGCACATAATAGTATCTGGTGCTCATCTGATTTTTACCCAAAAACCCTACATTCATTTTCCATAAAAAAAATAATACCCCACTTTCCTTCAGCTGCTTCATAGAACATTGACAATGAATTGATTTAAGGGTTCCTCACACTCCAGCACATCTTGTTTACCAAGCCAGTTCTTTGAAGAACCATTCATTAAACATTTCCTTGTGGAATGCAAAGAGAACTTGATTTTCCATGTGAAAAGACTGCAGAGTCAGTATCCTGTAAACTAAGAACGGAAGCCAAAGCACAAGAGTCTCAAAAATAGTCTCCCAAGCCATGTGATGGAACACCAGAAAAACATCAATGAGGGGAGATGCAGGCACAGAGCTTTCTAGAAAACAAGCTCTTCTACAGGGCATTGGGGAACCAGGAGAGCATGCAAGCTGAAGAAAGGGCAGGGATGATCTGCTGGAGGCAATGCAAAACCCAGAGTCAGCAGGATTAAAACGGTACGGGATGTGAAGGGGAGAGCAAAACAAGTCGATGAAGAAGTAGGAGAGAAAGGAGAGAACACTGAACAGGCTTTAGTAAAAGTAATATGAGCTACAGCAACACATCTCTCATTGATTCATAAGGGTTCAATGGAAAGCATCAATGTGTCAAAGCTCACCACCAAGCGATTTGGTTTAGTCCCTATTCAGAATCATTTTCCAAACACAAATAAGCTCACCTGACAAACAATGAGTCACCCATGACTGGTACGTACCTAAAGGTGTGTAACACCTCCATGAGCACCAATAACAGCTATGACTGGATTTGGCATTGACTGGACAAGTTTCTGGATATAGACCACATCAATGTTCAGACACTCTTGCATCAAAGAACTGGGCAGCTGGGCCAGATTTGGTGGACGCGTTCCCTGGCGTTTTACTGGCTGTTCGAGGTAGACCCACAGATTTCCAAGAGGATTCAAATCTGGGGATTTTGCGGACCAGTCCAGATGTGTGAATGCTCCTGAATGCCACATTTGCAGCCCTGTGAACGTGAGAATTGTGGTCTTGGAACACAAGGAAAGGAATGTTATGTTCCTCAGTAAGATGATGAGCAAATTCAAAACCTGGTGGTCCCACCATGTAGGCACTAGTTCAAATTTACTGTCACCTTCACCAAAGAACCCAGTTCCACGTAACACAAACACCCCCAGAACATCATAGAGGGGTTTAATTTTTGTCCGGGGAGGTGATATAGATTCTAGGAAGGGAAAGTGGTGCTATGTTGGAAAACAGCAGGGAACATATTAATCTATCTGTAATTAGAAGTGCAATAGAATGGACAACTGTATTTACATTGGCACAGCACAATAAGAAGAGTTCATGCAGTGAACCTCAAACACTGTTGCTCCTCCTTCAAATACAATTCCTGCAATTTCAAAAGTGGATGGTAAAATAGACCGATTCCAAAATCCTGGAATTTTGTAACAGTGTTGACTCATTAACTCCTCACTCATCCTGTGAAGACGATATAATTTACGTTTCATACTGTCCAAGGAACAGTTAGTGGTACGTGGTTGATTTTCATTTTTTAATTGCTTTTGCCAGATTCTTAACTGAATGTTCCATTCCACCTTAAGTGCTACAACTTGTACAGGCGCCAGAATGTAACCACGGCACTATTTAAGGTGAAATGTAAAATTTGCACAACAAGCTGATCAACAGGAACTTCAGCTCCCACATATTTAACAGGATCCCAGGCAACTTTAATCCTGCAGTCTGCACATTTCACACAGAACAGTTTCTAAAAGTTCCTTGGACAACAAGGAGCAGCTTCACTCAACGTTTACCACTCAAGAGACTGAAGAGAGGAGCAGCTCCACCTTAATTAGCATCACAACCCCAACAGCAGCCTGTAAGTAGCAGCCACGCTGTGTGATTGTATCCGTGTTTGCCGAGTTTCATAGTGAGGAAGAACTTTAATCTACTTTGTGTTGATGTCCAGTATGAGGACCGAGTAACTCAGTATCTAAGATAGATACTAGCTATTACTCACTTTTGATGTTTGATGGTGGTGTTGATGGTAAAGACAGAATATCTCTGAACCTCCAACACACCAATAATTATGATTCTAACGAGTTGTATATCTTTAGCTCCAGTGACGCCTGTGATGAGCAGGCTGATGCACTATTTACAGGGTAATTCTAGATGTCTGTATATGTTATAAAAGACATAACTGGAAGTCAGAGATGACTCATCTGTTAGCAGAGATCAACATCTCAATTAAACTGACTTTTTCCTGATGTCTTGATTTGAAAGCCATAGCCAGTTTTTTTTTGGACAGCTATATTTAATATATATATAGTACTTGTCACAATTTACAAATCTCAAAAAGAACAGGAGAGCTTTATTTCATCTGCCAATCAGTTGAGTTTCTGTGTATTTCTGTCCTTTCTATGAAAAAAAAATCATTTATTAAAGGGTAAAACAAGAAAAAAATCTTTTTCATTTTGAAGAGAATATAGCCTTTGTGTTGATGTCCAGACTGAAAGCCAGTAGCTAGTATAGGTAACGTTAGCTACTAGTCAGCTTCAGGTAACTAGCATAGCTAGCTAAACAGTATGAGGGCGGAGTTTATTTACTGGGATGCTCATTTTATTCAGTCTATTTTCACATATTTCTGTCCTTTTTATGTTAAAAAGAAAATCTAATTCATTTAGGGGTAAAAAAGGAAAAAAAAATTATCAAGAGAAAATAGCCTTTTTATTTAATATCTGAAATGATCTGTTAGTTGACATGTCTTCTGAGTGTGTGAAAGGTCACGTTTAAAGTAGTAAATAATGTTACATCTGACAAAATACATTTTCTATGGTAATTTTTTTTTACCATTTTTAGCCCTTTACCACCAATAAGGAATCAGTTCCGTTCCGGTTCCCACACCTAATTTGGAACCATTAGCCGCATTCCCACCAAAAATAAATTGATTCGGAACCCGAAAAGGTCATTCCTAGCTGGAACCAAAGAATGCTATGTCCCTCAGCACAACCGACATCAGACAAAATGAAGACATCTGTGGGCACGTCAGTTGCTGAGGAAAAAGAAGGCAACAATGGCAAGACCTGGTGGTTTGCTGAATAACCTCTTCTATGTCTTCTTATCACCAGTAGTTGATACAAACACACATCTGGAATACAAACACACATCTGGAATAACAGCACAAACACTCACATGTGATCTATATATGCTCCGCTATCTTGTTTACTACCGCTGTACAGCACCCTCTGTTCACGTTGATGACATATCCTTTGATGTTCATTGGTTCCAATAAAAGACTTGTTTCCTGAAGAGCACAAAAGTTCTATGAAGCCTGAAAGGAACCAGTTCAAGAATGAGGTGTCACACGCCCGTCAAGCCCGGCACGGGCTATGCCGCCGGTGAACTCCACTTCCCAGAACTCCTCGGGTTGCCACGTGACACCTCGCACACAGCTGGCAGCCAATCGCAGAGCAGCCTCGCCAGAGTATTGATTATTTCCACCTGGTGCTGTCTTTTTACAAGCGGTTCAGTGTAGCTTCTCCTCGCGAAGTAACGGTTCTGTTTTTCCAGTACGTACCAAGCCTTATTTACACTGTTTGCTGTTTTGGTTATCGGATCCCTTGCTCTGTTTTTTGACTACGTCTCTGGTTTTGCCCTACGTTCATGTTGTTTGCCGGTCCCTGACTTCCTGCCTGTTTTTCACTCCGCTCTTGTTTGTGCCCTTAACTAATAAAACTTTTAAGCCTCTCCGCGAACGTCCTGGTTTGCCCGACCCTGACACCAGGGTTATTTTGGTCAAAAAGGGCTTTGAGTTTCACATCAAGCCACCCTGTAAGATTTTGTTTACCCCTTAACCAGTTAGTTCTGAAATATCAGTGAACATTCCCCTTTAGGAACAGCTTCTCCATATTTTTACAAACCTGGTTAGAGTCTAATTTCTAACGTTCCAAAATCAATGATGCAGAAGTGCTATGTTCTGCAGTTTTTTTACACACCAGAATGCAATGAGGCACAGTTCAAACAGAGTATGTTAATCCAGTGGTTAATCCTGCAGAATCCCACAATGCTACAGAACTTCTACAGCATTATAGCAACAACACCCAGATACCATGTGTAAGCATTTATCTAGACACACTAGTCTAGCCATACCTCCCCCAAGTCCCCCAGCCCCCCAGAACTACTACTAGCACAATCCTAACCTTAACCAGAACTACTACTAGCCTAACCCTAACCAGAACTACTACTAGCCTATCCCTAACCTTAACCAGAACTACTACTAGAATACCCCTAACCTTAACCAGAACTACTACTAGAATACCCCTAACCTTATCCAGTATTACTACTAGTCTAACCCTAACCAGAACTACTACTAGAATACCCCTAACCTTATCCAGTACTACTACTAGCCTAACCCTAACCAGAACTACTACTAGCCTATCCCTAACCTTAACCAGAACTACTACTAGAATACCCCAACCTTAACCAGAACTACTACTAGAATACCCCTAACCTTATCCAGTACTACTACTAGCCTAACCCTAACCTTAACCAGAACTACTACTAGAATACCCCTAACCTTATCCAGTACTACTACTAGCCTATCCCTAAACTTAACCAGAACTACTACTAGCCCAAACCTAACCTTAACCAGAACTACTACTAACCTAACCTTAACCCTAACCAATTCTACTACTAACCTAACCCTAAACTTAACCAGAACTACTACTAGCTCAACCCTAACCTTAACTAGAACCACTACTAGACTACCCCAACCTTAACCAGTACTACTACTAGCCTAACCCTAACCTTAACTCTAACCTTAACCAGAACTACTACTAGCCTAACCCTAAGCAACTGCTTTTGTCTTGGTGGAGACGACCAATGAATCCGTGTGTGGAGGCACCGTGGTCAGCACCAAGATGAACAGTTTCTTTCTTGTCACGTCACACGTCCAGAAGGTCACTCCACCTCCACCCCTACCGCACAATCTGCAGGAACTGTGTGAGAAAATTCAAGCTGCATGGGATGGATTATCACAGGACACCTTTAGGAACCTTTACAACTTGACATGTTGCGTTAGCAAACACAACAGGCCAACACCATACTGAGAGACACTACTTCTGTATGTGTAGCTCAATAAATATTGCCCATATCAGTCTAAATTTATCATCATTTATTGTTCCTGGTAACCTTTATCTTCCTTCCCAATAGCACTGCAATCCCACACTTCCTTCTGGGTGCAGCTATTCTTGTGATGATGAGTGTATTAATGTGAACATATTGTGAAAACATGCATCTCTGTGCAGGAACAGAGGCGCTTGCAATGCAGTTCACTGCTTATTGTTCTCTGTGTAACTGTTGTCCCCGCTGCTTTCAGATCATCCTGCGGTCCTTTGATGACTTTCCTCATCATTAATCTGGAGATGCATTGTGGAAGCCTGTATGACGCACGTATCCAGTTGTGGTTAGATTAGTTGTGGTTCAGTGAAGTGTCTGAATGCTTGTTCCTCCTCTCTGTAAAAGCAGGGATTCAACTGCTTCTGTTTTTATTGCCAAGTCTAAAAATTATAATCATTACTATATAATATAAATGAATAATTACTATTATTTTTTTTAAATAAAAAAAAAGACTATTTCAAAGTAAATTAAGTAAATATTTTCCCCCACTTTTTCCACTACTACTGTGTCCTCTAGTAACATTTGTGCATTAAAGGTACTATTAAATTCTCAAACAAAATTTGTTTCTGTGGTCATGGAACCATTTTTGTTGTCATGGAGCGCATCTGGATCGTTGTCTTGCTAGAAGATTTAACTCCATTTTTCCCAGTTTTTTTAGCACAGGCAGACAGACGTTTCATTTTAAATCTCCTAGTACTTCATAAAGTCTATGACACCATGTATCCTAACATGATTACAGACCACCACCACCATAATTGACAGTGTGGTTGAGGTTCTTTTCTGTAGAACCATTCCTGTTTTTACACCAAACCCGCTTTAGTATGTTTAGCCAACCTGACCTCAGAACCCATTCCAGTCAAAGTTATACCTTCATATCATCTAACAAACAAAATGAACACAATAAATATATCTTCAAAATAGTCCATACATCAACATCCACATTTTCTGCTGTCATTATTATTTGTTAGTCCATGGAGATGTTTTTGGCCACCTCCTCACTGTGCATAGCAGTAAACACACATGCCACCACTTCCAGGCAACTCCAGTTGTTTGAAACTTGCCCCAACAGGCATACGGCCCTTATTAGGCATGCAGGTATATTTTGTAGCCATTGACTAAGAAATTTGGCCTCTGTCTCAGTAAAAAAAAAAAAAAGGAATGAATGAGTGAATAAGTTTTCCTGATCACTCAAGTGGACATAAAAGTTGAAATCTAAATATGACTGCTTGGAGTTGCAAGAATAAAGAATGCAGACTCTGTGGAACTGATTACTGATAAAATATAGTGTGATCGTTATCAATGTCACAATTATAGAGAAATACAACTAAACTAACAAAACACAAACAGTTGTACCATTCATGTCTTTTATTGAGCAGATTGAGTAACAACCACAGTGCCGGCTAGAACCAGTAATAGCTCGTTTCCACCAACATGGTGCCCAGTGCAGGTGCCAATATCTCAAAGCATTCTGCATTTTTCCACTGCAAAAAAATGGTGTGTGGCTGGCAAAATTGGTGCGATTCCAGTCCCAAGAACTTAAGGAATTTAATTTTATTTAATTCTGGAACCGCGGAACCCATGGCGCAAGTGGCAAGTTGTTCATGCCATCATTTTCCAAAAACAAGAGAATGAGTGAAAATTGTGAACCATCAGAGGTCTGCTAAAAAAAGAAAATGTTCCGCCATGTTGTTTTTATGAGTTGTCCGCCAACCAATTGCTCGGCTCTCAAACCAGCGGAAAAGGGGGCCTGTTCTTAACTGGTTCAATGGACTCTGGGAACCAGACCCAGCTCTGGCACAAACACTGACACTATTTTGGTGAAAGAGGTCAAAGTGAACCCTTCAGTTTAATAACCTGTAGATCCCATTTTAGTAGCTTCACCTCCCAACACTTCCTGCAGCTCCAAATACAATTTCCACAATGTTAGGGACAAATTTTGGACAATTCCGCCTGCAAATGTATCATATCATCAGTGTTTCTGGGATGCCTTGCTTGCACAGCCCACTTCAGCCACAACTTCCCAACAGAGTTAAGGTCAGGAGTTTGTATTGGCCATTCCAAAAATACAATTAATCTTTTTCAAACTGTTCTTTAGTTGGTTTATTTCCGTGCTTTGAGTCATTGTCTTGGTGTGTCACCCAAAGTCACTTCAACATAAGGTCACAGACTGCTGCCCTTACATTCTTTTTAATTATTGCAAGGCATCCAGGGACATCAGCTCCAAGTTATGATGCTACCTCCACCATGCTTTACAGTTGTGTTGGGGTTCTAGTGTTGGTGTGTAGTCTCTTTTTCCTCCAAACACAGCATTGCGCATCTGTGCAAAAAAGTTTCACTTCTGTCTCATCTGTCTACAGAACATTTTACCAGAAGCACTGTGGAACGTTCAGGTGGTCTTAGGCAAACGTGAGACAGGCTGCTATTTTGTTGGACAGTAATTGCTTCCTTAATGGCACCATTCTGTGAACATTGTTCTTGTGCAGTGTTTTTCCTAATAGTGGACACAGGAACAAAGGTGTTTGTAGTTTGTAGAGTCTTCCACAGGTCTTTAGCTGTTAACCCTGCTGTTAACCTCTCAACTCTTTCAGGACGGCCTGTTCTGCTCTTGGAGTGATCTTAAGAGTTTCAGACAATTCGCCTAACCATGGACTGATCTACACGCAGGTCTTTGGCAATGCATTTGTAGCCTTTTCGAACTTCATGCCTTTCTATAACATGTCTTCTGAGCTATTCTGGAAGGTAGTCATGGTTCACACCAACCTTTCCTGAGAACAGAAGCTTTGTCAGCAACCAGACTTTGTGTCCTGCCTTTATGTAATGTGTAAAGTGCCTGTGAAACCCCTAATTGAAACACCTTTAGCGCTTGGAGAAGTCATTAACACAGAGGTTGACGTTTCAAACCTGCAATGTGGATGTTACTCAAGCTGCTCAATAAAAGACATGAAAACTAAAACTGCTTGGGTGTTAATAGTTTAGTTAGACTGGGTTTCTCTATAACTGTAACTTAGATAATGATCAGAACACATTTGATTAGTAATTAGTACAGCAATCCAAGCAATTCCAAAGAGTTCACATCAATTTTTTTCTCACAATTGGAAGTAAACCTCTAATTATGACACATGGCGTTACTAGGAAATGTATTTCTGATAGACGTCTTAATACTCTTTTTAGGCTAGACTTAGTTCAATCAGTGTAAGACTGGGCAATTAATCCATAACAACATTTTAGTAACGCTTGAACCCTGCAACAAAACATTGACCTAATCGCGACATAACCATCTCAAAGCAGATGTCTAGACTCTCATGTGTCGTTATGACAGATCATCTCCAGTGACTCCCCTAACACACGTCTCAACATGCCTAACGCACACACACAGGAACACAGACACATAGCTGTCTGCTACACAATGTAAAGGAAACAATAAGGCACATATTGTAATAGTGCTTTATTGCAGGGTATACACTTCACCCATTCACCAACTTGAATTCTTTCAGCCATGCAAATTCATAAACTACCATCTACCATAACAACTACCATCTTAATTGGGTACCATCTTATATATATACACACACACACACACAGACATAATTTTCAAGCAAGCCATTTAAAACCCAACATAAAGCAGTCTAAAAGGCATTACTGGATGTTAACAGCTGGATCATGCCCCATGCTCTTGTCTCCAGAGTAAATGAGATTATTGACTGCTGATCTACATAAATAAAGACAAAATATGCAATGCTTCGCAAATGTTTTTAGATGTGTAGTCTGTTGAAAATAGTACAAGTCCAACGTATATGTTTAGCTAATTAATGTTAATATTTTTGTATATTCTTCTTTGAATACTGTATATTGTAGATATTTTCTCTTTCATGTATATATCTGTAACATGTTCCAAAAACGCTGGGATGGGGCACGTTTACGACTGTATTGTATCACTAAGTTTTAACGACATCTAGCAGTTCTTAGAGAACTGAGGACACAGATTAATGTATCTATGAAAGCAATTTTTCTCCATTCTTGCTTGTTGCTCAACAGTCTGGAGCCACTGTTGTCATATATTGCGCTTCATGATGTGCCATATTTTCAATGGGAGACGGAGCTGGACTGCAGGCCGGCCACCTTCACTCTCCCACTACAAAGCCAAACTATGGTAACATGTGCAAAATATGATTTGGCACCTCCTTGTTGGAACAAGTTGGAACAAGCTGGAAGATCTGAAAAAGACATGATCTAGAAGGCAGCGTGTCTTGGGGGGTGGTCGTGGGCTGGAGGTTAGGGAACCAGCTTGATAACCAGAGGGTCACTGGTTTGATTCCCTGAACCAACAGTAACAACTCAAGTGCCCTTGAGCAAGGCACCTAACCCCCCAATCGCTCCCCAGGTGCCGTGGATAGAATAGGTGTGCCCACCAGGCAAACGTGCTCACTGCCTCCTTGTGTGTGTCACTTCATGGGTTAAATGCGGAAGACAAATTCCTCTGTGTAGAAGCACAAATGGCTCAAAAAACACAGTGGAAGAAACCTTGAGAGTAGCCAAGATATACACAAAAAGGATCAGGAAAGGAGTGTTTTTAAGGCAGAGGAAGAAATGTCTGATTAGTCTGTGATTAAATAGCAGGATCATTAGCTGGGCGTGCGGGATGCAGGTGAAGCCCCCTCATTGCACAAGACAAGGAGAAGCTCCATGGTAGACTAACTGCTCAGAAATGCAGAAAGGCAATGGCACCCAGCTGAGACAGATGAAGCAGCAGCAGCATCAGAGCGCACAGGATGGGCAGTGGCTCTGCATTAGACCACAGAGTTTGGGCAGTAGCTCAGCTCTAGCAAAGAAAACACAGAGACAGTTAGCTCTGACAGAAGGACTGAGAGCACTCTGTGGTGTTAGCGGTTAGCAGGGCAAGAATTACCAAAGGCTCGACTGAACAGGTAGGTTTTAAACCTAGACTTGTGCTGTGTCTGAATCCCGAACACTGACTGATGTATGGGTTTAGGCTGGCCTACCCACGTCTGAGTAGGACATACTGTTATCTATACAAGCAGACTTGAATCTTGAAAACCTAATAAGCCACACTATTTGAGATTGAGATTAAGATGTTAATCTTTTATTTCTTCTATCTTTGAAGCTTCAAGCACAAAACTTAAACAAATTGGACACTTTAACCAAATTATCTAATATAATTATTAGCTAATTATACCCAATTAGTTAAAATCTTCTATAGATTTCATGTAGTATTTTTGAAGTACTTTTGTCAGCTTCATTTATCCTCTGCATTGAGAGCAGCCACTTAAGTTTGCTGTTGTTGCAGCAAACAGGAATATAATATTCAGTTGTTTTAACGTGTCCATCAAAACGAAAGCGGTTGACTGAGTTGGTTACAAATGACCTCAAATCACTTTTACTTTCGACATACTTGTAAACACACATATGATGCCTGTGACTGACTAATGTTTATAATGGCACTCTGCAAAACTCATTCGGACACCATTTGTATGCAGACACTGTTCAGATCATTCATGAATTGTGCAGCTGAAATATTTGGGTCCCCTGAGCAACAGTTTGCAAATAGCTTCTCCAGTTTCATATACCGAGACTGAGAGCTCAGATATAATGAGCTAAACAATACACCTTTGCTGAAGAACTGTATGTGACTACAGGCAAATCTGAGTGGAGCTGTGTTCGAAGCTGTTGTAAAGTGCTCAGCATGTGCACACCTTTGATCACCTTACAGCAACTGAATTAAGTATTTCTACACCACGTCCCAAAAAATCCTTGAATGGAATCATTATTGACGGTAATGCTGCTCACAAGGTCCATCAAGTACACTGATGAGGTAAGAACCGGCTTGTCTTGTACTCAGGGGCTGGCAACTTATTTTCTTATGTAGAACTAGGCTGGCAGGCTAGATAACAGACTTAACCTCTCAACTGCCATAAGTGACTTGAATGAAAAAGTACTTAATCTAGAATACGTCTGCAACAAAGGTCTTCAAACTGGCCCTCAGGCTTCCCTCAGACAGTCCACATTTTGGCCATAACCTATCCTACGCAAGTGTGGAGCAAAAATGTGAACTGTCTAAGGGGGGGCCTCAGGACCGGTTTGAAGACCTCTTCTATACACTGTTGGCATGCATTTAATTATCTTATGTAGTGCACGATATAAGGAGCCTGGAGCCATTTGAGATTCAGTCCCACTGTGGGAAGAGGGACGCCATCGGATTGGTGCTTGTGGTGATCATTTGAATACCTGAAAGCACTTATAAAGTGATATATGAAGGCCACACGTTCTTCTACTCAGTCAGCAGTCCGTGGCTGCTTGGACAGAGCTCTACACTATTTCTTTGTGGAACACTTGTTTATGTTGTTTACACCAATTATTATTAATCATAATTACATACTGAAAAATCTGCACGGTTTGTCATAGTTTATGTTTTCCACCATTCTGTAAAAGCAACAAGCCACTAAAGGTGTGCTTTATTGGGATTCTGTCAATGGGAAGGATGAAAGGTGAGGGGGTAACGGGGAAGGGGGAAGGGGAACATAACCTTTCCTGGGATAAAATCACAGGTATGCACAGCCTTTCTGTCTGCCAATCGGTCTTGGTGTGTAAGCATAACTCATAATGTTAAAAATAAAGGTTATTAAAAGTGATGCCATAGAAGAGCTACTGATTCCTTAAATCAGCGGTTCTCAAACCACCCCTCAGGGTCTTCCAGATTGGTCCAGATTTTTTCCACTTCCAACACTTTTGGAAACAACTGAACAACTGCCCTAAATTTGGTTCTCTAAACTGCGCAAAGGATAGTTCTATAAAGGATCAATTTTACATGGGTGTAAAGAACACCCATCCATGTAATGTAGCATGGTGTTGTGGCAATTAGACATGAGAGCCATTTAGAAGGCTTTGTTTTGAAAAGTGTAACAAATGGAGTCAGGAAATAATGGAATGGAAGTTTGAGGTGAAGACCATCGTTGGAACACCTCCTCTTTCTTATCTGACTTTCTACATTGGCAGTCAAAGCAAATGACTCAGATTTAAATGAGAACCACAAGCACCAATCCAATGGCACCCCTCTTCCCACAGTGGGGCTGAATCTCAAACGACCCCAGTTTGAAACGGCTCCTCTTCCCAGGCTGGAGCCGTTTGAGATTCAGCCCAACTGTGGGAAGAGGGGCGCCATTGGACTGGTGCTTGTGGTGGCCTTCTGAATACCTGAAAGCACTTATTAAGTGAAGGTTGTTGCATTAACAGACAGTGCTGTGTTAGGATATGTTTGTTATTCTACAATAAAACATTACAAACTGCATGAAATGACCTCAATATACTGGGATGGACCACCTATTGTTCTACTCAGTCAGCAGTCCATGGCTGCTTGGAAAGAGCTCTACACTATTTTCTTTTATGGAGGAATACTTATAATTTATGTTGTTTATGCCAATTATTATTAATCACAAATTATATACTGAAAAATCTGCATGTTTGTGTCATAATTTATGTTTTCCACCATTCTGTAAAAGCAATAAGCTGCTAGAGGCTGTGCATTACTGTGATTCTGTCATGGGGAAGTGTGAAAGGTGAAGGGGGAATGGGAAAATCGCCTTTTCTGACTTATTGATAGAGATAGATAGATAGATAGATAGATAGATAGATAGATAGATAGATACTTTATTGATCCCGAGGGAAATTTAGCAGCCAGTAGCGGTTTCACAAAAACAGCATAGTAAAACATAAAACAAATACAAATTAAAAAATAAAAACAGGGTTGTGCAGTATGAAAAACCTAAATGGGTAGGTACCGGCAGCAGTATTATTAACTGTTAACTATAAACTATAAACTATACATAGTACAGGTCACTATGTATAAATATATCTCACTTCGCAAGGAGGCAAGGTATTGCTTGATTCTACTTACTGCAACTCTCCGTTGTCTGCCAATCAGTCTTGGTGTGTAAGCATAACTCTTAAGCACATTTGTAGGTCAAACACCATGAGAACCATAAGGACCATGACCAAAGTAGTAGTTGTTTTTTTTCCCCCTTATAAAATAAAATAAAATCGAAATTACTTTATTTTGTACATAACATGTTTAAAATAAAGGTTCTTTTCAATGATGCCATAGAAGAGCGACTGATTCCCTAAATCAGTGATTCTCAAACCACTCCTCAGGGACTTCCAGATTTTTGCACCAGCTCAGCTTCCAACACTTTGGGAAACAACTGAACAACTGCCCTAAATTTGGTTCTGTAAACTGCCCAAAGGATGGTTCTATAAAGGATCCATTTTACATGCGTTTAAAGAACATCCATCCATGTAATGTAGCATGGTGCCGTGGCAATTAGACATAATTGTCACGTCTTGCCCCTGTTTGTCTCTGCTTTCTCTGGTTTTCTGTTCCTCTTGTCACTTCCATGTGCCTTTTGTTGTCCTGTTTGTGCTTCTGTTTGTTTTGGTCATTGCTCCTCCTGTCTCCACCCTCTTGTCAGGTCCCTCACCTGTCCTTAGTTTGTAGCTCCGAACCTTCCCAGGTGTTCCTTGTTAGTCCTTGTTCATTTATACTCCCTGCTGTTCCCTTTGTTCTTGCTTGGTGTTTTGTCTCCATGTCTGTTGTTTTTGTTACCATGTTCCCTGTCATTCCTGAGTGTACTAGTGTCTTTTGTTTCTTTGGTTTTGTTTTAATTTGAGCCTATTAAAGACTTGCATTTGCATCCTGCCTCCTCGTCTTGTCCCACGTGACAATAATAATGACCATTTAGAAAAGCATTTAGCCTTTCTTTTGAAGAGTGTCAGGAGTCCGGAAATAATGGAATGGAAGTTTGGGGTGAAGACCATCCCTGGAACACCTCCACTTTCTTATCTGACTTTCTACATTGACAGTCAAAGCAAATGACTCGGATGCACATACAGTGATACAGGCACGTGCTGTCAATTTATTAAGAGAAATAAGTTTAATATTTGTCAAAACTTATAGGTATAAATAAATCCAACAAAGCATGTAGTTTGCCCGGGTCACAAAAACATCTGCATGTTACTGTAGCTCATACATTGATGTATTCATCATCAGAAGGTATTGCTTTTTTCCATTTAGTTCATTGGAAAGAGGAAAAAAGGCACAAAAATGTCAAGAATATTCCAACTACACAACGCAAGAGACCATATGACTCTAAAACAAGGACCATATTTAAATTCCATTGTGAACTTGTGGGACTATGCTGGGAAAATGTGTGCAGAAGGAAAATACAACCACTACTGATGTTCTGTGGAGACTAATGGAGCATGCAGAGGAAGCTGCTCTTTGAGATCATTAGACAAAACTTTATGGAGGAAAAAACGGATGACAAAGCAGTGTGGAATAGTCACTAAGGCTAGCAGAGGAAATCCTGATTAAAATTCATAGCTGTCATTACATGTTAACATTCACTGTTGTAAAGTGCTTCAGTGTGTTTCATCTCACAAATAGTGCGGTATGAACTCGCCATACATTAGAGACGCATGTTTCAACCTAGTGTTTGAATTACTTTGAAAACCCTTTCTTTAAAAGACCCTTTCTTCAACCACCTCGTTTCAAACAAACCGGTCAACATGTTACTCCCATCCTCACACAATGCACCACTGATGAACTCCATCTGCACCACCTCAGGCCATTTAAAGTACAGGCCTGGCCCACAAACTGCCAATCACACACTGGCATGTGAACAGTTACAGCCCCAGGCTGGGCTTGGGCCCCATGTCCATCTGCCCTCACACTGTACTACAGGTGAACATGCATAATAACCAGTGGTGGACAGTAATGAAGTAAATGTAATTAGTTACTGTACTTAAGGAGTTTTTCCCATGTATTTGTACTTTATTGAAGTATTTCCATTTTGGTCAACTTTGTACTTTAACTCCACGACATTTCAAACTCAAATATATTACTTTTTACTCCACTACATTATGCAGAATTTGTAGTTCCTTTCAGCTTATGTGCATGTAAAAACGAAACATGTCTAAGCGAAACAAACTCATTCATGAATTCTTGGCATCCATGGAAATGTTTATTTCAGGCCTGGACTACATCAAGAACCACCCGGAGGAAGGTGTGTAAACAGATAAAACATATTGTTCCTGACTTTTTTGGGTAAATAGACCACAATATAGAAATATGTACACTTGTGCACTTGTGATTGGCGAGTGTCTTTTTCTGAATTTATACAAACACTATTTCCTTTTATAGTAAATTTGTTTTGGCTAGTTTATGTTTATGAACAGAGAGGTACAGGGGTTGGACAATGAAACTGAAACACCTGGTTTTAGACCACAATCATTTATTAGTATGGTGTAGGGCCTCCTTTTGCGGCCAATACGGCGTCAGTTCGTCTTGGGAATGACATATACAAGTCCTGCACAGTGGTCAGAGGGATTTTAAGCCATTCTTCTTGCAGGATAGTGGCAGGTCACTACGTGATGCTGGTGGAGGAAAACGTCCTTCTTGGTGGTATGCTGACATTACCCTGGATACCGTGGCTCTTGATACATCACAAAGACTTGCTGTCTTGGTCACAGATGCGCCAGCAAGACGTGCACCAACAATTTGTCCTCTTTTGAACTCTGGTATGTCACCCATAATGTTGTGTGCATTGCAATATTTTGAGCAAGACTGTGCTCTTACCTGCTAATTGAACCTTCACACTCTGCTCTTACTGGTGCAATGCGCAATTAATGAAGATTGGCCACCAGGCTGGTCCAATTTAGCCATGAAACCTCCCACACTAAAATGACAGGTGTTTCAGTTTCATTGTCCAACCCCTGTGTCAGTTGTGAGCCTGTTTAAAACAAGATTTTATTAAACTTTAACTTGTAACTAAGTTGCAAATAAACTAAAAAGCTGAAACTTTGCTTGTTTGCAAAAAGTTATTTTATAGTTCTAGCTAATGGAACCTGTTCTCCTTCAGTGTTCTGTGCTTATGATCATTTGAATAGATATCAGTGTCAGACTAATTAATGTTTATTAATTAGTCTAGACTATTAAAAGAATCTTGTTGCAGAAATGATAATAGAGCCATAATAAGTCATGGTACTTTAACTTTCTATACTTAAGTACATTTGAAGGTAAATACTTTAGTACTTTTACTCCAGTGGAGGTCTAAATGGAGGACTTTTACTTTTACTGGAGGAGTATTTTACCTTGGGTATCTCTACTTTAACTCAGGTACATGGTCTGTGCACTTCGTCCACTACTGATAACAACAACAACAACAACAACAACAACAACAACAACAACAATAGGTTACACACATTTTTAATGTTTTGCTTGTTCCCAAGTACTATGTTTCCTTAATTCCTCAAGCCTAAAGTGTACAGAAAATGGCTACCCATTTGGTGCCCATAAACTTTGCTTTTGTGGTGAGGACACAATAGAACTGCCAGGAACTTTCTAGAACTGTTTGCGACTGTCCAGTAGTCTATATAGCAGTATAAATACAGGTGTGTTAAAACATCCATTCCAGTTGATGGTCCAGCTGAGTGAGTGTACAGTGCATACAGAGCTACAGTTCATTTAGATGGCTTTAAGAGGCTGCAGCAGAGGCTGGCAGACGCATTCTGCTACGTTTGTGGCCAGTTTAGCAAGACAGGTGTCATGGCTTAGTGTCTCTAATTGACCAAGGCAAGCCATACATACACACACACACATATATATAGATAGATAGATAGATAGATAGATAGATAGATAGATAGAAGGAAGTGTGGAATTCCAGGGAAGGAACTGCAATTGGGAAGGAAGATAAAGGTTACCAGGAACAATAAATGATGATAAATTTAGACTGATATGGGCAATATTTATTGAGCTACACATACCGAAGTAGTGTCTCTCAGTACGGCGTCGGGCCACCATGTTTGCTAACGCAACAAGCCAGACGTCTCGGCATGGAGCTGTAGCTAATGGTGTCCTGTGATAATCCATCCCATGCAGCTTCAATCAATCAATCAATATTTATTTGTATAGCACTTTTTACAACTAATGTTGTCTCAAAGCAGCTTCACAGAAAAGCAGTTTATATAAAGGAAAAGAAAAACACAGAGTCCATGTATAGACATAGGAAAGGAAATACGGGTCCAAGCCCCCCCGTGAGCAAGCCAGAGGCAACAGTAGCAAGGAAAAACTCCCTTAGGAGAGAAAGACAGAACTAACAGGAAAAGGACCTTGGAACATCTATTAGATACATTCTGATTAATCCAGGAGGCAGTAAAAATGGAAACGGAGAGACAGAGGGAGAGAGCGTGAGAGAGAAAACGAGAAAGACTGATTAGGAGGACTGAGAGGTAGACATTGCAAATTGTGGCATGATTTAGTGCGTGTAATCCTGAGAATCCTGGAGAAAATTCCTCTGCTCTGGTAGCTCCTCTGCATTATCCATCAGGATCGATTAGCTCATAGAGTCAGACAGATGAGAGGGCAGGAGAGGAAAACAGTTTGTATATTTAGTCCATTTATGAAGAAATGTAAATTGTAGTGGTAAACAGATTATATCAGCCTTGTGCAAACAAGTAAGTTTTGAGCCTAGTTTTAAATGTAGAGAGTGTGTCCGAGTCTCGAAAGCATTTCACTTGCTAAGGGCTGAAGGGAGACGCCTGGCTATGTCCAGTACCAAAGTACCTGGAAAGCAAGCAACATTAGCATTACCGTTAACACCGTTTACCTTAATGTGGCGGACAATAGAACTAGCGATAACATAAACCTGTGTGAGTCCTGTGTAGAGGCCCGAGGTGCTGGGGCAGGCGACGAGGTCCGAGAAACTGGTGTTGGTGTAGGCGGCGAGCTGAGTACGGAGAACCGGTTGTGGTGGGTGAAAGACACAGGGGTGGAGAACACGGTCTGGTAGGCCCTCTGCGGGGCGACTTGAATATTCTCACACAGCTCCTGCAGATAGGGGTAGGGGTGGAGGTGGAATGACACACGGCCTTCTGGACGTGTGACGACAAACCGTTCATCTTGGCGCTGACCGTGGTGCTGCTACACACGGATTTGTTGCTTGTCTCCACCAAGACAAAAGTGGGACTCGTCACTGAAGATGACCTGCTGCCATTCTGAGTCAGTCCATGACAGTGCGGCACGACACCATTGCAGTCTTTGGCAACGTTGACGTGGTGTTAAGGACAGTTGTCGTAACTGTCTTCATGCATTTAGTCCTGCGCCGTGCAGCCAATGCCAATGGTGCTGGCACTAGCAGGATGACTCATGGAGGTCATCACTTTTCCAAATGTCCACAATCGTGAATGTTGGGTCACTCTGCACATGTCGGACAATTAGTTGGCTCTCCCTCTCCATAGTTCATGTAGGTCTTCCAGATCCGTCATGTCATTGGTGCGTGTCTTCTTCTATCCATTGCCACCAACAGGGTGCTATGGTAGTATGGCGTGCAATACGTCAATAAGACCATCCTGCTTACCAGAGTCCTACAGTGTGACCCCTCTCCAGCTCTTCCTACTGCTCAAACTGCTTTCCAACTCTTCGCTGAGGCACACTTCACTTGCAAAGGATGCTACCAACACAACAGCAAAAGTCAGAATGGAAAGCATGCACAGCAGGACGACCTTACATAGGTACAGCAATAAAGCATGTCCTATACACATATACATAGACAGAAAGATAGATAGATAGATAGACAGATAGATAGATAGACAGATAGATAGATAGATAGATGTTACAGCTTTGTAATATGTGGGTTTCAAATCCCTGCTTGGGCAGTAAAGCNGCCCCCACCGACCCCCCTCAATGTCTGTGCACAGGCCTGTCAGCTAAATAAGGCTCTTTAGAGAAACCGTTCTGAAGCCTTCACAATGCTGCCTGATTACGTGTTACACAGCACAACTGTTTGAACTGAACGCCTGTTTTCAGGTTGCAAATATGGGGCACAACAAATGGAGGTCATCCATTGAAATAACACAAAACAACAGGGACCATTTGTTAAATCTACATACATTCCACGTAGACTGTGGAAAGAAATAAGATTTGCATTCTCAACAAATGAATGGAATTTCTCAGTTTGGCACTTTAATTGCCTCACCCTCCTATAAGGAGGGGAAGAATACTCTTTGGCTAACACTGAAGTATTAGATGGAGGAAAGGAATGCAGAGAATTTGTTATTGCTCAGTGCACCTTCCAAATAAGTATATAAATAAATAAAGTCATAAAAGACAAAAAAAGATAAAATCAATTTCAATTGAGATAAATCCAGTCTAGCTTGAACAGAGCTTTCAGCAGTGGATATCATCACTAAGTGGCTTTTGCCTGCATTGAGCAAGTGATTCACCAGGACAAGAGCAACATGACGGCCCAGTGAATGGACATTGATTGAATATCCGATAAAGCTGGACGGTGACGGCTAACATTTTTCTTTCTGCTGTCAGCCATTCAGCTTGCGTTTTCTATCAGACATCCTCATGGTAACTCTTCTTATCACTTTTGGCCAGCTTTTTTTCTTGCTTCTGTGTTATTGTTGTTGTCCAGCCCTGCTCTATTGGAGTGTCAGGAACGTGTTTTCTTTGATGGTGTAAAACTTTATGGCCTCACATTACGACAAGACAGCAGGGGTACCTTGTTTTCTCTTCATTGACGGAAGATCAATGCGCGGTTTATAACTATGAAACTACATGGTCACAGGTGGTCAAACACAGACACACAAACAGTATACTAACCGCTTCAACTCAAAAGCTAGTCAGTAGGTCCAGGCTCCAGCTCCACACTGAATTGTTAGTACACAATTCATTTGCATTTAAGTATTATAATAGCATCAGCTAATTCAGAATTCCTGGACGACACCTTGGTTGCACTATACTGTATAAACATGCCTGGTTTCTATGCTCATTGTCCATTTTATCAGCTCTCCTTACTACATAGGAGCACTGGGTAGTTCTACAACTACAGACCGTCGTCTGTCTTATTCTCTGTTTACTTTAATACCCTGTTCTTCAATGGTCAGGACCCCCACAGGACCCCCACAGAGCAGGTATTATGTGGGTGTTGGATCATTCTCAGCACTGCAGTGACACTGAGGTGGTGGTGGTGTGTTAGCGTGTGCTGTGATGGTGTGAGTGGATCAGACACAGCAGTGCTGCTGGACACCTCAGTGTCACTGCTGGACTGAGAATCATCCACCAACCTAAACTATCCAGCCAACAGAGTCCTGTGGGCAGCATCCTGTGGGCACTGATGAAGGACTAGAGGATGACCAACACAGACTGTGCAGCAGCAGATGAGCTATCGTCTCTGTACATCTACAAGATGGACCAGCAAGGTAGGAGTGTCTAATAGAGTGGACAGTGAGTGAACACAGTGTGTATGATTCACTCACACCAGCACAACACGCACTAATTAGAACTTATTAGCACTGTTAAACTGGGCAAGGAAATTTCCAAAAGCCTCTTGAATATGGAGCTCAAGGTAGGCACTGATCAGCATTATACAATAGACCAAAACCTTGTCGTTAGCCCATGGATGTAACCCAAGTTAGCATGGTAGACAAGTCCACCAAAAAATTCCATGAGCATTGCATGTGTGGAGAACACCTTGCAAAATAAACATAGCCTCTTCAGAGGAATGATGGTGTATGGCTAGCTAGCTGGTTTTGCTAATGTCATTGAGTGTATTTACATGGACTTAACAATCTCATGACTACAGATAATCAGATTTTGTTAGTAATAGACTCACCACATTTAGATGTACTTTAATAATCAGATAATAGGGAAACTCAGGGACTATGAGATGGGTAATAACTGGATTTCTGCTTTGCAGCCAGTGAATGCACAGAATTAGATGTTAAGTAAACGTAACATAAAACTCACACTATATGAGTCACTTGATACGAAAACACATCATATAAATATGAATATGCATCATCTAGAAGATGAATAACATTCATATCCTTCATTCAGTCAAGCATGTAATGGGTTTCAATGTCACTCTAAATGTGTGTTAAAGGCTGTTTTAACATACTGACAAGAAATGTGCAGTACATGCTCTGATAAAGCTGATTACTAATCTAAAACCCAGCTCGCTTGACTAATTAGATACCTGCCTAAAACCTAATTACACTCATCATCAAAAGAATAGTTGCACAAATAGCTGCACCCAGAAGGAATCAACTTGGTGTCACTCCACCTCCACCCCTTCCACACAATCTGCAGGAACTGTGTGAGAATATTCAAACTGCATGGGATGGATTATCACAGGACACCATTAGGAACCTCTACAACTCCATGCCGAGACGTCTGGCATGTTGCGTTAGCAAACATGGTGGCCCGACGCCATACTGAGAGACACTACGTCTGTATGTGTAGCTCAATAAATATTGCCCATATCAGTCCAAATTTATCATTATTTATTGTTCCTGGTAACCTTTATCTTCCTTCCCAATAGCACTGCAACCCCACTCTTTGAGGGACCTTGTTAGTTGTGGATTTCTCCAAAATCCATCACCAAAACTTGTCCCCAGTCATGCTACATCTCCGTTTACTTTATTTAGGCCAGTCCTCTTGGCCTCCCAGCTGGTCCACATTTCTTGCTCTACCCCAGCTTCCACCCTGCAGAGGCTTGGCTCAGGTGTACTGAGAGCTGCAATAGAGCTAAAATGTGGATCGGCTGGGGGCCCTTGAGGACTGAGTTTAGGACTGAGTGATCTAGGCTTTCTCTGGATTTATCTCTTCTCAGTGTGCAAGCAGAAGTGATGCATGCAACACATCTTAATATACAAACTATATACTTTAAGTTTACACAGAGTTCATGATTCATTTTGCACTGTGTTTGTGTAAGTGTCTGTACTGCTGCTTCGGTCTCCACAAAGTCTTCACTATATTAGTGAAACCTAAAGAGGCAGTAAATGCAACACGAGTGCTTGTGTGTATTTTGGGTGTGTGGTGTGATTTCTTATCCCTACACTGCAGGTCGAAAGGATTAGTAGTACTATCTTCAGTTATGTTATATTAGAAGATGTATTAGCATTGGTAGGGCAGGGCATAATGCCAGATTGCTTTGGCCTCATATATTAAATATCTTTTTTATTAAAAATCTTTTTCCAGCACACAGAGTTTTGGAGCTGGCTTGGGGCTACATCTGAGAAGGATTAACCTGGGCCTCCATGTTTTACATTAAAATGGAAGATAGAAAAAGAGAAGAAAGATATGGGGGGGGTAGGGGAAACTTGTACAAGGCTTGCACACTCACCGTTCACTTTATGAGCAACACCATACTTGTACTTTCACTCACTGACCACTTTATTAGATATACTCATTATCAAAAATAATAGTTGCACAAATAGCTGCACCCAGAAGGAATCAACCAACAGGAATGAAACTTGGTGGGTAACTTTGACATCGTGAGACATGCGAATGATTCAAGTTTCACGCTCAGCCGCCCATGTGATGTAAGCAAGGACAGGCCTTATCACTGTACCTGACTGACCCAACAGCCGCAATTGTGGACATTCAGCGAGCAGTGATGCCCTCCATGAGTCATCCTGTTAGTGCCAGCACCACTGGCAGGACTACACGCATACAGACCATTAAGACGACTGTCCTTAACACTACGTCAACATCCCCAAAGACTGCAATGGTGTTGTGCCAGACTGTCATGGAGTGACTCAGAATGGCAGCAGGTCATCTTAAGTGACGAGTCCAGCTTTCGTCTTGTTGGAGATGACAAACGAATTTGTGTGTGGAGGCACCGTGGTCAGCGCCAAGATGAACGGTTTGTTGTCACAAGTCACACATCCAGAAGGACTGTTGTCACTCCACCTCCACCACTACCGCACAATCTGCAGGAACTGTGTGAGAATAGTCAAGCTGCATGGGATGGATTATCACAGGACACCATTAGGAACCTCTACAACTACATGCAGAGACATCTGCATGTTGCGTTAGCAAACATGGCGGCCCGACGCCATACTGAGAGACACTACTTCTGTATGTGTAGCTCAATAAATATTGCCCATATCAGTCTAAATTTATCATCATTTATTGTTCCTGGTAACCTTTATCTTCCTTCCCAATAGCACTGCAATCCCACACTTCCTTCTGGGTGCAGCTATTCTTTTGACGATGAGTGTATAGCACCATCTTAAAGCTTCTTTCTGAACATTCATGTGGTCTACATTCAGAAACTTGTCCAGTCCATGCCAAATTGAAGCACAGCAGTTACTGGTGCTTGTGGAGGTATTACACACTACTGGGTATGTTTCAGTCACTCGTTTTTTGTCTGGTGAGCTTATTCATCCAATTGCAAAAAGTAGGTTTTAGACAGTACAGTCCTATCTGTAACTGTGGCCTTCATATGATTTGAGGAGCTGTGGACATCTACAAGTCACACAAACAGGGTCATGGCACCAGCAATGCTGCTGTGTCTGATCCATATGTACCACTGCAATACATACTAATGTGACACAACCATGTCAGTGCTGAGAACAATCCGCCTCCAAAATAACATCTGCTCTGTGGTGGTCCTGTGGGGGTCCTGACCATTGAAGAACAGGGTAACTATGTATACAGATGGACTACAATCTATAACTGTGGGACTACAGAGTGCTCCTATATGGTCAGTGGGGTTGATCAAATGGACAATGAGTATAGATACAAGGAGGCGTTATAATATGCCAATGTGTTTAAGCGTCGCATCCCAGCCTTCCATCATCCCTCAATACGGAGAAGCTGAGAAAGAAATCTGAGGTTTTACCAGCGTGTCTAGGACTAAGCAAATTTCTTTAAATCAGGTTGGACTAGGAACTAAATTCAGCTGTGGTTGTTTGATTAGACCAGCCCACTACAACCACAGTGACCGCCCCCCACCACAACACCACCACCCTGACTGGATGATAAAAACTTTCCTGGTTTTCATCACAATGCAGTGGGTATCCATTCATATCATGTAGGACTACATTAAAAATGACCATGTTGGTTGCATTGCAAGTAACGCAAAAGACAGCTGAGAGGAGTCTGTAAAAATCCAATTGGATTCACATTTTAAGCAACCTTCAAATGTGGTTTGGATCTGGTTGGATCTGACTTCCATAAATTCGATTTCTTGTAGGGCGGCACGGTGGTACAGTGGGTGGTACTGTCACCTCACAGCAAAAAGGGCCTGGGTTCAATTCCCGACTCTGGCGTCTGGTTCTTTCCGTGTGGAGTGTGCAGGTTCTCCTTGTGTCAGTGTGGGTTTCCTATTCCGGGTACTCCGGTTTCCTCCCACGGTCCAAAGACATGCGGCCTGGTGAACTGGAGATGCCAAATTCCCCCCTAGGTGTGAAAGTGTGTGCGTTTGAATGTATTTGTCTGTGTGTCTGCCCTGCGATATATTGACTGCCTGTGCAGGGTGTGTCCTGCCTGCTCCAAGATAGGCTCCAGCACCTCCTGTGACGCAGAAGGATAAAGCGGTTTAGAAGATGAGTGAATGAGTGAGTGAGTGGACTTCATCTGGGTTTTCTGATGTCTAGATTATCAAAACTCGATACAAGCTGGATATGTCAAAAACGGGATATGGGCTGGCAGTCTGAACACAAGTTCACTTAGCTACTTAATGTCTGTTTGGCCTGGAAATGAAAAATACTGATGATGGCCTCTGATGTTGCTCATTTACACAATACTGTCTCTCAGTTATTTATGGACATACATTATGAATATATCTTTAATGCTGAACGGATCAATAGCAATGGTCCAAAAGTTCTTGGAATAAAAACCTTGTCACATTTACTTCCTTTAATAGTTAAGAGGATTTTATCCTTCTCCTGTAAAGATAAATTGGTTTTGTTTGGATGGCGATATGTATAATGGAGAGGATTAGAATCCTGAGTCTAATCCTGAGCCTATAATTTCTCTGCAAGACCTTCTGTTTTCCAGATCGTGAGTGACTTACAAAGGAAAGAGCATCTCTTGAGATTTACAGCGTAACGTGTGTTGCGTTCCCGTGAGGAATGAAAACGGATCACCTTTCTTTTTGCATTTGATGATGAATGAAAGGGATAGAATAATCAGCTCAGTCAGCTCAATGTGCAAATACACCGCCTCAAGCATGTGGAACTCGTATTTGCATTAAACTCTCTGACATGCACAATGGAATAGACAGCTAAGCACACATGGAAATACAAACAAAACATAACAATGGCATCATGGAACTTTATGCACAAGGATAGAGCAATTGATGTTTAAAGTGTGAAAATACTCGGGAGGAAAGCTGAGCCCTTACTGACCTAGCCATGCCTCCACCTGCCAGTACAACGTGGTTATTAACAATGAACCACTAATTCTTTATTATGTGTGAATATTTATGTGACAAAGCGTGACGCTCAGCACTGCAATATGCTGAAGTAGGGGGCACTCTTTATGGGTTATGTCGGGTGAATGGTCTAGAGACCTGGAAAAAGGCTTGCACAAGAGTTCTTCCTTTCCCCGTCACCTTTCTTTACACACCCACAGGTACAGCTATTTACATATTCAATCAATCAGTCAATCAATATTAATTTGTATATACCTTTTTACATCTAATGTTGTCTCAAAGCAGCTTTACAGAAAAGCAGTTTATATAAAGGAAAAGGAAAACAGGGTTTTACTTCCATGTATAGATGTAGGGGAGGGAAATCCGGGCCCAAGCCCCCCCGCAAGCAAGCCAGAGGTAACAGTGGCAAGGAAAAACTCCCTTACCGTAAAAGGAAAAAACCTTGAGAGGAACCAGGCTAAAGGGGGGAACCCATCCTCCTCGGGCCGATCCCGGTTGAAGAGAGAAAGACAGAGCTAACAGGAAAAGGAGCTGGGAACATCTATTATATACATTCTGATTTATCCAGGAGGCAGTAATTGCAAGAGCAGAGCCGACCCATAGGTCCTCTGTTTAAGTGAAAGATAGAGTTCATGATCAGAGCCAGATGCTGGCGGCTCTATCGTGGTCATTGTAGTCATGCCAGCTGACGAGCAGGAGAAAACAGGACAGGAGACCCACATTGGAGACGATTCTCTGGTGACTCTAGCAGCTGTGTGATCACTCAGGAGAACAAAGAGCAAGCGTGCACACTTAGGCGGAAAATGAAACGTTAAGACCAACTCCACGGACTGGAACAAAGATCAATGACTCCAAACTCAGAGATCATAAACACTCGTTACGTTCAGTCATCTGCTGACCTGAAACACTCCCCTGGACCTATAAGTATTAACTATAAACTATATATAATACATTAAGATCCCGGAGATAAAAAAGGCAGTGCAATAATAATAAAATGTGCAAATGGGCGCAGGTATCAGCAAGCAAAGACGATACTGAATAAACATAGTAAACATGTGCATATACTGGTGTTAAAGTGTCTAGAGTGTCCAGGAGTGCAGATGTACAGGATATACAGTAAAGTGACAGTAGTGCAGATAACTAAACCTCTGATTTAACAGAAGAGATTCGGTCCTCATCTGTCCTCTTCCCTCTTCTGGCCCCACTGGGAAGAGTTGAAGAGCCTGATGGCTCTCGGGACAAAGGATCTCCTGAGTCTGTCTGTAGAGCAGCTCTGTAACAGCAGCCTGCCACTGAACTTGCTCCTTTTGTCCATAATGATGGTGTGCAGTGGGTGCCCATCATCATCCATAATGGACAGCAGTTTGTGCAGTGTCCTTCTCTCTGCCACCTTCACCACAGAGTCCAGCTCCACACCAACAAAAAACGCCGCTCGCCTGACCAGCTAAGTAAAACTACGTAAGTAAAACTATGTAAGTGAAACTACGCAAGTGAAACTACGTAAGTGAAACTATGGTGGACCTCTTAGTTAACCCTCTTTTAACCCTTAAAACAAGGATGTCCAGTCCACAGGTAAATACAGGTAAGTATATACAATCAATAATTACTTTGTGGTGTGTAAGGGGTAGCTTATACCATCACAATTTAGTTAATTATTTTATGTTGGTAACAGCATTTGTAAGGCTTTAGGATGTTCAAACCCCACTGTTTCACCACTGGCCAAGCTTGGTAGCCTGGAACAAGTCAAAAACATCCGATTTTTGAGCTTTATTGAGACAAAGGCTACAAACCAATCAGAAAGTTGAAGCCTGATTTTATCTGTGACTTAAAATATGTGTTTCAAACGATAATTTGACCCTCAGTTTTGTGTATTTTGGTCTCTTCCCATTCAAAGACCTACAAGTCTATTATTGCATGGCTGAAAATAATGGCCTGCAAAGATGTCCGCCAAGTAATCAGACTCTTTCCTATACAGACTCTGGTTAAAAGCCATGATCTCTCGGTACTGACCATCTTGAATGTGTATGAGCACAAGAAGAGGAAGCCTTGTATACCACCTATACAGAATACACAGCCCCTCCTGCCCTCAACTGCAGCCTTCAGCTTTCCCTCGGCTATTGTCCATTCTAAAGCCCACTCACCACATAGGTGCACTCTGCAGACTTAGATTCTAGTCTGTATGTCCGGGTCAGCGTCACCGCAGTCTGAAAAACAAACTGAGTCGAGTAGAAAAAGCAGCATGGCAGTCTTTCAAGACTCTTTCAAGAACTTTTTGGTAAACTATAAAAGCTGAAGCCTGCTGTGAAATACCGAGCAACCTATTGACATCGTGCAGAGCTCTGGGATGTAGCTCGCCATTAAAAATACATTTTCTGCGCTCTCCTCTGGATATCTCCCCAGAGAACCTCTGCACTGTCAGCATAAAAATCATGACTGGAATCGTGTTCTTCTGCTAACGTGACAAAAAACATGTTTCATTTCTCGCCCTGTGTAGTTTGTGGTCGCGCAGCTTCCCCTTAGCAAAGGGTTAAAGGAATCCCCCAGCAGTTTTCAAACTAATCTCCTTCTACTCCATCTGTAGTGCACGGTGGATTACCACAATCAATAATCTTGGCAGCTTTCTGTGCACTTAGTAAAAGGACAGACAACCAATTGACTCAAAACACAATCATATTAGAAGCAAGCAGGCAGATGCAGAAGCAAATACTAGTGTTGTAGTATTCAAGTTCAGTCTCAAGGCCAGAAATGAATGGTCTCAGACTAGCACTATGTTACAGAGGTTTATTTTGTTCTTGTTCCTGGGTACTGAGTGTGTGTTCTTAATTCCTTAGGCCTAAAATGTACAGAAAACGATACTGGTCGCCATAAACTTTGCTTTTGTGTTCAGGACAATGATGGTTCGTAAAGTTCTCATCTACGATACATTCAGTGCTGAGTAAACCTCAAGTAGCTTCTGGAAACTGTGAGAACTCTCCAGAGGTTTATAGAACTGTCTGGAATTTTCTAGAACTTGGGAGAATTGTTTAGAACTTTCTAGAACTGTGTGGGACTGTCCGGTAGTGTACATAGCAGTATATAATACAGGTGTGTTAAACAGCCATTTCAGTTGATGTTCCAGCTGAGTGAGTGGACAGTGAACACAGAGCTACAGGTATTTTAGAGGCATCAAGAGGCTGCAGCATCCGGCAGACATATTCTGCTACGTTTGTGGCCAATTTATCAAGACCAGAGTGAAACAGTAAGCATCTGCCAAGATGTGCGAGGCCTATAAAGCGTACTTCGGCATGCCTGTCTGGGATCAAGACAAGCCGTGGGAACCTTTCATGTGCAAGCACTGCAGGAGAACTCTTGGACTCTTGGAAGGTGAGGTGGATGATTGCTGCTCGCTTAGATGGGTTTCATTCTGTAGAGTTTTGAGGATTCATTGAAGTTTAAAAGCTGTTAAGACATCTGTCACTATTTTTGATGTTCTAGCAAAATATATATTACAGTACACACTCATCATCAAAAGAATAGCTGCACCCAGAAGGAAGTGTGGGATTGCAGTGCTATTGGGAAGGAAGATAAAGTTTACCAGGAACAATAAATGATAAATTTAGACTGATATGGGCAATATTTATTGAGCTACACAAACAGAAGTAGTGTCTCTCAGTATGGCTAATGCAACATGCTAGATGTCTCTGCATGGAGTTGTAGAGGTTCCTAATGGTGTCCTGTGATAATCCATCCCAAGCAGTTTGAATATTCTCACACAGTTCCTGCAGATTGTGCGGTAGGGGTGAAGCTGGAGTGACACCAGGCCTTCTGAACAGCCTTCTGACACGTGTTATCTTGGTGCTGACCACGGTGCCCCCACACACGGATTCGTTGGTCGTCTCCACCAAGACAAAAGCGGGACTCGTCACTGAAGATGACCTGCTGTCATTCTGAGTCACTCCACGACAGACTGGCACAACACCACTGCAGTCTTTGGTGACGCTGATGTGGTGTTAAGGGCAGTCGTCGTAAAGCCTGTGTGCATGTAGTCTTGCGTGGTGCAGCCATCTGCCAATGGTGCTGGCACTAACAGGATGACTCATGGAGGGCATCACTGCTCACTGAATGTGCGCAATTGTGGCTTGCTTACGTCACATGTGCCTCCGAGCATGAAAATTGGATCATTTGCATGTTTCACAATGTCAAAGCTACCCACCAAGTTTCATTTCTGTCAGTTGATTCCTTCTTTCGATGAGTGTAATATAAAACATTATACCTTAAGCAATATAGTGCATCAAAAATGCATTCATTATTATTATTAATACAGGATCATTTTTGTGCTGAGTAAATCCCAATCTGGTCTTGGTGCTGTCTACGTCTCTGCCACTCCTGGTCTCATGCGCCTCTAGTAGTCTTGACTACAACAATCCCACTAACCCACTGGCTTGTAGAGCACACCTTAAAAACAAGGTCCAAGACAGTTCAGAATGAGTTTCAGGTGGGAAATCCTTTTCCTGTGTGTGAGTTTGGCTTCTGTGCTATTTGGGAATTTTGGTATTTTGCGGTTTTAGCTCATTGCAACCCCAATTTGGAGGCAATTCTTTCTGATGAATCCCCACAATAGGGAATAAGAGTGGCCTAGAGTCAAGACCACCTTCCACATACCAGAAGATAGCCTCTTCTTTTACACTTGCATGCTCTCACTCACACACATACACACACAAACTTGTATTACTGACTAAGCTGGCAATTCCCATTGCTTTTGGTGTAGCTAAGTGATGCAACCAGCAACTAGCCAGCGTCCACGTTCCCTTTATCCTGGTTACTACAGAGGCACAAATACAAAGCCCATGACCCCCCCCCCCCCCCCACACACACACACACACACTCACACACATCCGGAATGATGAGGCTGAGCACTAAATCAAAGATAATCACAGCAACATTGGCTAATCACCATGGCTACCACATAAAAAAGAGATGCAATCACAATAAGGCTGGAAATAAAAATAATTACTTTAGGTCTTCAGGCGGAAATGTTTTACACACGAATGATTAAAGGAAATAAAAAAACATGGAATACGGAGAATGATGGAGACCGCACGCCATCTGCTTCTTAATTTCTGACTTCTTTCTCCATCTTCCTCCATTCGTCTGTCTGGATCAATATTGTCCACAAGCCCGTTCGCAGAAGTGAGCTCACTGAACTGAGTTCTTCAGTAGACCTAAAACCAATACTATGTGACTATTACAGAAGGATTAGCCGGCCATTGTTACCAGACATAGTCTTATCGCTGTCTCCAACGTACTCCAGCCCACAGTTCCTATCATCTCCGCTGTCAGAATTGAGCGGCCCAACGAAGGAGCTTTGTATAAGCCCTCGAGGTTCTGTCGATTTCATTGAACTACTCTAAACAAGCTCCTGAAAGTGAAGACACCTAATTGCCTGCATTTACATTGGAAAGCTTTAGCCAGTTAACAAGATGGGCACAGGAAACACTTTGAACTAAGGAACAGTAGTTAACAATGGCTATTAGATATGAACTTTAATATTTAGATGGAGGTCAATTCACTTGAATGTGAAATGGTAGTGAGAGTGGAACAAGTATCCAGATACAGCAAGCAAGATGGTTCTTCTTGATGGCTAAACTGGGGAGTATTGGTTTGATGATGTTCGTTGGTCAAACATCCTTTGAGGGTAGATCAAAACCTCAATCTCCAGAATGATAACTTCACAATAGAAGGGGAAAATATAAGCTCACCAGACAAAAATGAGTCACCTGTGACTGAAGTGTACCTAATAGCATGTAATACCTCCATGAGCACCAATAACAGCTGATATTTCATTGACTGGACAAGTTTCTGGATGCAGACCACATCAATGTTCCATCTAAGAATTGAGCAGTTGGGCCAGATTTGGTGGATGTCTCCACTGGCACAATTCCGAAGAGAATTCCCAGCAGACTGGGATTTTAGCCACTGCTAGTAGACCCGTATGACGTATGCTTCCATACACCTGCAGATTCAGCTACTTACTTCACACTATGGTCTTTGGCACACCCAAATGCAGTCACTCCTTGTAGCCAATCACTAACATCTGCTTTGGAGCCATTTTCCACACATGGAACGAGACATTCACTGCACTATAGCACCTCTTCTCCATCTATGGATCCCGTCACTCACACCCCGCAGATATTTATAGGCCCATCATCCTCATGCAGCGCCATCTGCAGGAGCCTGCAGTTGCTACTACCTTAAAAGCACATAGTGACTCATTTTTGGTCCAGTGAGCTTATGTAGGAGGTATGGCTGTTGATGACCTGCTCTGTTTCGACCAGCACTGGCAGGGGTACCCCCCTCTGGCTGTGTTCAGTAAAATAGCATTTGTTTTAAGCACTGTGTTTCCAGCAGGGTTTGCAGCATGGTGAAGATGGGGAGACAGCGCAGCAAGGACCAGCAGCAGAGTTTGGCAGGGCACGGTGAAAGAGGTGGCAATATTTGTGCTTGGACGGTGGCTGGGCCTGCTGTATGCTCATGGCAGGCTGGTAGCGTTAGCCACAACCCTCAAGCAACGCCACAAACTAACTAGTCTTTAAAAAGGCATCATGAAGAAGGTGGCACACGGCGCTTCCTGGGCGCACTGCTACCAAAGGAGCTGGGTCAGCACATGCAATTCGCAAAACACAGCAAAGACAATGAGTACCGTCACACTGGGGATAAGGGCAAAGCGCTCAGTCTCTCTGCACCGGCGCTTCAGAAGAAGAGGATGCAGCCCTGAGGGAGGACTGGTGGCACACGTGGCTGAGAGTATGTGCACTGTGGCATGTGTGTCTATGGGGACTGTGAACATTTCGAACCCCTTGCTGTGGAGAGGCTGGGGATTGGGATGACAAGCCACTACATGCCTCTAAGGACTCAGGGATTAGATTCTAGGCTACAGGTTCTGTATCAACTTATATAAGCAATTATATTATATTAGCAATTAGATCAGAATTGTAAGTTGTATTGTTACAACATAATACAGCCAGTATGAGAGTTCACTGATAACCAGCATAATGATGGCAAAGTATCATGGTAAGGTAATTAGGAAATCAGCATGCACATTTGGCTGTATCGTGTCCTGTTAACTGTCCTCAGTACCCTGCCTTCCTACTAGCTATGGTTCGGTAGAGAAAGAGGTTTGGAATGTATGTTAGCAAGAGAAAAACAGAGAAAAGCATAGAAAGAGAAATGGGTAAAAGG
The DNA here is from genome assembly GCA_034552555.1 of Semaprochilodus insignis. Classification (NCBI taxonomy): domain Eukaryota; kingdom Metazoa; phylum Chordata; class Actinopteri; order Characiformes; family Prochilodontidae; genus Semaprochilodus; species Semaprochilodus insignis. The sequence continues at coordinate 16,998,542 of CM067496.1, forward strand.
AATAAATATGTAGAAATAAAATAAAATTTGAAGGGTGAAAAAGGATGGAAATGTTTTTTTTTTTTTTTCTAAATCAGAATTTGACAATTAGTCTAGTTGGTGCTTCATGGTGAGTAAAATCATTTTATATGTAGTTAGTATATCTAATTTTGAGATTGTATTAGGCTAATTTTAATAATATTTAACTTTTAACATACTTTTTTTTACTCGTTAAGTGACTTTAGTAAGACAAGTAAAAGGCAAGTAAAACCATCTTATATGTAAAATTCAATTTGTGAATTTGAGATTGTTTTAGGCTAATTGTAAGATAATTAAGATTTTTTTTTTTTCTTTTTTTTTAAAAACTTGTTTTAAGTGATTTTAGTAAGCCAAGTCAAAGGCAAGTAAAATCTTATATGTAAAATTACTATTCTTATTTTGAAATTGCTTTGGGTTAATTTTAAGATTATTTTACTTATTTCACAAGTTCTTTTTACTTGTTTTAAAGGATTTTAGTAAGACAAACCAAATGCTTGTGCAATGCTAGTGGATTAGGTTACTTGATACTTCTGAATCACCAAATTCTCACTATTTGATTTGTTTCAAGCATAAACTGAGATCAAATCTGCCAATATAATTACATAAAATGCCCCCAAATCTTACAACAAGCCTTCGACTGTGTACAGCCTAACAAAATATTGAAAAATACAGCATTAAAAAGAAAAGTAGGCATAACCTGATTTATAGCATAGGCTTAAATGAAACATAGCCTAGCACAGTCATAGCCAACATAGCCAATGTATTTGCCATAGATTGAGGCACCACGCAAAAGCGACACTCTCATAAATTGAGTGTCTTTTCTCCTGTCATTGCAACATGCAGTCATGCAATATCAACGGATTTAGCTGAAAGGAAATAGAGTTTTAATTCATGGTTTAATTACAGCTGCCATCCATGCCTGTCACGTAATGATGAATAGCGCAGATCAGGTTTGCAACAAAAAGCTCATTAAAGACTGTGTGGCATTAGAACAATATAGTCAACGTTCTGAAGAGAAGACACTGTAACGGAGATAACAAGGTCCTATGAAGAAGGACTCCAAGCCGCTCTCTGAAAGTGATGGATAATTGTATTTGAACGGTCCCATGTAGTGCAGTTGATCACTGTCGTTTTGATATGCCCTGGTGGGGTAATTATGTAATGAGTGATCGCTAGCATGGGAATAAAAAAGGGATTCTGGTGTTTCTGTTTTGCTGACTTTGAGCAACCACTGTCACAACAGTGTGAAAGAGAGAGCGAGAGAGCTTGAGAGAGAGCAAGAGAGAGAGAGAGAGAGAGAATTTCTGTTTGTCATGAATAGATATAGATCAAAAGACAGTTCAGAGCCAGAAAAGTGTTTGCTAAACGAAAGTAGTTTTGCTAGACCTCAGAGGCGCAGATGTCCTATTAGCATAGCAAAGTTAGAAAAAAGCCCAACACGGTGTGCGTTGATTGTTTGTTAGGAAAGATCCATTAATACAGAATATAGTGCTATCAGCTGCCATCATATCAAAACCTTGAACTCATTTTTTCACCCCTCAATTTTTAGCATATCGTCGCTGTCCAATGAAAACCATGCATCTCCGTTTTTGTTGATTTTTTTTTTTTATTTGAATACAGCAGCTAATAGAAACCTATTTCTGCCACTTAAATGAGAAAAAAGGCCATATAGAAAGTTATAATTTTGAGATAGTAAGTCATAATTATAAGAAAAGTAAGTCATAATTATAAGATGCTAAGTCAATTATGAGTTAGTAAGTCATAAATATGAGAAAATCATAATTGAGATAGTAAGTCATAATTTTTAGATGCTAAGTCATAATAATGAGAAAGTGATTATTATGAGATGCTAAGTCATAAGTATTAGATACTAAGTCATAGCTATGAGATGCTAAGTCATAATTATGAACAAGTAAGCCATAATTATGAGATGCTAAATCATAATTGAGATGAAAAAATCATATCCCCATTTTTGTTGATACTTGAACACAGCAGCTTACAGAAGCCTATTTCCACCACTTAAATTAGTAAAAAGGCTATATAGTAAGTCATAATTATGAGATAGTAAGTCATAATTATGAGATAGTTAGTCATAATTATGAGAAAGTGATTATGAGATGCTAATTAATAATCGAGAAAGTCATAATTATGAGACACTATCATAATGATGAGATGCTAAGTTATAATTATGAGATGCTAAGTCATAATGAGATGCGAAGTCATAATTATGAGACAGTAAGTCATAATTAAAATATGCTAAGTCATAATTATGAGATACTATATTGCCTTTGGCGGAAACAGTCTTCCATAGCAGCTGCTGTTTACATTGTGTGATAGTTTCATGATGAATGGACCAATAGAAATGGCCTAAAATCACTTGGGAAAAGTCTGGTTCCATTGACTTACGTTATAACTGAACAAGGTTTTTTCCCTCTCCTATATGATATGACGATATGTTTTTTGTATATGTTTGGTATCCTTTACATGTTACTAAAATTTCAAATTCTGGAACCTGAAACACTGCACTGATGTATTGACTAATGACATAATTAAATAATTAATAGTTATTTGGAGTTTTTTGTTGTGTTGCTTTGTGTTTTTTTTTTCATGGTAGTCATAAAACACAATTTCCACTTATTTTGGAGGTCCCTCAGTAATACTGATGGCTGTGTTTGAAATACTGCGTACGGTACACTGCATACTGCACCAGTATATAATCACTGCCCAGTGAAAAACATGTATCTGCCTTTTTGTTATTACTTTTATGCATCATTTGAACACAGCAGCTGCTGTTTACACTGTGTGACAGTGCCATGATGAATGGACCAACAGAAAAGGTCCAAAATGTGCTTGGGAAAAAGTCTGGTTCCATTGACTTGCATTCAAATTAAATGAGGTTTTTGGCCTCTCCTGTAAAGTTGCCATTTTGGAGATACTAGTTTTTTCTCTGGAGTGTGATGATCTTATTTCCCCTTTCCTGTATAATATATAATCAACTTGGAAACCCATTCTGTTCAAAACACACAGTGGGTTTCCCCACAGGCCTTTCCACTATTAATAGTACCATTGTTTGTGCAGTGCAGATTAGAGCCCTTATCGAGGCCATCATGTCTGTCAGCTTGGTCTAGACCCGCCAGTTGGCAGAGCAGAAATCTGCTAGAGCACGGCACAGAGCAAAGAGCAAGCAGTCACGCTGCGATAACCTGTGTTCCCTTCATTTCCCATCTCTTGTACCCCCCCATACCCTCTTTTTTCCCCATTGCCCCTGACAAGCACTGAAGCTTGTGGAAGTCTATAAGCCTCCCAGGTGGGCTTCCATCAAGTCAGATGGACCATGCTACACCAGCAGCTCAAGGCCTCCGTGCATCTGGAGTGTGCTCTATATAATGTACTGTCAAGCTTCCCTGAGTCGCAGGAAACTGCTGAGGTGAAGGACAAACAGGAAACCGCACATCATACATTTGCATTGGGTTGTAATTTGTTGCTTTTTCTGAGGTCCACTAAGGATATTCATGTGTGCATCTTCGTGTATATGACCTCATTTCAACCTCTATTTAATGCTTAGAGTTATCCAGACTGATCTTATTCTTGGGTGTTTTAGACTGATACAAGTACACAATACTGGCCTTTGTTTATTCAATTTTAAGTCTAAATAGTACATACACTCATCATCAGAAGAATAGCTGTCCCGAGGAGGAAGTGTGGGATTGCAGTGATATTGGGAAGGAAGATAAAGGTTACCAGGAACAATAAATGATGATAAATTTGGACTGATATGGGCAATATTTATTGAGCTACACATACAGAAGTAGTGTCTCTCAGTATGGGGTCGGCCGCCATGTTTACTAATGCAACATGCCAGACGTCTCCGCATGGAGTTGTAGAGGTTCCTAATGGTGTCCTGTGATAATCCATCCCATGCAGCTTGAATATTCTCACACAGTTCCTGCAGATTGTGTGGTAGGGGTGGAGGTGGAATGACACCAGGCCTTCTGGATGTGTGACACACGACAACAAACCGTTCATCTTGGAGCTGACCATGGTGCCTCCACACACGGATTCGTTGGTCGTCTCCACCAAAGACAAAAGCGGTACACGTAACTGAAGATGACCCGCTTGCATTCTGAGTCACTCCATGACAGTCAGACACAACACCGTTGCAGTCTTTGGTGACTTGATGTTGACGGCAGTCGTCGTAACGGTCTGCATGCATGTGGTCCTACGTGGTGCAGCCATCTGCCAATGGTGCTGGCACTAACAGGATGACTCATGGGGGGGCATCACTGCTCGCTGAATGTGCCCAATCGTGGCTGTTGGGTCAGTCAGGTACAACGATAAGGCTCGTCCTTGCTTATGCCACATGTGTGGCCGAACACGAAACTTAAATCATTTGCATATCTCAATATGCTAAACCTACCCACCAAGTGTATAATAGTTTTTGACTTGACAAAACAATACATTTGAAAGGGGTTCTCTTTTTGCTGCTCAGTGTTTTAGCAGCTCAGCATTATAAACAAAATCTGTTCAGACAGTTTTGAGAATGATGATCCTCTTGTTATGCTCTATGCATAAACCTGGAGCAAACTGTCTTTCATGTTTTCATATTTATCAGAGAATAAAAGGTTTTCTATGTGAACAGCACCAATCATGTAGTGTTTATTTTTTTCCCCCCATTGTTGCTTTGGCAATGATGAACAGGACAGGCGTTTCATAACACTCAAAAAACAGCCCTGAACTGGTCAAAGTCCTGTGAAGCTGCTGAGACTGCTTCTATAGGCTTTACATAACAATGGCATAAAAGATTCTTTTCAATGCTACAAAATATGTTTTATAGCAAGTCCTAGTTCAAATAATGTTTAAGATAATATTAAACAGATATTAGCACTTGAAAGTCTCTGCCCTTCATCATACATGGTTTTTCTATAGCATCTTTTTAAAGAATCATTTTAGCTGGGATAACATAAAAATGGCCTAGCAACAGCTTAGCATCCCCCTAGGATACCATCGCAATGGTCTTAGCAATCACCCGGGATACCATGTCAATGGCCTAGCAACACCTTAGCATTTGCCTGGGATACCATAGCTATGGCCTAGCAAGACCTTAGCAGCCACCTGAGATACCATAGCAAAGGCCCAACACCTTACCGTTCAGCTGGGATATCATAGCAATGGCCTAGCAACACCTTAGCAACTACCAGGGCTACCATAGCAATCAGAATCAGGTTTATTGGCCAAGTATATTGACATACACAAGGAATTTGGTTGGCTTAGCAACAACTTAACAACTACCACTATACCATAGCAATGGTCTAGCAGCATCTAAGCAACCACCTGGGATACCAGCACATGTGCAGCTGCCTAGGATACCACAGCAACTGCCTAGCAACACCTTAGCAACCACCTGAGCGCCGTAACAATGGCGTAACAACACCTTACCATCTACCTAATGGCCTAACAGCAACTCAGCAACTACCTGGAATTCTATAGCAATAACCTAGCGACACCATAGCCGCCAACTGGGATGCTATAGCAATGGCCTAGCAACACCTCAGCAACCACCTGGGATGCCGTAGCAATGGTCTGGCAACACCTTAGTGCCCACCTGGGACGCCATAGCAAGCCTAGCAACACCTTAGCAAATACCTGGAACGCCAAAGCAATAGCCTAGCCATACTGTAGCCACCAACTGGGATACCATAGCAATGGCCTAGCAGAATTGCAGCATCCACCTGGAATAACATCCAGGCTGCCCAGGAACAGAACTTTTAAAAGAAGACAAACCACTGCCAAGTTTTGTTTTTTTTTGTTGTGTGGGACAAACGCAACCGTTTCCAGTATTATATCCCACCCCGCTCCTACGCCTATGCCGAAAGCCCTGGACGCTGACACTGATAAACCATGCAGCTCGTCTGAAAAGATATTTAAAGATTTCTATTTCTATTTCTTCAGTCTGCTGAGTTTGTGAAGTTTGGGCAGTCGTGGGCTGGAGGTTAGGGAACCAGCCTGACACTTCCGACTGAAGTGCCTTTGAACAAGGCACCTAAGCCCCAAATGCTCCCCGGGCACCATGGGTAGGGTTGCCCACCACTCCGGGCAAGTGTGCTCACTGCCCCCTATTGTGTGTGTTCACTAGTGTGTGTGTGGGTGTGGGTGTGGGTGTTTCTCTTCACGGATGGGTTAAATGCGAAGACAAATTCCACTGTGTGCAAAATGACCCTAAAACTCTCTACTCAGGGAATGACTGGCCTCACCTAATTCTAATTCTAAAATGACTGACCTGCAAGCTCTAGACCTGTAAGGGTTAAATACAGTGTAGATAACGTTCAGCACTACGCCGGCTGTATGAATGTATGAATGCTCCCTGACTTCTGGAAACATGATGTTCTGTGACACCCCAGCAGTTTCTATACCATGCCAGTGTGCAGTCATTCTATCACCTGGCTGATTCATTGAGTTGGGTGGACAAACAGCTGACATCATTAATGGTCATGTGCGTAAGCGTGTGTGTGTGTGTGTGTGTGTGTGTGTGTGTGTGTGTGTGTGTGTGTGTGTGTGTGGGTGGGAGAGTGAGAAAGTGCGAAAGACATACACAAAAGATAAAGCACAATATGTTCAATATGGAGATAACGGTAAGAACACCTTGACTTCAGCACGTCCTTATTGTGCTTGCTTTGCTTAGAGCATCTTCTGATTGAAAAGACAAGACAGGTAACACTTTACACCCAGGGTACATCTATTAACATACTTAAGAGCATTATAAGCATTACTACACAGTTACAAAATGTAGCAACTAACCATCAACTACTAAGAAAAATATTAACTAACATTATATAACATTTTATTAAGAAGTTTCTAATCTTAAATAATGTCTCAATTAATCATTCAATAATGTACATGTAATTCCATTGTTCGATCATGGCCCCATTTCCCAAAAATATCTAATATATAATTAGTGACCATAATAATAATAATAATAATAATAATAATAATAATAATA
>CM067496.1:17013432-17067670 GCA_034552555.1 Semaprochilodus insignis
ATATATACACACACACATACACACACACATACACACGCACACTATATTACATTCGGTTTATCTATCTATCTATCTATCTATCTATCTATCTATCTATCTATCTATCTATCCACCCAGAGGAGGCTTATTCTTTGGAACCCTGTGTTTCGTCCACATGCTCTTAGGGAGGTTTTCTGCCACCGTCACCCTTAGCTTGCTCATTAGAGGTCTGGCCCTGGATTTCTGTAGAGCTCCTTTGGGACAGCAGCTGCTGTAAAAAGAACTATAGTAATAATATTCAGCTGTCTGGAAACCGAAGCTGGTACTACCACAAAGAGAAATCCTTTCTGGGGTGTTCCTGTTCATGTGATTTATGAAACACATCAGGTGAAACGTGGGCCCTGAAATCTAAAATGCATACAGGTGCAGTTTGCTAGACACGGCGATAGATACAATCAAGTGTGCCATAACTTTTGGAATGCTTTAAGTGGAGCGTGTGACTAACTGAGTGGACATGGCAGAGGTATGGCTGCAGTCAAAACCACCTGTATATATAGTATTCAGTTATGTCATGCATCCAGTTTACTGTATGAAACAACTCAGTATTCCTTGTTTATCAGAACCAGAACAGAGGTTTTAAATCACAGTCTGTCTATTTACACCTGAAATATACTGTATAGACATGCTTGAGACATGCTGGTTAAATACTTGAACGCAGATGTATCCAGTGGTGGTCTCGGCAAAGTGCTGCATATTTCAAAACCTGCAGTGATGCTTTTCGTATATAAGGAAACTTGAAATACAGTCTTGGAAAAAATATAAATGGATATGTGGAAACAGTGGACAGCATACATGTACCATCTTATTTACCTCAAAGAAATCAGCCAGCAGAGTTCATGAAAATCTGTCAACATTAAATGAACGTGTTGCTTTGAAGTAACCGGTTTACATAAAATGGATAAACATTAATGAAAGTGCATTTCATGGAATGAAGAGAGTTTAGTTGAGTTTATATGAATCCAAGGAGAATTCCATCCCAATGAAAACCAAATAAATTCCATTGTGCAATTAAGTTCCAATTTGTTTCATTCAAATTAAGATATTGACTGATTGTTCCTATATAATGTATCTTCAAAACAGCAAATTTGTTGGAAAGGGGTAAAACATTTTTAAACTTGTAATGCAAGTTAAAGGAATCAGATTAAAACAGTGCAAGGGGCAACTGGAGCTTTCGAACCACAAGACAAATAAAATTACACTGAAGTATACTAAATTTAGGTATAATTAGTATACTTCCTCGTACTCATGATTACTGTATAGAAAGCCATTTTCAATATACTACTAATTATGTAGTAGTAACTTCAGAATCCTGCAGATGGCGCTGCACAAGGATGATGGGGCTAAATATATATAATTAAATAATTAATTAAAAATACACTTAAATAAAACTAATTCTAGATAACTGTACTATTTGGAGACACCACAAAGATTCACTTAGGTACACTTAAGTACATATTAAAGTACATTTCTAGTACATTCAAATATACTTATTTCTATATGCACTTAGTATACGTATATTAAGTACTGCTACTGTGTATACACACACACACACACACACTACACTATACATTATACATATTTACATTATTACACACACTGAATGTAATATTACTATGATTCACTTAGATACACAGAAGTACATATACACACACACACACACACACACACACACACACACACACACACACACTACACTATACATACTTAAATTATTACACACACACTGAATGTAATATATATCACTATGATTCACATAGATACACAGAAGTACATATTAAAGTACATTTCTAGTAAATTAAAATATACTTATAGTATACTTATATTAAGTACACTAAAATACTACTGCTATGCTACTATACTGCTATTGTACTACTATTTTACTTTCGTAATATACACATGCGCGCACACACCCCACATGTATTTTGCACACAAACAGTAACGTGCTTAAGATGTACTTGCTGATATTAAAGCTGATAAAAGATGCTCAATTTTTTAAATGCGCAAAAAAAAGTGAACAAATTTAAGATGCAAGATTTTTGCCTAAAAGTAACAATGCAAGTCTGGAACCTAGAAAATCTAGAAATCCCAGAAAAGTGTCTATAAACTGTTCTGCTTTCACAATCAGGAAAAATGTTTCACCAAAAGAGATATTTGCTACATAATGAGGGAAACACATTCTCCAAATGAGTGTTGATGTAACGTGAAAAAAGTCACATGTTAGTCACTTTGTCCTCTCAGAACTGTCCTTGCAAGCTTTCAGTGGGTGGCAGTGAAGTGGGACAGCAACTCCAGCCTTCATTAATTGGGCCACTGCCTGCTCCACTCAGCGTCTCTGAACTGTTAGGGCTATAGCCATGTGCAGCAGACAGAGGGCTGTCAAACCTGCTCTACTGAGAGCTAATAAAGAGTTCACAGGCCTCCATCATATACGTCATGCACGCGGAGCGAGTCTCTTGTCTCGTGCTATACATTGCAAGCACTTCACATCATCTTCACGAAAGAGTGGTCGATGGAAACACTCAATATTTTCCAGTTGGATGGGAGTCATCCAACACACGGCCTGTCCACCATACTGCCATCAGGCAGGAGGTACCACACCATCCAGGCTAGAACAAACCGGCTAATGAACAGTTTCTACCCACAGGCTGTCAGGGTTCTGAACAAGCTGTGAACCTGTGAGTCCTTTCTCCAATACCATTTCACTCTGACACATGGTTACATTTATTATATAATAGCATATCACTGCTATGGACAATATCACTCAGTCACTTTAAGTCTCAGTTTACCCTTTGCCTAATGTAAGCACTCCGGACAAAAAATTAGACACCTTGTGTGCTTAAGGTGGTAGTAAATTCAGAATCCTGCAGATGGCGCTGCACGAGGATGATGGGGCTATAAATACCTGCGGGGTGTGAGTGACAGGATTCATAGATTGAGAAGAGGTGGTACAGTGCAGTGAATGTTTCCTGGATTACTGGACATGACGCTGTGCAGCTGAGAACAAACATGCTGCACTCTATTTATAGAGGACTACATTAAATATAACACATTTCACTGTATTTTCCAGTGTATTTTCCAGCTTCCTAACAATATACTGTATATATAGTTGTGGCCTCAGGTTCCTGCAGATGGCCCTGCATGAGGATGATGGGGCTACAAATACCTGCGGGGTGTGAGTGACGGGATCCATAGATTGAGAAGAGGTGCTACAGTGCAGTGAATGTCTCGTTCCATGTGTGGAAAATGGCTCCAAAGCAGATGTTAATGATTGGCTAAAAGGAGTGACTGCATTTGGGCGTGCCAAAGACCATAGTGTGAAGTAAGTAGCTGAATCTGCAGGTGTATGGAAACGTACGGTCATACGGGTCTACCAGCAGTGGCTAAAATCCCAGTCTACAGGAAATTCTCCTCGGAACTGTGCCAGGGAAGGCATCCACCAAATCTGGCCCAACTGTTCAATTCTTTGATGCAAGAGTGTCTGAACATTGATGTGGCCTACATCCAGAAACTTGTCTACTACATGCCAAAGCTGTTATTGGTGCTCGTGGAGGTATTACATGGTATTGGGGATGTTTCTGAATTTTGTTCCCTACACAGAAGCCTCCTGTATTTTGTACATTTTGTTTATATATTTTGTGTCTATTTCCTATACGTCTGTTTATCTAGCATATCTAGTTGTGTATATTAATGCTCCTCTGCTGTAGAGTGACTACCTCACGAGCATTTTAATGCATGGATATTCTGACATGTTTTGCTAATGACATGACAAATAAGCATTGAACCTTGCTGAAATTTGCTGAACATTTGCTGGTTATTTAAATGTAAGTCCATTGTTAAACATATTCCCTGTATATTTGGTCTGCCTTATCACTAGGCTATTAACAGTTTAAACCAATTTGTGATGTACATTGACTCTTACAAATTTGAGGTAATTTTGTATAATCGGTTTTGTTTTATGCTCAAGAACAAAGTATTTACATGGGACAGTCATACATGCCATATGTTTTATTTTATGTATTAGTTTCAGAAGACACAAGGCTGAAACAATGCAGAAATATTATACCTTTATGAATTTGACCTTTTGAATTTGGACTTTTTGATCAAACATTTACTTTGTGGTTATACAGTACAGTACAGTACTACACGCACACACTCACAAATATATACATACAAATATATACATACATATCCAATAAGTATTGCAGAATTGTAAGTCTAAAGACTACTTTTGGCTTATTTCATTTTATTATTTTATTAAATTGTTTTTTTTTTTTTTATTAAGTAAAAAAAAATCCTGAATGCATGCTGAGTGCTAAAACTAGCCAGCAAGTAAGTTCAAGCACTTTCTTTCTTATTTATGTTAACTATGAACTACTTATGAACTACATGCAATCTTAACAGAAATACAGAACTGAAATTTGTTTAATATTTTATTCTTTAGAATTAGCAAAATTATACGATGTACTGTACTAAGCAGAAGTAGGTCAGAGGGGTCGCTGGGAGCAGCTCTGTATAGTCTAGGTAGAAACATATCAAGCAACTCTTCTGTTTGTTTTTTGTTTTTTTTGGGTTTTTTTTTTGTTTGTTTTTTTTTTCCCTCCTTTCAGGAAAGTTGTGAATGAGCTTCCAGCAGCCAAATTCAGAAACACATTTCTCTTTTACTGCTTGCAAAATGTTAACAAAACCAATGGAAACGTGGCTGTTGTGGAAACAATGCTTCAGCATATTTAAGGACATTTGAATGGAACGAATGGTCTGGCAAAAACCCCGGTGTTTTAGGCAGGTTCATTAATACCATAAAGAGCTTAATTCTTATCTGTAACTCACAAAAACACATTTGGGCAGAACAGTAACAAACACATGAAGCCAAGGTGTAGCTATGGCTGATGCAGTAGTAATCATTTACTGGGATGTAAAGTTACTAATGTACTAATATATCTTCACAGTTACTGTACATACGGTATATAAACTTGCTCTTACAGTACATACAACCTACATTGTATTCTCTTCACTCACTCTGTATAAATGTATATTATATTCATCCATAACATCTGCATTTTCTACCACTCCACTGTCCATAACTGTACATATTATAGCCTTTGCATCACTTGTTATGGTTACTTTCCTGCACTTTATAAGTAAGTAATACCGTATTTTGCACTTCTGGCTAGATGCTAAATGTATTTCATTGGCTATGTATATGTACTCTGCACAATGACAAATTTGAATCTAATAAATGATTTTCTCTCTACAATTTCTCAAAGTATTCCAAAAGTAGAGCTACTGAACTCCAATTAAAATGTTGTATTAACAAGTAGGGGTGTAAATCTCAAGTTCCATCAAGATGCAATCCTACATCGATTCTTTTAGCCAATGTTCTGGTTATTTTTGATAGCTTAAAAGATTAAATTCATTTCAATACTTGCGTCTGCAAGCCATACGAGATGCAATGATGAAATTCCATGAATTCCACGTTTAGTTTCAGTTAGTGGCTTCCTTCTAGGTGCAACTATTTGTGCAACTATTCTTTGGACAATGAGTGTAACATTTTAGGGTAAATTCAACCAGGAAACCAAGTTCAGCCTTATCAACTGTAGGAGCTCTGTCCACCGTTGAGATGCCTCACTAAAGTTAACACAGCTCTTGCATGATCTAAAAACTTCTCTCTCAATCATTGCTCTTCAGATCTTCTCCTCTTTGGCTGTTTCTCTGCCATGTCTCCTTCTGGACAGTGCCTCCCTTCTATCCCGTGCACATGAACACACCAATTATTAATTGGCTGGAGGAGCGCTGTGTGACTCTACCTGAGCCGCTTGGTTTATTTCCCGTTTGCAGAACCAGGGCTTTTTCCCCAACACCAGAATGGACATGTAGTGAACCGTGAGCGGATAGTTGCTGATTATGGCAAAAAAAAAAAAAGATTGGAATAACATTGCTTACTGCTCCTTTAGTATTTATTCGGGTTTTGTAGCTGTTGCACTGCATGCATTAGCATGTTAGCATGGCTTTAGACAAAACAAAAATGAAACAAATAATTAAAGACACGCATAAGGACAAAACCCACAACCCTGAAAGACTAGTCTAATCCTCAACACAGGGGTCCTCAGACTGCAGCGTATGGTAATAGTGAGGATTACTCATGAGATTAGGATAGTTGCTCTAAAATCTGCAGAAACCTCCAGAAAGAAAAACAAATGAAAGAGGATCTTAAGAAGCATTGCAATGTAGGTTCTAATGTTTCACATCCGCTGTTCATAACAGCCACGTTGTAGTGATACGCCTACCTAACTTTTTTCTCCATTCATCTTTTAAACAGACGAACTCTCAAGGTTTGACGCTTCCAAGGTTTGAGTTAATTTCCATGCACAAAACACAGCATGAACAATATAACTGGAAACTACATGCACAGAGCATATACAATGATTTACAATGCAGCAAGAAGCTACAGAACTTTTTCTTTGATGCGTCATATCCACAATAAAGTGCACACTATAGAACTGCAAGACATACAGTCTAGCAATCAGTAGTGGGCAGTAATGAAGTACATTACTGTAGTTAAGCAACAGTTGGTTGCTGTGGGCAAATGCCTCCCAGTAGGAGAGATACGCAAGCGGTGGATAGCTACTTGCCCTGAAGGCAGCCAGTGCGGTGTAATGGAGACCATATATTGGGCATTGCAGCACCCACACGTCATTCATCACAATCCAAGGTAGCAGTAGCAGGATAGAACATACAGGCTACAACCCAGAGCTAACCACCTTGTGTGCATACTCGTTCATACCTTTAGTCTCTCTCACTATACACTCGCATGCGTGTGCATGCGCCCATTCCAAGGCACTGAAAGTGACCGCTACACACTTTTGTTACAGTAACACTTTAAAGGCTTGCTTCTGAATTAGATTACTCGAAAGCAGTTAATTTAGTCCAAGCAAATAGAACCATATTTATGAGCAAGCTTAGAAACGTGATGGAAATGTATTTATATTACATATTGTTGCTGTTCAAAAAAAGACGTATCTCCATTTTTGTTGATTTCTACTTTTATGCATCATTTGAACACAACAGCCGTCATTTACATTGTGTGGAAACTTCATGATGAAGTCTGGTTCCATTGACTTTATAGTTATGGCATTATAGTTATATTAGGTTTTTGCTCTCTCCTGTAAAGTTGCCATTTTGTTTTCCTTTGGACAGTGACAATATGAAAAATGTGTTCTGTAAATCATTTAATAACTCCTTGTTGGCTGTCGAATTAAATTAATTGTAATATTTCCATTAAATGGCCCATATTGTACATTTCTCTGGTGGTTACTTTTCCTTTGAAGTCCATTTTTAACATTGGTTTGGCTTTATATATCACATTTGGCCAAAGTCCATGACCATTCTTCAACCTCTCTTTATCCATTTACATTTAACTGTATGGCACTTAGCTGACAAGGTTATTCATATTACAAATAGACCAGTGTAGTTTTAGGAGTCTTTCCCAAGGACTCTCATTGGTGTAGCACAGCATGGTTACCCAGAGCGGGAATCAAACCCCCATCTCCCAGCTCCCTGACGGGTAGTGTTGTTGAGCCACAACAATCAAACTTAGAGTGTTAGATTAAGTATACATAACACGATATTAAACACTCTGTTCACTTACTAAACACTTAATAAACCAGAATTGTTCACTGGGGTTTAAATAGGAACCAGACATCCACCTCTAAATACTCCCTCACAGACTGTTATTACATGATGGTAATGATCGTACTCCCAGATGCCAGGGATATAGTTTTATAATACTTTTGTGAATTACTTTATTTTAGGCTATTATTTGTGGAGGGATACATGCAGGGTGTTGTGATGCAAAATAGTCCCCAAAGAAATTGAATGTTTTCAGATTTATGGCTATTATCCCATCAAGAGCATTACATAGAAAAGCTCAGAAGGCATGTAGCGCATTATGGAGCACAAAATATGTCAATGAAGACCCTACATGGTCTTGGAAAACTGCTTTCCAAACTGGATCAAATGGTCTCTTCAGTCCCCAATCAATTAGGTGTTGTTTAAAGGAAAGGTGATATAACACAAGGGTACATATCAAGTCAAGTCAAATTTATTTACATGCGCTTTTTACAACAGAAGTTGTCACAAAGCAGCTTTACAGAGAATCTGAGTCCAAACCCCCAACGAGCAAGCCAGAGGCGACAGTGGCACGAGGAAAGTCCCTCGGAGCAAGAGGAACAAACCTTGAGAGGAACCAAGACTCAAAAGGGGAATCCATCCTCTTCAGGTTGACCCCGGATAGCAACGAGCACTAAAAGGATCAGAGTGTATAATTAAAGGCCATACTGAATGACAGCTGTTAGTAAATGTTAGATGGAAGACTATGATGATGGTCTATTAGAGAGAATAGGACAAGTGTTGAGTGTTTTTGAGGAAGAGGAAGAAATGTCCAATTAGTCTGTGATTAAATAGCAGGATTGTCGTATGGGCGTGCAGGATGTAGGTGAAACCCCCTCATAGCACACGACAAGAAGCTTCATGGTGGGCAAACTGGTCAGCAATGCAGGCAGGCAGTGGCACACAGCTGAGGCAGATGAAGTTGTGGCATCAGGGCGCACAGGATGGGCAGTAGCTCCGCAGCAGACCACACAGTTTGGAGAGAAACTCAGCTCAGGCAAAGAAAACATACACACAGTTAGCTCTGACAGAAGGACTGAGAGCAGTATGTGGTGTTAGCAGTTAGCAGGGAAAGAATTACCAAAGGCTAGACTGAACAGCCTAGACTTGAAGATTGGGGCTGTGTCTGAGTCCAGAACTCTAACTAGAAGGTTATTCCAAAGCTTGGGGGCGTTGCATGAAAGGCTCCACCCCCTGATGTGATTCATTAATTCTAGGTACTAACAGAGTTCACATATTCTCCTATCCTATTGTTCTTTTCAGAGCTTGGTTTGTAACATCAAAATGTGTTAACTTGCACCCTAGGAACAGCTAGCGACGGACAAGGTTCCTCAAATCCAAAACGGCTTTCGCTCAGTAGCAATACCAATTTCAAACTTCAGGAAAGTTCCATTGGCAAAATGCCAAAAAAGCTTAGTGCATAATGTGAACTTCCAAGGCTACTATATTTGGGGAAAAATGATGTTTTTGTCAGACTGGATGTGTTCGTGCATATTTGAACATGTGCATGTTTACCAGAGCAAACTGCAAATACAGTATAATAGCAGAGCAGCTGATCTGTAAACACTGGTTTAGGCATCTCCAAACCAAAGTGACCCTAATTTATACCCACACAATAAATGAATGTGTGCACTCTGACGGTGGGTTTCATCTTATTGCCTCATCCTATTTACTTTCTGTTGAATAATGAATAAGAAAAGTTTGTGGAAACTTTGGGGGGCGGTTGGGGGGGATGCAGTATTTTATGCAGAAAAAAGGATCTTCACCAAACAAATGGGGGGGGGGATGAGAAATAAATGGACTAACTTCTTGGCTCTGGACCTTTAGGAGCGCTAAGGGTATGGTACATTTGCCCAGTTTGACACCCTCCCTCATTTCGTATGCAAATGAATTCAGGTTACACTGTGAGGGGCCCCTCTTAATAGTTAACTTCCTGCCAAGGGACTTAATATTACTGGAGCGCTCATGAACTCTAGCTAGACTATATTCAGGGTGCAGAAGCTGGAAACAACATGTGGATAAGGCAGTTTTCACAGCAGAGTTTTCACAGTAGAGAAGAAAATGGCACATACTGGGAGATTGGTTTTTAGCTCTAATGGAACAAACATATCATCGCTGCCCAATTAAAAACATGTCGATTTTTACTTTTATGCATCATTTGATCACAGCAGCTGCCGTTTCCACTGTGTGAAAATTTCATGATTAATGGACCAACAGAAATGACCCAAAACAGCTTTGAGGAAAAAAAAAGTCTCTTCAAATCAACTGCCAGAAATGAAACTTGGTGGGTAGCTTTGACATCATGAGACAAGCGAAAGATTCAAGTTTCCCGCTCGGCTGCGCATGTGACATAAGCAAGAACAGCCTTATCGCTGTACCCAACTGACTATATTAGGACATTTAGTTACATGTGCTTTCCATTCTGACTCCTGCTGTTGTGTTGGTAGCATTATTTGCAAGTGACATGCCTCAGAGAAGAGTTCGAAAGCAAATCAAGTAATTGGAAGAGTTAAAGAGGGGTTGCATCGTAGGGATCTGTGAAGGAGGATGGTCTTATCCATGTATTGTACCCCATACTGGCCATGCATATACTACGATAGCACGATAGTATCGTCTATAGTACATAGAA
The DNA here is from genome assembly GCA_034552555.1 of Semaprochilodus insignis. Taxonomy (NCBI): domain Eukaryota; kingdom Metazoa; phylum Chordata; class Actinopteri; order Characiformes; family Prochilodontidae; genus Semaprochilodus; species Semaprochilodus insignis. The sequence goes on from CM067496.1 coordinate 17,023,766, forward strand.
AAAGGCACGCGCCAGCAACATGACAGATCTGGGAGACCTACACGAACCACAGAGAGGGATAACCAATGGACATGCGAAGTGACCCAACAGCCACGATTGTGGACATTCAGCAAGCACTGATGCCCTCCATGAGTCATCCAGGACTACATGCATGTAGACCGTTAAGACAACTGCCCTTAACACCACGTCAACGTTGCCAAAGACTGCAATGGTGTTGTGCCAGACTGTCATGGAGTGACTCAGAATGGCAGCAGGTCATCTTTAGTGACGAGTCCCGCTTTTGTGGAGCACTGGTTAACAGCAGACTTTAACACAAGCTTAAAGATAATGCAGCGCCACCTGCTGCCAAAAGACACTAACTTACCCTCTGTGTCTCACTTTCAAAATAGGAGCAGCATTTTTGAGTGGGACAAATGCTATACCGTTTCCAGCATTCACTACAAGCCACCACCCCACCTCCCACCGCTGGTTCCTACGACTATGTTCTGACTGAAGGGGCTTTGAAATATTGAAAACAACAACAAAAACAACAACAACAACAACAACAAAAAAAACCACTAAATTAATTTGTTAGTTCTTGGTTATAATAACTGAAAGTTAAAAAAATTCCTGGTTCGCCCAAACAATAAAATCTCTCATAAGACGCTGTGATGTCATCACAAAAACATCTCATTTCCAACAAAAAGGTGAGAATCCTGGGCTAGAAGTAAGCAAAAGTAAGGCATGCATGTTAACATCACAAGGGTAGTATCCTGACATCTTTGGATATTGAATTTCAACAATTATCAATAAACTATGATGCATATAAATAAGAGCTTCAAGGGGCTGATGGTGCTTGGTCCCCGGTGATTGCCACTTAGTTCATTCCATAGCCCTGGACTACAATTTGCAGAGCACATTATGAAGCATGTTCTGAGCTACTCCCTAAAATATGCATGAGCTGCTCACTGAAAAGAAAATATGCATTTATTCACAGGTTTATACAGATGGACTGTGCATTTCATTACATCCCTAATCCATGCAAATGCAAAATAATACAGAGATATGCTTAGCGATTAGGCAGAAAATGAGGTTTAAGACATGGAGAACATGCATGCATTACATTCAGCTTGCAGTGCAATCTTCCCAACGCAGTCCCTTCCCTGTCAGCTGCCATCCTTTCATCATGTGACACTGCAGAAGCTGCTGATTAGGACCGGATCCACGTATAAGGCTTTAAACAAGAGTTGATAATCATCCGATGGCTATAATTACATGGATATTAGGTTTGAAAAGGTCAAATGAGCTCTTTCCATGAAAACCACAAAGAAATTGGAGACACTTAGACCTACATCTTCACAAGGATCTGTGTGTAATTCGCTCCTAATTCTTTAGACCAAAGCAAAAGCTAATGAATCACCGAATATAAAAAAGGGTCCCGGATCACTATGCTTTGCACCAAAAGAACGAGAGGAGGCAGATAGTAAAGGGATTAGACGTTCTATTACGAGTGGCAGGGCAGAAGAATAGATGAGGGTAGCATTATTCTCTCCTTAGCCACTCACCGTGGTGGAGAGAAAGAGAATGAGTGCAGCGACTTGGCTCTTCCATTGTTACTGACAACCCCTTCACCGGGCGAGCCCGGGAGCTCTTGTGCACGCTCGATCAGACCGCTGCCGTTTTTGTATGGCGCTACAGATGACCTCACACCTGACAATACAAGAGATGAGGCGTAATTAATGCCCAATTAGAATCTCATCAGCTGCGGAGTTACAGGCCTAGTCAGTCAGTGATTCTACCCATGTGAAGTGCCAGGCCAGAGCCGCCCAGGGTTTAGAAATGAAGGAATTAAATGTGGCAAATGGCCTAATGCAATTAAGAGGAGGTTTCAAAATGGAGACAGACCACCAGCAAAGTTTAGCACCAAATATAACGGTGCCAAAAGTCATTTCAGACCTGCTGCCCCATTATTCCACAAACCATGCAGCTAGGTTTTTATATATTCCAGAGGTCTTTGTCATCAGGAGTGCACAGTGGTGTACAGTAACTCAGTTAGTGTAATGTGTTAGTGAACTGTAAGTAGTGTGTTGCTGTACAGTAACTCAGTAAGTGTAATGTGTTAGTGAACTGTAAGTAGTATGTTGGTGTACAGTAACTCGGTAAGTGTAATGTGTTAGTGTACTGTGAGTAGTGTGTTGGTGTACAGTAAGTGTCATGCGTTAGTGTACTGTAAGTAGTGTGTTGGTGTACAGTAACTCAGTAAGTGTAATGTGTCAGTGTACTGTAAGTAGTATGTTGGTGTACAGTGTCTCAGTAAGTGTAATGTGTTAGTGTACTGTAAGTAGTGTGTTGGTGTACAGTAACTCGGTAAGTGTAATGTGTTAGTGTACTGTAAGTAGTGTGTTGGTGTACAGTAACTCAGTAAGTGTAATGCGTTAGTGTACTGTAAGTAGTGTGTTGGTGTACAGTAACTCGGTAAGTGTAACGCGTTAGCGTACTGTAAGTAGTGTGTTGGTGTACAGTAACCCAGGAGGTGTAATGCATTAGCGTACTGTAAGTAGTGTGTTGGTGTACATTAACTCAGTAAGAGTAATGTGTTAGTGTACTGTAAGTAGTGTGTTGGTGTACAGTAACTCGGTAAGTGTAATGCGTTAGCGTACTGTAAGTAGTGTGTTGGTGTACAGTAACCCACGAGGTGTAATGCATTAGCGTACTGTAAGTAGTGTGTTTGTGTACAGTAACTCAGTAAGTGTAATGTGTTAGTGTACTGTAAGTAGTGTGTTGGTGTACAGTAACTCAGTAAGTGTAATGTGTTAGTGTACTGTAAGTAGTGTGTTGGTGTACGGTAACCCAGTAAGTGTAATGTGTTAGTGTACTGTAAGTAGTGTGTTGGTGTACGGTAACTCAGTAAGTGTAATGTGTTAGTGTACTGTAAGTAGTGTGTTGGTGTACAGTAACCAAGTAAGTGTAGTGTGTTAGTGTACTGTAAGTAGTGTGCTGGTGTACAGTAACTCAGTAATTGTAATGTGTTAGTGTATTATCTTATGTTAATATTATGGTGTTCTATTCTGAACAAAACAGTAATGAATTGTACTAATGTGGGCTCAGTGTCCCAAAAGCATCCTAGTGTTGGGATCGCCTTAACTGTTACAGAGAGTGTTCAGAGTGCTGCCCACAGAACCATTTAAAAATCATCTTTGTGCCAAGAAGCTTTTGGGAAAGCCAGCCCTGAACGTTCACTCATCCTTTGTCATTTTCAGAGACTCTAGCTATAAGACTTTAAGATGGAACAAATCAGAGGTGCTGCTGGAATTAGTCCCTTAGCAGAAGTGAAAAATTGAGAGTGCCAGGCGAGGACAAACACAGACACATGTTCTCCAGTGAGTTTTTTTTCCTTCAACTTCGTTTCCAGCTCCGAGGAACACCTTATAGGTTTTGTCGGAACACGGGCGCAGAAACGAGTCGATGGTGAGTAGCCCGGCACAGCAGGCTGTCTCGGGACTCTTCCTTTTTCGTTCTCACTGAGCCTTACTACAAACCGGAATATTCCCTCACTTTCCGAGACGGCTACATTGATTGGTTTAGGCATTTTGCTTATTTGTATGTAGCGAATCGCATGCTGAACAAGAAAAAGCATTAGCGTCATGGGGAGTCGAATGATGAGACACACTAGGTTCGATTTCAAAGAGGCTTCAGACAGCCAGTGCTGATGCGCATTGTGCAGCAACTTCATTATCCATTCCTCATGCCAACAACTTCAAAGAGATTTCCCAGACTGTTTGGTCTATGTAGCTTGCTGCAATAGACAAGTAGTACGGCATATTAGCCAGGCGAACTAGCGAGAGCTGTGTGATGCTGATTACTGTGCTGTTACGTAAGTCCATTCTCAGAGACTCTACAACTCACACACACACACACACACACACACACACACACACACACACACACACAGGACTAATATAGTCACATTCAGTCTCATGTATTTAGGTAGTACTGTAATGGATTTGAGGAGGTACAGTGGCAAAGTAAGTAGTACTGTCACCTCACAGCAAGAAGGGCCTGGGTTCCCAGCTGGGGCATCCTGGATGGTGTTTGCGTTGGGCATGGGTTTCCTCCTCCGGGTGCTCCAGATTCCTCCCGCCGTCCAAATACATGCAGTCAGCTGAACTGGAGATGCTCAAGTGTGATGGATTGGAGGCATGTCCAGGACGTTTCCTGCTTTGCAGCTAATGAGAGTTCAGATAAACTCCAGCACCACCTGCAACCCAGAAGTATGAGCGTGTGCCTCCATTCACAGATTTGCTGGTCGTCTCAGCCAAGACAAAAGTGGAACCGCTGCCATTTTGAGTCACTCCATGACATTCTGGCATGACACCATTGCAGTCTTTGGCGACATTGACGTGATGTTAAGGGCAGTCATTGTAACGGTCTGTGTGCATGTAGTCCTGTGCCCTGCAGGCATCTGCCAATGGTGGTGCCACTAACAGGATGACTCATGGATGACATCACTGCTCGCTCAGTAACCGCAATCGTGGCTGTTGGGCAATCCGTGGATTCTCCCTCGCTGTGGTTTTGCGTAGGTTTCCCAGATCCTTCATGTCACTGGTGTATGCCTCTTTCTATCCACCACCGCCAACAGCGTGCTATGGTAGTATCCGCACAACCGGCATGACAGTCCCGCTTCCCGGAGCCCTACAGTGCGACCCCTGTCAAACTCTACCAACTGCTTGAATTGGTTTTGAACTCATCTCTGAAACATACTTCGCTTGCGAAGGATACTACCCATACAACAGCACGAGTCAGAATGGAAAGCTTGCACAACAGAACAACATTATATCGTCAGTCAGGTGCAGCGACAAGGCCCGTCCTTGCTTACATCACGTGAGACTTGAATCACTTGTATCGCATGTCTCAATGTCAAACCTACCCACCCAAGTTTCATTCCTGTCGGTTGATTCCCTCTGTAAAATATTTCAGTATAACATTCCTATATCACAAAGAATCCTACTTAAAAACGGAATTTCTGGATTAAACATTACAATATTCATGGTGGGCATGACCAGCTGACACATTCGTAAGTTCACATTTTACAGTTTATAGACATCAAATATTAACACATGCAGCTTAATTGTCTCCAGTCTTCCCAAAACGATTAAAACATATGTTGTGTTCATCATTGGGGTGCATTAGTCTGGAGCCTAGCCAAAACTAGTGATACTAATAGATGTGGGATGTATTAAAACGTTCCACTGCCGTTGGGAATTGAGGGCTGGAGGCCAGCACAATTTGCTGATTCTCCCATTCATTCACAGCAGCTGTACCTGGCAATTAACTGATAAGTTGAATCAGGTGTGTTCAAGTAGAAAAATCACCAAACTGTGCAGAAAACCAGCCCTCCAGGACCACAGCTACCCACCCCTGCACTAACCAATGAGGCTTTGTAGCCATACAAATAATTAGCCATTTAGAAACAAACCATTACTCAAACACAGTAAAACATAGGCTGACCATGTGATGCTTAGTTAGCGAGTGGTAATTCAATGTAGGTGTAGACTATAACTGGACAAAGGCTTCAATCTGATGGTGGTGTGTGCTTGTTTTCATAACTCATTGTTTCTTCTAGTCGCTTTTGTGTATTCAGGGTATCTTGTAACATTCTGCTCAGCTTTTTGGTAGAGCACATATTGGGTCACTATCTTAATGAAGAAGGTGCTGAACTGAACTCAATCTAATTCTGCTCTCTCTACCAATCGGCAGAGGTATTTTACTCTAATAAAATCCAGAGGTGCTGATGAACAGAATTATGCAACTTCATACAACAAACAAGAGTCTAATAAAAGTAAAATAACTTTAGAAAGCCATGCGTTACCAAATGGTCTAATTGTTTCCTTTTGCTACAGGTGTCTATGCAAATGTAATGGGTTTAAAATGGAATTGGATACTTGCTGTGTTATTATTGTCACAAACGCATACACACACACAGACACAGACACACAGACTTGACATTGTGAGACATGCGAATGATTCAAGTTTCATGCTTGGCCGTGTATGTGGCGTATCTATTAGACACTCCTACCTTGCTTGTCCACCTTGTAGATGTACAGTCAGAGACGATAGCTCATCTGCTGGTGCACAGTGCAGTGTTGGTCATACTCTAGCCCTTCATCAGTGGTCACAGGATGCTGCCTACAGGACGCTGCCCACAGGACGCTGCCCACAGGACGCTGTTAGCTGGATAGTTTTGGTTGGTGAACGATTTTCAGTCCAGCAGTGACACTGAGGTGTCCAGCAGCACTGCTGTGTCTGATCCATTCATACCAGCTAAACACCACCAAGTCAGGGTCACTGCAGCGTTGAGAAAGATCCACCACCCACATAATACCTGCTCTGTGGTGGTCCTATGGGGGTCCTGACCATTGAAGAACAGGGCAATAAAGTATACAGAGAAACAGATGGACTATAGTCTGTAACTGTAGCCCTACAAAATGCTCCTATATGGTCAGTGTACACACATCTCTTTAGTTCCTCTCCATGGCTCTCGGTGGCATTTTTATTCTTCCCATGTTAACATTCCGATTAATGTCAGTTGGTCTATGTTTAGGTGGCAAAGTCAACATGAAGATAAGTCATGATGAAGATATGATGGCAATAGTAAATCATTCACTTACATGCTTGGAAGTCACGAGCACAAGTCACAAGTTTTGACTGAGTTCTCCTTGAATGCTCTTTCAGTATGTTGACAAATTCATCCACTTGGGGAAGGGGTCTGAAGCACAACTGATATTCCAAAATGTTCGTCCGTACGTTACATGCAATTACACATTCCCACCAGAGGGCTCTCCAAATGACCCAATCTTCCATAGTGCAGCTTTAACCGGTGTAGAATAGCAGTACATATGGAAGAGTGGAAAAAGAGTAAAGCATTGATATTGCCAGCATACAGCCAGCTGGATAACAGTGGTAACTGCCTAGAATCCCTTACATCTTCTGAGTTTTTTGCAGTCTATTTTGAGGAATAGGTGAGATGGTTCACACAGTTCATTAACAGCTCCCTGGTCATGAGGCCCACACAGTGGGTTATTCTTTGGGTGTCATTGCTCCTAGCCTATTACTTTCAGGTTTTCAGTTTGTGGAAGGAAACGAGGAAAATTGGGAGTAGAAGGAGCCGAGTGCATGAGGTGAAAAGTGCAGATCGTGAGGCTACGAGGCTTTTATGTGCGCTGGTACAGCTCTCAGAAGAGATTCAAGGTTAGCGCCCGCTCCCTTTCCGCAAATCACAAATCACTCACATCTTCATCATCACACTTGCAAGGTAAACTCCTTCAGGCAAAGAGAAGCTCGACATAAAACACTCAGGCTGAGCTGTGACAACTGTTTAAGCTCTTACGACAGGTTATTGTTACAGAGATGCTGACAAAATACAGCAGTCTGTGAAAGAATTCTGAGAATGTGGAGAATGTTCAGTGCAACATTCTCTCTGGTGGTGAACTTGGTCATGGGTAGAAGGTCATGTAGGTACTACGAGGACACGCTACAAAAGTTAACGTCAGATATTTTGGACCAATTCGGAAAGTGACCACTGCTAATCGAGAGTGATGGATAACACACAATTGCAAATGAGTACAATTTGAAAATGCCAGCTGCCTTTTACACTGTGTCATAATTTCACACTGAATGGACCGAAAGAAAAGCTCCAGAAAGGCTGGACGAGGATGCACTTGTTGATCAGCGTGTGCAAATATTATTCTATTTTACTTCCCTTCATCTTTGCACCCACTCACTACTAGGATAGGGCCATGTCTGCTGGGCCAGTGACTCTAACACCACCACCCCCCCCCCACCCCCCCACACACCTGTCAAGGTAATTGGCGAAGTAAAGGGTCAGGAAATTACTGACACAGCTTAATGTATGCCAGTGTGGCTATCACAACAATCTACATTCATATCAGAGAGAGAGAGAGAGAGAGAGAGAGAGAGAGGGAGAGAGAGAGAGAGAGAGAGAAGGGGAGAGAGAAAAAGGGAGAGGGAGAAGAGAGAGAGCGAGAGAGAGCGAGAGAGAGAGAGAGAGAGAGAGAGAGGGAGACAGAGAGAGAGACAAACCCATAAAAATTCAGTGGTTAATTACCAGTATTATAATTTCCATGCCATGGTGTTAATTATTATTGTTCTTATTGTTGATGATGTTGTTTTCACTGTTGTTTTATAGGGATGTTTATTTCTACAGCTGTTCTCGTGCTTTTGTATTATTGTACATGGCACTGTGAAGCCAGTAATGCTGTGTTAACCTGGGATGGTATTGTGGGGAGTGGGTTGGGGGGTGGCACAGAGCGAGTGAGAGGTGGGGGAAGAGAATTCAACAGAGCGACAGAGAGAGAGAGAAGGCGAGGGAGAACGCAGCTGGTTAATAACTGTAGACAGCTGTGTGTAGGTGCTTCAGTGAGAGCAGACGTGCATCTATCCCATCAACTTTACTCAAACTCTATTCCATTCTTCCTTCTCTACTGCATTAATAACCTCATTTGTCATGACTATCAGGCAGAGACGGAGTAATAAATCTTTGGAGTCTTGCCAAAAACCTTCAAAGGTTCCCCACCAACATAGAATCACCATATCCACACACAGGCGCGTGCTATGCTTAAATTGCTACAGTCATATATATTACTCGTCCATTCTGAGTATTTGATTAGATTTTAAAACCTTTTGAAATACATTACCAGCCAACAGTGCAGACACGGCAACTTACAGAACGTTCTCCTTATGTTTATCTTAATGCTTTACTATAGAATAAAAGTGAAGACACCAAACTACATAATAACACTTATAGAATTATACAGTCCTTAAAAACCACCAAAATGGAACTTTAGAGGAGGATAAAACAGCTTTCTTAACCTGCAGTGGAGGCTGATCGAACAAGGTTTATTTCTAAGCAGTTTTGGAGCAGTTCTATTGGTCTGTCCGTCACGAATATTCACTAGACTGAAAGGGGAACTAGAGCTTTTAATCTGTGCAGAAAAAGAGATTCAAGTTTTTACACTACTAAATATATATTACAGGTGGAGATATGGCAAATATACACTCATCATCTAAGGAATAGTTGCACCCAAAAGGAAGTGTGGGATTGCAGTGCTATTGGCAAGGAAGATAAAGGTTATCAGGAACAATAAATGATAATCACACTAGTGTCTCTCAGTATGGCGTTGGGCTAATGCAACATGCTAAACGTGTCAGCATGGTGCTGTAGAGGTTCCTAATGGTGTCCTGTGATAATCCATCCCATGCAGCTTGACATGTGACATGAGAGAACAAACTGTTCATCTTGGCGCTGACCACGGTGCCTCCACACACAAATTTGTTGGTCATCTCCACCAAGACAAAAGCGGGACTCGTCACTGAAGATGACCTGCTGCCATTCTGAGTCACTCCATGACAATCTGGCACGACACCATTGCAGTCTTTGGTGAAGTTGACATGGTATTAAGGACAGTCATCATAACGGTCTGCATGCATGTAATCCTGCATCGTGCAGCCATCTGCTAGTGGTGCTGGCACTAACAGGATGACTCATGGAGGACATCACTGCTCGCTGAATGTCTGCAATCATAGCTGTTGGGTCAGTCAGGTACAGCGACAAGGCCCCTCCTTGCTTACATCACATGGGCAGCTGAGCATGAAACTTGAATCATTGGCATGTTTCACAATGTCAAACCTACTCAAAAAGTTGTCCGTTGATTCCTTCTGGGTGCAGCTATTTGTGCACCTCCCCACCCCTGTATCCCAGGGGTGCCTGGAATGCTTGCTCCTCTTACAACGCCTCAATACTCAGCACACCAGCCAATCAGCGGCCAGACATCCGAAAGCATTGTGTTTAATGCATGTATGACACCAGCTCCAGAATTCCAACTCCTGTTCGTGTACACACACCAAATATGGAAGCTACAGATTACACTTGTCGATTCCCGAGTTTGTGTGTAAATATCAGTTTCTCTTTAAGAGCAAACAGTGCAACAGGACCTGCAGCCAAACACAGAGTCTCGCAGGGGTAGTTTAAATACAGCGAACTAAAGACGTTGGTTGTTGAAGCAGTTCTCTGGGGTTTGAAGGCCTTTCAGGTCATAACGATCAGTATAACGAGAACGCTTTATATACAGTTTTAATTCTCATGTCTGGAGCAACAATATACTGGCACTCAGTGGTTCTGAGCACTTTTCTGTTTCTAAGAGCATCACAGAATGCCAACAGCTATTCAGCATTAAGACCACAGGAAGCCATGGTAGAAACCGTCACAGTCAGCCTTTGAAATAAACAGCTCAGCCTCGTCGTCCTCAGCTCACTAACACTAACTAGTAAAGAAGTGAACTGATGCCAACAGTGACTGATGAAGGTCAATCAAACATGGTGCTGATGGTAATGAGCTCAACCACACGGTAGATATCACATGATCACGGTATTGCAGTAATGCGCTTATAGGCCTAATTTCCAGTGTTCCAGTAGTGGCTTTAGTGTCACAACTTATTACCCACTGCGATAATGTACAAGAGTCCTAAAGTCGTAGGTATACATTATATTGCCAAAAGCATTTGCTCGTCTGCCTTCACACGCATATGAACTTGAGTGACCTTCCATTCTTAATCCATAGGGTTTAATATGGTGTCGGCCCACCCTTTGCAGCTATAACAGCTTTAACTCTTCTGGGAAGGCTTTCCACAAGGCTAGGGAATGTGTTTATGGGAATTTTTGACCATTTTTCCAGAAGCACTTTTGCAAGGTCGGACACCCAAAAGTGTTCTATCGGATTGAGGTCAGGACTCTGTGCAGGCCAGTCCAGTTCTTCCACACCAAACTCGCTCATCCATGTCTTTATGGACCTTGCTTTGTGCACTGGTGCACAGTCATGTTGGAACAGGAAGGGGCCATCCCCAAAGTGTTCCCTCAAAGTTGGGAGCATGAAATTGTCCAGAATCTCTTGGTCTGCTGAAGCATTAAGAGTTCCTTTCACTATATCTAAGGGCCGAGCCCAACTCCTGAAAAACAACCCCACAACATAACCCCCCCTCCACCAAACTTTACACTCGGCTTAATGCAGTTACAGTGACGAATTCTTTCACAGATGTGCGTAGACGCAGTCTGCATGTCTAGGTACTTGGTTTTATACATCTGTGTCCATGGAAGTGATTGGAACACCTGAATTAAATGATTTGGATGGGTGAGTGAATACTGTAATACAATATAGTATATGTAATGCCTGTTGAGCAATAATTCAGATTTGTATCGCTCTTTGATCCAGTGAAAGGTTTGGTTCAATCAGGACTCTTAATGTTCAGTGTTCATAACCAGACCACACCCCACCCCTCGCTCTCCTTACCCAAACACCCTCCTTCCAGAGTAGTGAGGCTGACCCCCACAGGTTAAGCCACTTTCTGTAGCAGTGACCGGCAGTTCTTATTGAAGAGGCCACTACAGATTACTGGAGTGAGGATCACAGACTGCTGCCTCAGTCTGCTCTTGGGCACAGGCTTGGTCCTGACCAGAGAAGGTGCACCCGAAGAGATGCATGTGTGGCTTTTTCACTGAGTGAGATCAGAATTTCCCAACACCTCCGTTATCCTGCGTTTGTCAGTGGAAGTCGTTAATTTCACTCTTTCTAAGGAGGCCGCAGAGATCTGCCTTAGCTGGGGGGTGGGGAGGGGGTCTAGGGAGGCGGTAGGTGGGCGTAGAGGGCAATCAGACACAACTTGATCAAATTTGGTTTAAGTTTAGTCGTGGTGTAGAGTACACCACTCCACCTGATTTCAGGAGCTAAACTTTACAGTACTTTGATTTCAAGCTAATTTTGTAGATGAAGCGTCACAAGATGAAGCATTAAACAAATGGATTCTGAAAGAAAACGGATGTAGCATGATGAGTTTAACTGCCTTATTCAGAAGCTGGAACTTTGAGTTCCTCCACATATAACTTGAAATTTATAGCCCAGGTTGAGCTCAGCTGGAGCCGCTTCTAGAAGTTCCGATCCATCTGACATTTGTGAAAGTGCTTCAGTGGCTGGAACACCGTTGCTCAGTTAGTTTAGTTGTCACCATGCCAGCCGCGGGGATGACCATGAAAGGTCAGTGTGGTTTTGTCGCCTGCAAAAGTTTGCCGGATAAAATACCATGGATTCTTGCACCCCATGACAACCCCATCCCTCCTGCTCTCCCTATAAGGTCTTTAGTACCCGAACATGGGTCTTTAGTACCCAAACACACCCCCTACCCTGGGCAAAATACCACTAGTTATGCACGTGATTGAATTCATGTACTGTTGCCCAAATAAAGCAGCATGAAGTGTTCAGTCTGTAAAGGTCTTTAGTTCTGTACACACTGTTCACTGAACACCCCCAGACAAACCATATACATGCCTTATGGTACTGATCACACCCATCAAATGCTTTTGGCAAATTGGTATAAATCAATTAACTCAATTGTTGAAGCAACCCGCCTCCCTATCAACATCACTCTGTTTGCTGGCCACACCAGCAATCAGTCAATCTAAACAAGGAAGAAATTAAAGCGCTTTTGGTGGTCCTAAGTATCACCAAGAAAACTATTCTGACAAACTGGGAATCAAGAAAAAAAATATCACACCAAGATGGAGTTGCTGGAATCGGGAGAAACTGTGTATGTGTGAAGGTAAAAATGATATATATAGGTGATTACAATATTAGAGTGAAAAAAGAAGTCTATTGGGGAAGCAGGCATACTAGTTCCGTATGGCATCCTGTGGCATATTCGCCCACAGATGTTACAACTGGGCCTGTAGATCTTGCACACTTGTAGGTTGACAAAGCTGGCATCCCAGCTGGTCCCATAAATGCTCAGTTGGTGGTAAATCTGGTGACCGGGCAGGCCAAGGATGTGTTGCACTCCAGCGGAGACATTCCTGGGAAACGCTTGCTGCGTGTGGGCAAACCTGGAGTGGACCAGTGGAGTTACGCTATTATGACCACTTTCCTACTTTCGACAGCAGCTGCACGTAGCTCCTGAAGGAAGTCACGTTTTCGTGGCATTCTCTGGGCCCACTTATCCATGTGGAAGGCACCCTCAACCGATTTGGGTGTGAATCCAACCTTGCAGGCCAAGGAAGTGTTGCGCTCCAGCAGAGACATGCCTGGGAAATCTTTGCCGTGTGTGTGTGAGCATTATCCTGCTGAAGAATGCAAGTCGGAAGCACTGCCATAAGAGGCCACACATGCTAAAGGATGTCCTACACACATCGCTGAGCTGCTAGCGTCCCTCGTATCACTACTAGGGGTGACCAACTGTCGTATGTAATGGCTGGGGCAGTGTGTCCCTCCACAGCAAAGGCAGCACTGAAGCACTCACTACGAGTTCTCCATACTCAAACCTGACCTGGATTCATCGCTAAAGACAATACGGTTCAAGTCCATATAAGTCCAGGTCTCTCGTTCACGACACCACTGCAAATGAAGATGATGGTGGCTGGCTGTGAGTGGCCGGACATATAATGGGAGCTGTGACACCAAATTTCCTTCTGGTAAGCACCTGGAAATGGTCCGGCCAGAGACAGGGGTGTGTAATGAAGGTGCCACCTGTGCCTGGATGGTGGAAACTATGAAAAGGAAACTATGGAAGCTGTGGTTGGTATAGTGTAATGGGTTACACTTCTGCTGTAGACTGGGGTTCGAATCCCCTCCTGGGCAACCACCCTACACTACACTAATAAGAGTCCTTGGGCAAGACTCCTGACTCAAGACTCAAGACTCCAATACCTTCACCTGCCTGTGTCAAGGTAGACTGCAAGTCACTCTGGATAATAGCATCTGCTAAATGCCATACATGTAAATGTAAATGCTCATGCTTGTCAGCAGATTAAACAATCCTCTCTACTAGTGGTCTGTCTGGGCCGTCAGGGACCGGTTCCCGTGTGTGCAAGCCCTCACATAACCAGACCACACCTGTAATCAGTTACATATCTGCCTGAGACATACCTGCAGAGTTTGGTAGCAATCGGGCAATTCTATCTACCTAATTTTTTTTTTTTTGGTCATTGAGTGTATTAGCATTAATCAGTGCTAACCGTCAACACTTTTTGAACCAACCAATAGGAGGGGTTGTGACCACTAAAAGAAAGAAAGCTTTTACTCTTTCCAGGAATATGAGGCAAACTTAGCAGATCAAACAGCTTCAGTTTTTGTGGTCCAAGTGCCAGACTGCGTTTTTTGGAGGGCCTCTGTTTTCAGATCAAGGTGAATATTTTTACCCCAAGTTGCAACATATGTAAAACTGCCACTGGGACCAGTAGCTAGTGGAACCACTTAGCATGATTTCATTGGGACACTGTAGTCTATTAATAAAGTGGCTGTTGGAGGGACTACTTCCATGGGAGGCAAAGTTCTACTAAAGGCCAAGATCCAGGAATAAATCCCCCCCACCCCAAATGTCAAGGGCTAATAGCACCCTTAAAGCATACACCCAGGGGTTGGTTACACTGAGAGTGGAAAGGACTCTAACTGGAAGCAAATCAGTCCACTGTGTGTTCTAAAAGATGTCTAGCCATATTTGAACCCAAAATCTACTAAATGTGGCCAACAAAAGATCTGAACCGGACACCCAGGACGGAGAGCTTTGCTCTTCTTTCTTGATTGGCCAAGACTTTAATGAAGTGGAGAACTTCTTCAGTTGCTGCCCTAGAATTCTTTGCCAAAGAAAGCCCTAATAAGGGGAGACCAGTGTAGAGGGACCATTTCTCTTGGGTAGCTAATCACAGGCTTGGTTAATGTATACCCAAGTGAATCCGTTCCTTCTCAAACAGAGCCTTGCTGCTTAAATACATGCCATGGGAAGGGGATTGATGGTGAGGGAGATGGAGTGGGAGAGAAATGGAGGGAGACGGACTGATAAAAGGAGAAAGAGTAAGATGGTGGGATGGAGAGACGGGAATCAGCGAGAGAAGGTAATGAAATGGATGAAGACTGAGAGGGATGGCCATAGAAAGAGAAGAGAGTTTGAAAAGAGAGAGAGAAAGGGATGCATGGTTAGGGGGGGGCATATTTAGTTAAACACTAAAGAAATATATATGAGATATAACATTGGCTTATTCAGTTCTGTCAAACAATCATACCTAATAGAGTGTAATACTTCCACAAGCACCAATAACAGCTATGATTGGATTTGGCACGGACTGGACAAGTTTCTGGATGTAGGCCACATCAATGTTCAGACACTCCTGCATCAAAGAATTGCACAGTTGGGCCAGATTTGGTGGATGCCTTCCCTGGCACAATTCCGAGGAGAATTCCCTGAAGACTGATTTTGGCCACTGCTGGTAGACCCGTATGACTGTACACTTCCATACACCTGCAGATTCAGTTACTTCCTTCTCACTATGGTCTTTGGCACGCTTAAATACAGTCACTCCTTTTAGCCAATCATTAACATCTGCTTTGGAGTCATTTTCCACACATGGAACGAGACATTCACTCCACTGTAGCACCTCTTCCCAATCTATGGATCCCGTCACTCACATCCCACAGGAATTTATAGCCTCATCATCCTTGTAGAGCACCATCTGCGGAAGCCTGAAGTTACTACCACCTTAAAGACATAAGCTGACAAATTTTTGGTCCGGCAAGCTTATGTACAGTGCAAACATAGAATGCATAATATATAATGGTATAAAATTTTATGTGCATTAATAAAATGTAATAGTGTGGCACCAGCATAGAGAAAAAGACACATAGTGCTTTGGATGAAAGCTCTTTCGTTGAACACCACAGCAGTGGAGCCCAGCGCTACTCATCAGCAGCCACACACTTCAACACTGCAGCACTAGCCCAATAACGCATCTATACATCTTCAATGCCACAGTCTCTCCTACTCCTGCTGAGGCAGTACCCATCGTGCTCCATCGTCGTGTTCACTCTATGGATCCTCCACCACGTACCCTCCAGCAGCTGTGGGATGTACTGCAGTCAGCATGGCTCCAGATACCTGTGACAAACTACCAGGACCTTATTGAGTCACTCCCAGCCCGTCTAGCTTCTGTCCATGCTGCACACGGTGAATACACTGGATATTAGCTGGTGGTCATAGTAATGTGACTTGACTGTGTATTTCAATGGTGCTGGAATTTTCGTGGGAGCAGGCAGTCAGTAAAATGTCTGACGTGGCGCATTCAGATGTGGCCAAAATCACTGAAGAACTCTGGTAATAATTACATTACCCCATTAGTCCCATCCAAATAGGGCTTTAGTGCCCAAGAAAACCTTAGCACATCCCCCATAATGCACTCTGTGTATCTTCTCAGCGAGCTCCTTGACTTCAAATCTTATTTAGAGAAGGAAGCAAAACAAAACAAAACAAAAATAAAAGTCCTTGGAGCTTCACAACCCTGTTCTAAGACATTTGGTCCCATTTGAAGGCCATTCCAATAGCTGAACGCCAGGTTACTGAGTTTACAGAAAACATCACCATAGTGATAAGTGCACTCTGCTTCTGCTCTTTTCTTACTAGTTTGTATTTTTTAAAAGGACACAAAAAGAAAAAAAGAACACATTGGGCTATATATCATCTGCTGTTTAACAGGCCTCCAACAGTGGTGCTGCAATAGTCTGTAGCCAGTGGTGGACGAAGTACCCAAACCATGTAGTTGAGTTAAAGTAGAGATCCTCAAGGTAAAACACTCCTCCAGTGTCAGTAGAAGTTCCTCCCTTTAGACCTCCACTGGAGTAAAAGTACTAAAGTATTTACCTTCAAATGTACTTAAGTATGGAGAGTAACAGTAGCATGATTTATTATGGCTCTAATGTCCTATTATCATTTCTGGAACAAGACTCTTAATCAGCTCAGTATAGGTGAAGAGACTCTAGTGTCTCTCAGTCCAGCAGTCTTTAATAGAAGGTCATTAATTAGTCTGCACAGAACACTGAAGGAGAACAGTTTCCATTAGCTAGAACCAAGCTCTGTCCAAAATGTCAAAACAAACTCAAAACAAAGTGACCGCTGTACCCTGATTGGTGGACTCGCTTTATGCCCCATTTGTTTGAACATGTTTTCATGCTGACACGACACCAATCCAGTCTTTGGTGACATTGACATGGTGTTAAGGGCAGTCATCGTAACCGTCTGCGTGCATGTAGTCCTGTGTAGTGCAGCCATCTGCCAATGATGCTGGCACCAACAGGATGACTCATGGAGGGCATCACTGCTCGCTGAATGTCTGCAGTCGTGGCTGTTGGGTCAGTCAGGTACAGCGATAATGCCCATCCTTGCTTATGTCACATGCGCAGGCAAGCGTAAAACTTGACCACTGGGTTCTTTTGCTGATGAGTCCATTATTAAGACTGGTATAATACATACAATGCAAGGTGGCTTACTCATGTTCCAGCAGTCACCGCTGCTAACAACAAAAGCATGTTGTAATGTGTAACATTACTTCTCTCGTGACTCCTTGAAACAAGTAAAAAAATTTCATCAGAAATGAAGACTGCAAACATTCAACTGATGCCACTCTGTAGTTCTAAGTAGAAGAAGAGGAGGTGATGTTTTTGTCACCTTGTTTGGTGGAAAGAAAGCCTGCAATGTGCTCATCGTTTCTCAACATCAAACCAAAAAGCAAAAGCTGAAAGCTGTCGCTGAAGAGTGTCAACTGAATGCCAGTGTGAACCCTTGGGTAATTCACTATGTAATAACTATGTAATAATAAAGTAATTACACATGAATACAGAGCCTAAATGAAACCATGTTCAACTTCTTGGGTTTAAATTCCAGCATTGTACTCAGTGTTACATCAATCTTTCCATCTATGTTGTACAAGCATTTATCCAGGGAACTGAGACTTTTCCCCCCATCTTCATGTGCTGCATTCAACCTGCTTGATGAAATATAGATGCTTCAAGTGCTTCTTGAGCCTTTTTCCTCACCCTTTTTCTTTCTTTCTGGTCCATCCCTCCGGACCAATGATATATTCATTTGCTCTTCAGTCAGAAGACGAAAGGATAGGGGAAGAATGGATCGATTAGTGTACCGGACCCACACAGCTTTGGGCAAATCCGAGATGTCCACAGAGCATCTGTTGGGTATGACAAAGTCACAGGAGATCATCAATATACTCCGTCTTTCTCTGGTCCACACACATTCACACACATCTGACTCCAGGTGCACTGCAGCGCGGACCGAGTGTTTCCAGAACTTTCCGAGGCCATGCAGTTTGTTGCCAGGATACGTTGATCTCCCAGGGTGTTTGTATTCAGAGCAGGTGCTCAATAGCTGGCGCAACTCTGTGTGTGCGCGCATGTGTTTGAGCAGAAGAGAGACAGAGACAGAGACACAGAGAGAGACAGAGAGAGAGAGAGAGAGAGAGAGAGAGAGAGAGACAGAGAGAGAGAGAGAGAGAGCGGCATGGTCAAAGATGCCGCCAACCCCTGGTGTTAAAACAAAAGCTCTATTAGGTTCCGAGTGGGACCACCGCATTCACTACCTTTTCATTTATAAGCCAAGGTGTGCTCACATTAGAATTCGTGCAGGTTAGGCTGAAATCCCAGCATGCCCTGCTGTCTACTCATCAGCCCCCAGGTTTCTAGATCTGATCCATCAGCGTGGGAGCATTGACCGATTGATCAAACATCACCAACGTGCTCTTCAATGAATGACAAGTCACTGCATAATGAGCTCACCAATGCAAATGCCTGGTTTACCCTGAGTGGCCAGTTTATTGGAAACACCTACCTCATTCCTACCAGATAAGTGCACTCTGTATGTGAATGTAGCCCATATTTTGCAATGCAAAGCATCACCCCCCCCTTCCCCCACCGTCCATCAGTGGACCAGCAATTCCAGGTCATTCCAAGGGCTCAGTGGTTGGACACTGCTACTGTGGAGGCCTCCGCCACTAACTTGTGCAGGCCACTGGAGTTCTTTGTGCCCTTTACGGACCTCATTTTGTGCACAGGGCCACATTCCTACTTGTGTACAGCAGTCCAGGCATCAAAACTATGAAACAGCACAATGAGCATCTAAGCTCTTTCTTCAAAGTGCCTTCAAGCAGATTAGCATGCTCTTGGCTTTCTCTCAAGCAGCTTCATGAGGAGCCACTTGGGATGCTTTTCTAAGAGTCTTGAAGTCCCATAAATGCTTAGATCTTGTTGAGCTGTTGATTTATCTATTAATTAGATTACACATCTTTTAAATACTCCAAATAGGTTCTTATAATAAATAGCCTGCATTAAATAGAATTAATTAAAGCAAATAAGTGACTCAGATGAATATATATCTTTTTTTCAGTAACTTTCAATTCAGTTTATCATTCACAGTTAAGTTGCTGAACTTAACTTGATTTTTCTACATATGTTGTTTTTAACATATTTTAACAGAACATGTTTTAACAGAATAATAAAATAATTGTAGAAGTGCATTCAAATGTGCAGTTCTCTGATGAGGATGTAGTTATTTTCACATGGACAAAATCTTGCAACTGGATTCTTACATAGTCTGAATCCTTTTTTCACCTCTTTCCACACTTTGGCTTCCGCGGATCATCAGTTATGGGAGTTTAACATGTACAATACTGAACATCTAGCAGTGTTTTGTAGGCTTGTGACCATCGTCAGTTAACAGAGTTACTGAGGTAATAGCCCTCGTTGGCAATAATAACAATAACCCAAAAAACATTTAATTGTATGTTTAAATCCATTGATTACTTTCATGCAAACTATACTAAGACACTAGTAATCTCACACAAGAACACATCTGAACACTGAAACATGCTGGGTTGCTGTGTTGTGCTATGTTTATACCACATTCATTGTATCTAACCTGTTCTAGAGGCACTGCTGTTGACCTGCACTGGTTGAATTTGGTCTGATAGATAGATAGATAGATAGATAGATAGATAGATAGATAGATAGATACATAGATACATAGATACATAGATAGATAGATAGATAGATAGATAGACTGAGCCACTGGCTGCTAAATTTCCTTTGGGATCAATAAAGTAACACAACACAGCACAGTAATACAATACAAAAAGGTGTTGTTCAGTATGAACAGAAGTAAGTACCAGCTCAGCAATAATTATTAATTCCATGTCCATAGGACATACAAATGGTCTACATTTTAAGACATTCTCACCACCATCATCAAACAAAACAGCTAAACAGCTTCAGGTCTGCCAGAAATGTGGGTCTTCAGAAAGAATTAGGAGTCAGGAGACTGGAGATGAGATTCAGCATTGTCTGGCGTTTATTTGCACATACAGAGATGTATGGATACAGCTCGGTTGATCAGCAATCATATTCACGTGCATGCAGAATCATGCACGGACACCAGGCTTAGGTTGTCAGTCGGGTCCAGTCTAGTTCAGTCTGATTTACGTGTTTTTTGGGGAATCTTATATACAGTAAGAGAAGGTGAGTTTAAGGAGGGGTAAGTAGGGAATGAAGTTAGGGAAGATCAAAGTGGATGAAGAGATGGAGGGAGTTATGGGGGGTGATTTTGAGAACCTAAAAAGACCTGAAAGAGATGTAGACATAAGGAGGGGGTGATTGTATCATCTTACGGCAGAAGACAATGGCCATTTCCGTATAAACAAACGAGTGGAGTGCCCAATACTCTACATGTGTGTGGAGAATTTATATTTTTGGAACAGAAGGCCATCACACTTTTCCACAATGAAAGGCCATTTGCTAAGACTTTAACAATAAACAATAAACCGTATGGAAATACTACACCTTGAGAGGATAACATTAGAAAAGAAAATAGCATAGGTTGAGGCTATTTTCTTTCAGAGTAAAATCAGGTCTCAGCTCTTGTACATCAGGTACAATGACTTCAGAGAAGAAGGCATGAGGCTAAGCTAACCGGCTACACCCTTTTCAGAAAGTAAAGCTTGTGTGATATTCGCACAGTTCCAGTCTGTCTTACTAGATCACAGTCTCATCACTAAATTAACTAAGATTTAATTCAATTATTAACGCTTTTACTTTGCTCTTTTTAGATAAAAGTTAAGCCTCAATACAAACACTATGACTATGTTTCCATGGAATCTGCTTCAGTGTTAGGAACTGTCTCCGTATCACTGCACAAAAAGCTGTTGTCGTTGATGGCCAATAACCACTGTGGTCACCCCACCATGACCCAACCAAGTTCAACCACTAACTGCAGTTATTTTCCACACAGTTAGCCAAATAAGAGAGCTCAGTTACCTGCATAGGCCTAATGCTTTACAGTAGAGGTCTGCAAACCCAGCACAAGGTCTGGTGACATGGGACTAATTTCAGTGCAAGCAGGTAACCGGTCCTATGCAGGTGGGCTAGCAGGGCAATCCTGCAATTTAATAAGTAGCATAAATAGAGTGATAGTAAAAGGCTTTCTTGTTGGCTACAAAGATGGCAGAGCCTACAGACAGTCAGAGCTGCGGAAATCAGGAATTTGTGGCCATAATAATAGTTTAGCATGTACAATAGATAAATGGCTAGATAGACAGAGAGATAGATAGACAAACAGACAGATAGAGAGATATACAGATAGATAGACAGAAAGACAGACAGACAGATAGAGAGAAAGACAGATGAACAGATAGATAGATAAACAGATGGACAGAGACAGGTAGATAGATAGACAGACAGACAGACAGACAGACAGACTGACAGACATGGATAGATACAAGCTATTACAGTGATGGCCTCTTGCTGTGCCATCAACTTAACACCTAAGACTTTATTTCATAGAGTGATTTTAGCAAACCTTCCCAATGGACCAGCATCTACAATGCCAGGTGGACCAGCTCAGCGGAGGGGACCACCATGGTCATCTCACTGCCACAGTAGCAGTGGGCACTGGATATATATATACAAAATCTGGTTTGTCTGAGCTGGGTTTCCTAAAAGCGTCTTAGCACTTATAGGGTAGAGGGAGCATGTGCGCTACCTGCTAAGATACCAAGATACTTCGGAGGAAAATGGACACAGATCAGTTCATCGGATAACACACGTGTGTGAAAAGGGATAAAGAATGCAACAAGGCAAGTAGCCACTCGGCACACGGGCTCTGCATTTTGGGGGCTGAGATGATGTGTTCTTGTCAGGGGCCACAGGCAACACATTTAGGAATACTTTAGTCTTTACTTCTCCAGGAAAAAAACTGTAAATGTGGGCTTGGAGAGAAAGCACCTGTTATCCAAACTGATAAATGGGGGGTAATAAGCTCACCGGACAAAAACATTAGTCACTTTGCGTGTTTAAGGTCATAATAACTTCAGGCTCCTGCAGATGGCGCTGCACAAGGATGATGCAGCTATAAATACATGCGGGGTGTGACGTGATGGGATCCATAGATTGAGAAGAGGTGGTACAGTGCAGTGAATGTCTCGTTCCATGTGTGGAAAATGGCTCCAAAGCAGATGTTAATGATTGGCTAAAAGGAGTGACTACATTTGGGCATGACAAAGACCATAGTGTGAAGGAAGTAGCTGAATCTGCAGGTGTATGGAAGCGTATGGTCATACAGGTCTACCAGCAGTGGCTAAAATCCCAGTCTACAGGAAACTCTCCTTGGAATTGTGCCAAAGAAGGCATCCACCAAATCTGGACCAACTGACCAATACTTTAATGTAGAGTGTCTGAACACTGATGTGGCCTACATCCAGAAACTTGTCCAGTACATGCCAAATCCAGGCAAAGCTGTTATTGGTGCTCGTGGAGGTATTACACACTATTAGGTATGCTTCAGTCTACTAACAGTGTAGTAGGCAGGGTTTTTAGAGGCTCCTGTGTTTCTACTATGCTGCTTGAGAGTTGGATGAATCGTCACAAGAACGGCCTTAATAGGACATTCTCTTATGGCTGATGGTGGCAGCTTCGAATTTGGGTTATATAGTCATGCATGCATATTTGTGGAGCAAAACTGCCCATTGGCTTCAATTGCAAGTGAGTTTCAAGTCTCTCTGGTTACCAGGTACAGAGACGCCTGCCAAAATTATTTTCCGTGGTAATTGACAGAACTTAACACATACAGCAGATGGCAATTAGGTTAAAAACCACTGGAGTATTCCTTCAAGTCAGTACAGGCAACAGCAAAGAACGTTTACAGACTCTCTCTCTCTCTCAACCCCCCCATCTCTCATACAAAACACCCGCATATTCAATTGCATTGATGAGTCCATTTCTTTCACGGCTTTCAGCCAGAAAAAAATGCAATCACATGGGAAACTGTGGCGCAAACAAAGCGGCCAGACAAATTACAAGCGGCTTCGCGAAAAAACACTTTTTCCACTGTCAAGCTGATTTTACAGATAAAACGTGACATTCCCGTGGCTGGCTCATCATATGCTGGGGCTTATTGTTTCACCATGCCAGCACTTTTGGATGAGCATAAAGCACCAGACACCGAACAAAAACAAAGCAATATCATGCTCCATAACAAAAGACGATATTGCAGAGCAGGCTGAAAGATAGCAATACGAGCTTGAGCTCCTGCCTGTTAGAAGTAATGGGAGTTTTACACAGTGTGAGAGGAATCATCAAGTCATGCAAGTTGCACTCTTATGAAAGAGCAGTCATGGACTGTACATACCCGTGTTGGGACAGTCAGGCTAAGTTTTCAGTTGTACAAGGACAGTATATTTGAATGTTGTATCTACACTCATTGTCCATTTAATCAGCTCCCCTGACCATTTAGGAGCAGTCTGTAGTTCTACAGTTACAGACTGTAGTCCATCTGTTTCTCTGTATACTTATTACCCTGTTCTTCAATGGTCAGGACCCCCACAGGACCACCACAGAGCAGGTATCATGTGGGTGGTGGATCATTCTCAGCACTGCAGTGAAGCTGGTGTGAGTGGATCAGACACAGCAGTGCTGCTGGACACTTCAGTGTCACTGCTGGACTGAGAATCGTCCACCAACCAAAACTATCCAGCCAACAGCGTCCTGTGGGGCAGCGCCCTGTGGGGCAGCGCCCTGTCACCACTGACGAGGGACTAAAGGATGTCCACCACAAACTGTGCAGCAGCAGATGAGGTATCGTCTCTGACTGTACATCTACATGGTGGACCTGCAAGGTAGGAGTGTCTAATAGAGTGGACAGTGAGTGGACACAGTGTTTAAACTCTCCAGCAGCACTGCTGTTATACACCAGTCTACTCATCAGGAAGCTTGCCAAACCGCACTGCACAAGCTAACCTATAACACACGCATGTATTCCGCAGTAAAACATAATTAATTAGCACGATAAATGATTATAGGTGACCAAGTTTTGATAATTAACTCATCTTACCTCCCATCGTTTACTTCATAATGTAGCTGCAATGCTGAGGAGACCTAGTGCGAATTCGCTCTTACAGACTGATAGGCTAATTAATAATGCAGTCAGCAGTCTGTGATAAATGATTGCAAACTACCCTGTAGCAAATTTCACCATAAGTGTAATTAATGGTGTATAGGTGATAACTGGCTGTCCCGCTTTTTATAACTGGGGTGGCCGTACGGATGGCCTTGGATCATTTGAGGTTGGTACTGGCCATCACAGCTGCTAGAAGTCTACAGTGATGATCTATTAGTAAGAATTCTCGCTCATAACATATTCAACCTTTTCTTGATGCTCCTTTCATACTCAGACGTAATTTTATCTCAAGTTTAAGATGCTTTTGGGAAATTTCACAATATTTCTAGTCTTAAATCAATCTCTAAATCTATCCTGTCCCAACTATTATAGAACAAGTTGTAGGCCTCAATTTCAGTTCACATAAAGGCCCAACTTTTTCAGTGGGTTTGTAAAACAGAGACAAGTTTTTAAATTCATATTTTACTAATTACTACTATTGTTACTACTAGTTGTTGTATCTACTTCTATTACGACTACTTCTACTACAACTTCTATTCCTATTACTTCTATTACTACTACTTCTATTACTACTACTACTACTACTACTACTACTACTACTACTACTACAACAACAACAACAACAACAACAACAACAACAACATCTATTCCTACTACTACTACTACCACCAATACTTCTATTCTTACTACTACCACTGCTACTACTTCTACAAGTTCTATTTTACTACTACTACTGCTGCTTCTATTACTACTACATCTATTACTCCTACTTCTACTACTACTAGTTCTATTTTTACTACTACTACTGCTAACAACAACAACAACAACAACAATAATTGTATTATTAATTAAGAAGAAGAAATGTATTATTAGTATTAAGAAGAAGAAGAAGAAGAAGAAGAAGAAACAACAACAACAACAACAACAACAACAACAATAACAACAGGTAATGAGATTAATAAACACTTTGGAAGCTACTACATGAGAACTGTTATCAAGCCATTATTATTATTATTATTATTATTATTATTATTATTATTATTATTATGTGAATTAAGCTCAGCAAGCACAATCACTCCAAGTCCTTGGAGGACTTATCCAGAAATTTTCCATCGAACAGACTGAATTGTGGAAAACCACAGGCACCCCGATACATAATCATAAACCTGCAAACAGGCAGCAAGGTCAAAACCAGAATAATAAGAACCAGCAAACCTGAATAAAGAAAAGGACTCAGGGAAAAAAAAAAGATCAGACTTTCAGTAAAGTAATGGGGAAAAACTGGGGTAGAATAAACAAAGTCCATAAATAAGAAATAGCTGCTAGTATCCTGCCCTGTATCTCAGACCTATCCACGCTCCGCCCACAATTGTGTTATTTCATAACTACTGTGGAAAGCCTGAAGAAGCTTTTACAGAGCATTCATAAGAATCCCATAAGGAAAAAGTGAAAGGTGGCCAATGTCAATTTCACCCTCGAGTTCATTCTAGGGTGTGAGAACAGTTCAGTTCAGTTCAATGCTATTTGTATCCACCTTATTCCCATGCTCCATGATGCTTTGTGACTTATGGGCAGAAGTTGTGCAAAACAAACAGACTAAATATGTAAAATATGTTAAAGGCTAGCAATATCCAGAAATGTGGGAGTAAACAAAAATGCAGATAATCTTTGTTGGCATGCTTACAACTCAATGTTTGTAATCCATCTGTCAACAGAACCCTGAACAAGTACTCGTCATAGTCATAACATTTCTTACACTAATAAAGTAATTTCAATCTTAATTAAGTTCACTGTCAGGCACAAGCAGGACACTACATAACAATGCCACAGCATAGCAATATGTACCACTGCCAAGATAATGCTCCATCTATGGTACATTAGCACCAAGATAGCAGGTTGACCTCAACGTTATGTTGGATGTCCGATCTAGTTTAAATAAAGGTGCATATGACATAAGCAAGGATGGGCCTTATCGCTGTACCTAACTGACCAAACAGCCACGACTGCAGACATTCAGCAAGCAGTGATGCCCTCCATGAGTCATCCTGTTAGTGCCAGCACCATTGGCAGCGGGCTGCATCACGCAGGACTGCATGAACGTAGACCATTATGACGACTGCCCTTAACACCACGTCACCAAAGACTGTAATGGTGTCGTACCAGACTGACATGTAGTGACTCACAATGGCAGCGGGTCATCTTCAGTGACGAGTCCTGCTTTTGTCTTGGTGGAGACGACCAACGAATCGGTGTGTGGAGGCACCGTGGTCAACACCAAGATGAACGGTTTGTTGTCACGCGTCACACATCCAGAAGGTCTGGTGTCACTCCACCTCCATCCCTACCGCACAATCTGCAGGAACTGTGTGAGAATATTCAAGCTGCATGAGATGGATTATCACAGGACACCATAAGGAACCTCTACAGCACCACGCTGACACGTCTAGCATGTTGCATTAGCCCAACGCCATACTGAGAGACACTAGTGTGATCATCATTTATTGTTGCTGGTAACCTTTATCTTCCTTGCCAATAGCACTGCAATCCCACACTTCTTTCTGGGTGCAGCTATTCTATTGATGTTGAGGGTATTTGCCTGCAATTAAGTGATGAAAATAAAACAAGTGCCGCACGATGAGTAGTTCCCTTGATAATTAAGAACTGTTTCAGTTTAGAAATGGGTTGTTGTGGTGTGAAACAAGTTATTTAGTTAATTTGAGGATATCAGCGATTGTTTCTAGAGTCACAGCTGGATTAATTGATAAATTACAACAAGCAAATACGAGAACGGGAAACAAATTAAATGCTATTCTGCTGCTTTCTTTCAAGTATTGACAACTGTAGCTGAGTCTCTCGCACACACACAGACAGAGAGTGAGAAAGAGAGAGAGCGCGAGGGGGAGAGAGAGCGAGAGAGAGAGAGAAACAAACAAACAAAAACAAACAAGTACACTTGTTTGCCTGATGAAACAAGCTGTAAAAGTTCAATTCTATTACTCCAAATTTACGTCCTGTACATTTCCAGCCACATTCATAACGTCAGCATATATACCAGTTACAGCAGACAGACTTAACTGCTGTCATTTTGAGGGGTCCCCTAAAATCACAGCCGCACTGCACTACTAAAAAGTCCATATAGAACTTTCCATGCTTGAGTGGAAAGTGGAGAAGGTGAAAATGAATATAATGGAACCATATGGAGCATCCAGCTCCTAAAAACTGGCCTGAGCAGATGTTTGTTCAATAACTTTAGATACATATATAATATATGCTGTGGCAGGGGTGGGGTGGAGTCGCTGCCATTGCCCCGCCTTCTGATCCTAGGTGTATGGGATCAGAAGGACGGGGCATTATGCCCTTACAAACTGGCCCTATGATATGTGGCTTATACCCCACACACTGGAGGGGTGAAGGACTCATAGAAAGGGCTACGTAAGCCCAAGTTACACTTTGGGTTGTTTGGCACGTTATACATAAATAAAGCACTTTGATTCACTCGTGCTGAGTGTCTGTGTGTGTGTGACCAATTTCTCTGGTCAGTGTGCTCGGCCCCTCTCCTGGCCTAGCCTCATTGCACACTGGTAAATACTTATATACTGTATATACTACAGGGCCTAAAGCAAGTGGACACAAAAACATCACATTACATGCATATGTGCATATGTATACCTCCTTCCAAAATCATGGGCATTAACAGGAAGTCAGTTCTTCCTATATTCTGGGAGGGCTTTCCACTAGACTTTGTATGTTCCTATAGGAATTGACTTCCATTCAATCACAACAGCATTAATAAGGGTGGGCGGTAAGCTTGCAGCCCAGTTCCAATTCCTCCCACAGGTGTTTAGTGGAGTTGAGGTTCTTCCACACCAAGCTCTGCAAACCATGTCTATCTGTAGCTCAATTTGTGCATGGGGGTATCGTTGTGCTGGAACAGGAAAGGGCTTTGCCCAAACTGTTCCTACAAAGTTGGAAGGGAACCGTTACCTAAAGAGTCATTAGATGCTCTAGCCTAAGATTTCCCGGACCATGACTCCGCTTCCACCAAATTATCAGTTGCCACCAAGCATTCAGACAGGTAAGCAGGTTGAACATGCCAAACCCAGATTTGTCCATCAGACTCCCAGACAGTGAAGCATAATTCATCATTCCAAAGAATGCATGTTCACTGCTCCAGAGTCCCCTGTGCTTGATAATGGGATTTCAGCTGCTCAACAGTTTGGGGGTCTTGTTATATTTTTCACTTGATATTGAAACAAATGTTTTCAGTGGGTGCCCAGTCTGGAATGCAGGCAGGTCAGTTTAGCACTCAGACTCTTTTACTACAGAGCCACGCTGCTGTAATACACACAGAATGGGTTTTATTGTCTTGCTGCAATAAGCAAGATCTTCCCTGGAAAAGACATTGTCTGGGTGCAGCACATGTTCCTCCAAAACACGTCTATACCGTTCAGCTTTAATGGGGCTTCACAGAAGTGCAGGTCTTGAACTGTTGCACTACATGCCGGTGTAGTCTTTTACAGAGTGATGCCACCTCCCCAACTTTACTTCTGAAAGACTCCACCTCTCTTAGATGCCTTCCCTGGCACAGTTGTGATTAGAACTTCTGGGACTGGACTGGGGTAGACTGGGATTTTTGCCACTGCTGGTAGACCCGTATGACCGTACGCTTCCATACACCTGCAGATTCAGCTACTTCCTTCACACTATGGTCTTTGGCACGCCCAAATGCAGTCACTCCTTTTAGCCAATCATTAACATCTGCTTTGGAGCCATTTTCCACACATGGAATGAGACAATCACTGCACTGTACCACCTCTTCTCAATCTATGGATCCCATCACTCACACCCTGCACGTATTTATGGACCCATCATCCTCATGGAGCGCCATCTGCAGGAGCCTGAAGTTACTACCACCTTAAACATACAAAGGTGACTGATTTTTTTTTTGCCCGGAGAGCTTATTTACATTTTGCAAAGCCTCCCAACATGGTATAAGTTTCATTGGAGTGATTTTTAGTGCAGCAGTGGACACGGTCACAGTAGTGCATAATGCTGATATGACAGTATTTATTCACAAAACTGTGGCTGGAAACTTAACACCTCAGTGGCACAGGTACTAGGTTAAGAGAATTTCCAGCCAAGAGAGGCTTGGCGGTCAGAAGCTGACCACCAATGAAGAGCTATAGGATGGCTAATTATAGGCAATTACTCAACTCCAGATGAGCGGCAGAATTACACCACCGTGGCGCAGCTACGAGGTAGGTGTTTCAGAGCTGACAAATGCTGATGAGCACCTTCCAGTGTGTGCCCAAGTGTGTGTCGGCCGTTCATGCACCAAGAAGAAAGATCATCATCATTACATTCCCTCTAATCCAAGGACGCTGTGCCTTTATAAAGCGCTAACTGGAAATGACTCGTGTCAAGTCTGTGCCGATAGATGTCACTTTCCGTCACCATGCCTGCTGAGCAAACCTGATAGCAGGAAACCAATTGCATGTCAAATATAGCGTAGCATTTGTAACATTCCACTGGATTTTATTAGGCTACGTCAACGTCCACAATGGATCTTGTGTGACATGACGGGAAAATGGGCTTCTTAACATCACATTGATATAAATGAATGTGGGCGCTCTTTAGTGATGAAGACGCTGTTTCTTCAAGCAATTTCCTGTGAAGCTATAGAGGAATCCTACTCGCAATAAGTTCAAATGAGATTTAAACGACTTGTCTGGTGAATCGTGAAGCTCGGTTATACCTTTCATAGCTTCTTAAATCTGCAGTGAACGTAAGCACCGGAACAGGAAATCATGTTCAGTAGTATCGGCTCCAGCTTGCCTTTCATCTCTGGTTGTTTTTCTATGCCAGGATGCAGCATCCTGTATTCCAGACAGTCCAGTAACATTCTTCATGTAAACATTTCATTAGCATCAATTAGCATCATGCAAAGTTCATGCCTTAAGCTGCACACTTGCCTCAAACCATGTCGAGTCCTCGAGTAATCTCAGACATCTCTATGGTTTTTGAAGCCGTATGGCAACGTCATCATCTGGGTGCTGATTCAGGAGTTATGATAATCGATGGGATAAAAGCTTGTTGGAAGGTCTGTTTGATATTAGTTGCTGTATAAAACAGAGGAAACAAATTTCCTGGGTTTTTTTTCCCTAATATTTTTAGCAATATCTTTTGTGGCTCGGCCGGAGGAGGGGCTGAGCACACTGACCGGGAAACCTCGACGAGACCCAAAGACACACACACACACCCAGCGCGAGTCAACCAGTGTACTTTATTTACATATAACAAACAACCAAACCAGAACGCAACTTAAATATGAGGCTTGAAATGAAAAATGATGACCACGGGCTATACCGCCGGTGGATTTGGATTTGCCCTTCATTAGTTTTGTTTG
Organism: Semaprochilodus insignis; assembly: GCA_034552555.1. Taxonomy (NCBI): domain Eukaryota; kingdom Metazoa; phylum Chordata; class Actinopteri; order Characiformes; family Prochilodontidae; genus Semaprochilodus; species Semaprochilodus insignis. The sequence goes on from CM067496.1 coordinate 17,054,486, forward strand.
CCGGTTCCTGACCACTTGCTTGTGTTTTGACTCCACTCTGGTTTGTGTCCTTTACTAATAAACCTTTTAAGCCTCTCTGCGAACATCCTGATTTGCCCGACCCTGACAGATATGCTTAAATTTCACTCTCACCTGTCTTTTGATATCCAATAGAACATATGAGTGTAAACCAGTAACTGGTCTATTAATATTGCTTGTTTAAAGAAACTGCCTCCTGCATTTAAACAGTTTGAGAAAGTCCTATTGTACTTTGTCCTAGACATCCTCAGTCATTTACACAAACATGTTTGGGTCATATTTTATGAATTTGGTAAAGGCTAGTCCGACTGGGCTGTTTGAAAAAGTCGCTTAAAGCTACCAGAGAGGCCACGTCGGCAAATGTCAGTTAATGACACTCATTAGTTGTTTGTGACCGATTTTTGATGGTCTTTGTCTCTGCAGGTCCTGCTGGGTGTTGCGCAGAGCCTGCTCTCATTATTGCCTCTGATTTAGGGAATAGACGTGATTATAATGTCAATCAGAGTCAGTAAAAACAACCAGATTAAAGAGAGCTTATGACTCAAAGCAAGCAATGCCATCCTGCTAACAGCGTTGCCCAGTCCATATCCTGGAGTGGTTCAGAGGTATCTGGATTGGAGCCAGTGTTGGGGTACTGTGGTACAGAGTAACAGGTTACAGATGGGTTTACTTAGTCCTTTTAGTAGAGCAGCAGTCAGTGACTTGGGAATTCAGCTACTATAAACGCCTATTTAAGGTTGTGCTGTCAGCTGAATGATTACAGTCAAGATCCGTGATCATAACCCAGCATGAAGATGCCATGCCACTCTGCTTCATCCTCCTCGGTAGTGGGGGTGCTGGAGCCGATCCCAGCACTCACTGGGCAGATGTCAGGAAACACCCTGGACAGGTTGTCAATCAAGGCTGACATACACATTCACACTCACACTTAGGGGGCCAACTTAGCATCTCCAGTTCACCTGACTGCATGTCTTTGGACTGTGGGAGGAAACCAAAACACAAGGAGGAAGTAGGAAACCCACATGGACAAGATGAACTAGATGTCAATCTAGTATATGGCATGCAGGTATAGATATGCTAGATGTAAAAAGCAGAGTGATGTATGGGTTCTGTTTATCTATGACAACTCGTTCAACCCCCTTTTTAAATGGGAATTCCCATTTCCAATTTTTGGAATTTCATCCATTGTTTGACCAAGTCATTCAGAGTAGTTTGATTTCATTTTGAGGTCATTTTAAGCTATCCCTAAAATTATTTAAGTTACTTCCAGATGCTTTTACCTGTGTCAAGGAATTTAAAGTAAAATCATCAAGGAAGTAAAATCAAGCAAGTAAAATCATTTTATAAGTGGTTCATATCTTAATTTTTTTATTATTCTGAGATTGTTTTAAGCTAAACTAAGATTACTTATTTGAATATTCAGTAAAGTAATCTTAGAATTAGCTTAAAACAATGTCAGAATTAAAGATATTAACTACTTAAGATGATTTTACTCTCCAGATGATTTTACTCTGTCAGTGAGTATTTCACATCAAACCACCCTCACTGTAAATAATGATCTTGGCAAGTAAAATCATCTTCTATCTAGTTGATGTGTCCTAAATTCTATTTGTTTAGATGTGTTGCGTTTCCTATTTCCAGACTTGCGTTACTTGTTAAATGATTAAGCCAAATATTCTCTTTATTGTATTTCTCTATATTGGCCTATACTGGTTTCAAGCAAAATAAAAAATCTTAAAATAAGCTAAATTATGTGCCAATATAGTAAGAAAAATGTGGTCAACAAGCTAGATACAATTGTATCAGCTAGATGGCATAAATACGCATTTTGTCCATTGCGCACTGTATACTGGATATTTAGAGACAAACAAATGCAGCTTAGCCAGGTCACAAGTAAGGTCAAACTTGCTGAGTGATTTCTTTACAAACCTATTTTGGCCTGTAGCCTGCCACTTCAGTTAAACCAGTCCTTGATTATAATGGCTTATATTAATTTCTGATTTAAAAATTCCAGTCATCACCGCACCGCAAGACGTATTGTTCACATTTGACTAACCCAGCTTAGTAACCGTCCAATTAGGAGCAGAAACACCTGGTGACCCATTATTTTATGAATAGCCATTCTTTAAAATGGCTGTGATTGCATTGGGGTAGGGACTCCAGGAAATGAATAGTATCTCGCGCTGCATTCAAAATTCATGTGTTTATGCCAAGATATGAACATTCTCCAAAGGGGGCTTCATTTTAGACCACCAAGTGCTTTGAGATGAGGACGCCTATTTTGAATTTAGAGGTGAGCAATTTGCCGCTTTAAAGTCTATATCCGCACTCAGTCAATGGAGCCAGCGCTTTATATTCAGTCCTTTCATTAGGACAAAAGCTGCACTGAAGTCAAGGTCTGCCGCCGAAGCCAAAAGGTTGAAGCAGTGGCAAGTGCTTATTTGGTGCTCTTTTGACCACCCGATTGTGTTCCAACTGTTGTTTGTTTGTTTGCTGCTGTTTCCTTTAGGTGCAGAATTAACGCATTGATGAAAGCATGCCTCAAAGGTTTGGAAGGTTTCCGGGCAGGGGCCCCATGCCTTCACTTCTGCCTTTAAAAGGAGGGCAGCCTTTTATTAAGCTCTTTCTAAATTGACTTGGTAATTCTGTGGCAGTTCACGAGCATCAGAGATGAATAGCAATGAGATATGGAAGAGTGTGTGTGTGTGTGTGTGTGTGTGTGTGTGTGTGTGTGTGTGTGTGTGTGTGTGTGTGTGTACTGAGTGCATTTGGGTAAGAGAGTGAGGGCGAAAGAGCAAGAGAGAGTGCACGATTCAATATATTCAGTGTTGCATTGCAAACACATGATGGGTGTGTTTGTAAACTGGCTTTGACACGCTTATCTGAAATTAGAAGGTGCTCATCAGCTCTTAGCAGTATGCTGGAAGACGATGGAATATGTGAACACATAAGCATTACCCTTAATGATTTCATCCCACAAGACCATTTTAGCCTTTTAATGATGCCCCCTAGTGGGTGTTTTCACAGTGTCCATGACTTAATTACTTAAGAATTGTGTTTGTATGAATGGCTTGTATCAGAAAGAGAGACTCACAACCCAACTTGGACATGTCCATGCTCAACTCAGACTTGCCCGTAATTGTTTTGTGACCCAACAAAGTCTTTCAAACCAATCTTGGTGTACCGGTGACCAAGTCACAAATCAAGCCAGACTCACTCAGTCAGCTTCTGGCCCATTTTTCCTATAATCAACTTGCAAACTGACTTTGACCCATGAACCAATCCATTCACACCTGTAACCACTTTGCAGTCCAACCTAGACCCACCCGTAACTGCCTTGTGACCCAGCCAAGACTCTCCTGTCTCTCGCACATACTATTAGACTATTTTAACATGTTGACACATGCCCCCTAGTGGGTGTTTTTGCAGTATCTATGCTTTAATCATTTAAAAATGTATTTTGTATCAGTGGTTTGTGTCAGAGACTCACAACCCAACTTGACCCAACTTAACCAATTCTTAACCCATCTCCTGACTTAACTGACATAACTGACATAACCCAGACTTTCAAATAAACCCTGGAACGCCTATAACCAACTCACCCAAGTCAGACTCACCTGTAATCCACCTGCAACCCAACTCAGGCTTATGAACCAATCCAGACACAGCCAAGACGTGACCAAACCTAGATCCACCGCTAAATGGCTCACAACCCAGTTTAGATTCAGCCAGGATGTGCCTGTACCCAGTTCATGACCCAACTAGGACTTGCATTTAACCAGCCTGTGATCTTGCAAGGACTTGTCTGTAATCAACTTGTGATCCAGCCAGTAGTCATCTGTAACCAGCTTGTGATCCAGCCAGGTCTTGCCTGTAACCAGCTTGTGATCCAGCCAGTAGTCATCTGTAACCAGCTTGTGATCCAGCCAGGTCTTGCCTGTAACCAGCTTGTGATCCAGCCAGCAGTCATCTGTAACCAGCTTCAGTTTTGTTGTCTGGGCTTCAAGTGAGAGGTGAGTCTTGATTAGGTCTAGGGTTCATTTGTTTGTCTTCTTGGCTGTCCAGTGGATCCCTCAAAAGTGTTCAAAGGTATCTGTATATTTCCTGTTTCGCTTGTTTATTGTCCAACTTTCAACATCCATAAACAGAGAAGGCCAAAGCCTGGAGAATTTCGATCTTCCAATGTTGTTATAACCGAGTAGGCATAAGCTGTGCACATCTTCTCCATCAATGGCCATACTCGGGTCCATACTGAACATATGAACCCCACCTCGTTTCAAGCGAACGCTTGTCCAATTCACTGCTAGTGGCAGGACTTAATTTCAGATGGTCCACACCAAATGAGGGAACTGAACACCTCTTACTGTCAGTGCTGCACTGCACACCGAATAGGCTTGTTTACAACACGTGACTCTTTACTGAGGCTTGTATCACTGTTGCAGTTGCTCCTAAAAACAACAGACCAGCAACAACAAAACATTTTCTTGCGTCTCACAGAGCACATTGATTGAAGATACGTAGATTGAGCCAGACATCAGTGGCCTGTTCAATTCATTACAGGTCTTTATTGTAATGCAACTCAAAGAAGAGAAGTGAGCGATAGGTTTTATACCATGGCGGGCTAGTAAAAGGTATAACAAGTAGGCCATTTAATGGAGGCAAATGGAACGTTTTTCCAGGGGGTGCTGAACGATTTTCGCAGCCCCCTGGTGCCACCTAGTCATAATATGCTTAGTGTCCAGCTGTGTTCAGAGGGAGATAATCTGCTCAGAGTTTGCCTTACTGTGCTCAGTCTTAGAGCTACTTCATTAGTTCTGGTGGATCTATTAACGTCTTTTTGTTTGTATCCCTTACATTAAAACAATAATATTATGAAATTTCATGTATATTGGACATATTTAAACGTCAAAGTGTCTGTACAGGGCATTAAAAAATATACAGTTTTAAAATGATGTCTATATATTTATCCTAGGTATATTTATTGCAGCATTGCCATACCTTCAAGAGGATATTGGTAGTACTTTTCCAGCAAGATGAACCTTAATAAAGAAAAGAACTCCTTGCTTTTAGGCCCCAAAAGAAATTAGAAATTAGAACCATTATGCCATTTGTGCTTGCACAGAGGGGAATTTGTCTTCCGCATTTAACCCATCTGTAAACACCCACATACACTAGTAAACACACACAGTCGGGGGCAGTGAGCACACTCGGCCAGAGCAGTGGGCAGCCCTATTCACATTGCCTGGGGAACAGTTGCCCAGGGGCACTTCAGTTGTGTCCTATTGGTTCAGGGAATCAAACCGGTGACCCTCCAGTCAGAAGGCTAGTTCCCTAATCTCCATGATTTACACACTCGTTAAAAATAGTTGCACCCAGAAGGAAGTGTGGGATTGGGAAGGAAGATAAAGGGAAGGAAGATAAAGGTTACCAGGAACAATAAGTGATGATACATTTAGACTGATATGATCAATATTTATTGAGCTACACATAGAGAAGTAGTGTCTCTTAGTATGGCGCCGGGCCGCCATGTTTGCTAACCCAACGTGTCGGACGTCTCAGCATGGAGTTGTAGAGGTTCCTAATGGTGTCCTAATCCATCCCATGCATCTTAAATATTCTCTCACAGTCCCTGCAGTCCCTGTGCAGAAGGGGTGGAGGTGGAGTTACACCGGGCCTTCTGGACGTGTGACACGTGACAACAAAGCTGACCACAATGCCTCCTCACATGGATTCGTTGGTCATCTCCACCAAGACGTGACTTATCACTGAAGATGAACCGCTGCCATTCTGAGTCACTCCATGACACTCTGGCACGACACCATTGCAGTCTTTGGTGACGTTGACGTGGTGTTGAGGGCAGTCGTCATAACAGTCTGTGTGCTTGTAGTCCTCCGTTGTGCAGCTGTCTGCCAATGGTGCTGGCACTAACAGGATGACTCATGGAGGGCATCACTGCTTGCTGAATGTCTGCAATCGTGGCTGTTGGATCAGTCAGGTACAGCGATAAGGACCGTCCTTGTTTAAATCACATGTACAGCCAAACATGAAACTTGCCTAACAATGTCAAACCTACCCACCAATTTTCACTCCTGTCAGTTGTTTCCTTTTGGGTAAAAGGTTTTCTCTATAGATTTTATAGGATGCTAAAAGGACAAACTTGCGTGTTCTAAGTGGTAGTGTTCTTCCTGGACACAGTGTGTGCTCACATGACAGAGAGATAGAGAGTGAGAGTGTGTGTGAGAGAGCCTAGTCAGCACTCTGTGCCATGCTCTTTGAAGTTTGATAGGTATCTCATTTGCTTCCTGTTAACGATGACCTCTCCACTCTCCATCTCTACAGCCGCTGCTCTCTGCAGAGCATTATGGAGATCCACCTCCTGCTATAGTGGAAATATTCTGGCCCTAGGCCCAACAGATCTACTTAAAGTGTTGCAAGAGCTGGTAAGGATATATGAGCGGTTGCTGCTGAAATGATTAAGAAGAGAAATTGCAGTCACACCACCCTGCAAGGACCGAACTACACATTAGCTTCTCTGCTCCCAGCTTCGTTTTACTTTCAGCAAGACCACTCCGACACATATTCCCACTGTTTATAAAGAAGGATTAAGCATCATACTACAGTGGCCGAGAAGTGCAAAACATATTAACATTTCAGAAAACAAAATTACAAAAGTAAAAACTAATTTACAAGACGTGAAACACTTTTACCACTACCGAAACACTTTTACGAACTACGAATTCTGACGGAAAGGGTAGGTCTAACACACAGGAAGTGCTTGTTGTGGACCTTTGTCAATCAAAGTGTTTCACGGTGGTAGAGTGAGTGGAAGAAAAAAAAAAGAAAAAGAAGAACAGGCGACGTCTAAACCACTTAGAGTTGGAAATGTTAAGGAAAGTAAGTGGGCTGTAACGCTATCTGCAGTGGATAACCAGCTAGCTAGCTGAAAATGGCAGAGAGCTTTTGCAGTCCACTTTTAAAGTGGTTTAGACGTCGCCTGTTCGCCTCTCTCTTCCGTCTGCTTTTTTAAAAACTCTAAAGACCTTCCACAGGAAAAACAAAAGCGTGCCAGCTGGATAAACTGCGTGCCACAAAATGGACAAAACATGCTTTAGCATTGTCACCATCCCACACTACACTCACTCTACCACCGCAAAACATTCTGATTGACTGGGGTCCACAACAAGCACTTCCTGTGACTTACCCTTTCCGTCAGAATTCTCATTTTGTAAAAGTGTTTCGGTACTGGTAAAAGTGTTTCACGTCTTGTATAATTGTTTTTGCTTTTGTAATTTTGTTTTCTGAAATGTTAATTTGTTTTGCACTTCTCGGCCACCATATCATACAATTTAAATGTGATGATATGAGAATTATGTTTGTGCCTGTGTGTCTGTTATCTTCATTGCAGGAGCAAAATTCTGGGGGACTTTTTTACTTTAACTCCACTACATTTCAAAATCTAATATCTACGGTTTACTCCACTCCTTTTGGCTTATATGAGCATAAAAACGTAACATGTCCAAACGAAAGAAGCGTGAAGCGAGCCCACCAATCAGGGTACAGCGGTCACTCTGTTGGACAGAGCTTGGCTTTAGCTAATGGAAACTGTTCTCCCTCAGTGTTCTGTACTTATGATCATTTGAATAGACATCAGTGTCAGACTAATTAATGACCTTCTATTAAAGACTGGTGGACTGAGAGACACTAGAGTCTCTTCACCTAAAATGAGTTGATTAAGCAAGAGTGATAATCCATCCCATGCAGCTTGAATATTCTCACACAGTTCCTGCAAATTTTCCAGTAGGATTGGAGTGTTAATAGCGCATCCAATAGCATTGATCACATTTTCAATCGGCAACAGGTCTGGCAACGGTGCAGACCACAGTACCTCCATACAAGGATTTGTTGGACGTCTCCACCAAGACCAAAGCTGGACTCGTAACTGAAGATGACCCGCTTCCATTCTGAGTCAGTCCATGAGAGTCTGGCACAACACCATTGCAGTCTTTGGCTACGTTGATGTGGTGTTGAGGGTAGCCGTCGTCACATTAGTCTGTATGCATGCAAGCCTGTGTCGTGCAGCTGTCTGCCAATGGTGCTGGCACTAACAGGGATGGAGGGGCATCACTGCTTGCTGAATATCTCTCTCCGTGGTTCTTGTAGGTCTCCCAGATCCTTGGTGTCAGTGGTACGCGGCACCTTCTATCCCCTACCGCCAAAAGTGTGCTATGGTTACTGAACGACCGGTATGGCGTGCAATACGTTGCCAAGGCCATCCCACTTCCCAGAACCCTACGATGCGAAACCTACCCGCCATGTTTCATTCGGTTGATTCCTTCTGGAATCCTTTTTTGACGATGAGTGTATACAAATACACACGGGACATAATTCATGTCAACAAAGTGGTTTACATATCATCAAAGAGAGAAGGGTTTTATTCCAATATGAAATGGAAAACATATTTAGCTTTATCAAAAAAAGCTAATTAAAAAAAAAGCATTCATCAAAAATGGTATTAATCATAATATAGCTATGATATACTGTATGTGTAAAGTCCCCTCCCAGCTACATACATCATGATCAAGTGTCTTAGATCTGAACCAGTCATATGCATGTAGTTACATACATATTACATACGTGCCATGTGTATAACAGACCCATTTGAGTGTGTGTCAGTTATACAGTAGATGTGTGAAAAACAAATCTCAAGCATCTTCTTACTTGTCTATGCATCTTCGAACTCATGCACCGATATGGGCTGTTTGCTTTTTGTGTTATTACTAAAGGAATTGAAAATGAAACCATTCAGTGGTAAATTCTCATCACATTCACAATGCTAGGAAAAACACAGTGGTTGATTTTAAGAGACCAGTTTTGTGCGTGACTTGGCGTGTTATGAGTAAGCTGTCAGCAAGATTATCTGGAGAGTGGAGCTGAAACTGCATATCAGAAAAATGGAAGACCAAAAGGGGGAGAAAAGAAAGAAGAGTGGGGTTCAGATTTAGTGCATAACAGTAGACCTTTGTGATCCATCGTAATCGTAGTCACTGACTCTGACCATGCTTGTGTGATTGTCACGGATGTATGAACAAAGGAGCTGCAATGATGTACCGTGACAATTTGAGCTAGACATTCACAACGTCAAACTCTCTGACAAAACGAAGAGGGTGGAGAAAAAAAAAAAAATCTTCAAAAGAATAGCTGCACCCAGAAGGAAGGGTGGGACTGCAGTGCTATTGGGAAGGAAGATAAACAGGAACAATAAATGATGATAAATTTAGACTGATATGGACAATATTTATTGAGCTACACATACAGAAGTAGTGTCTCTAACCCAACATGTCAGACGTCTCGGCATGGAGTTGTAGAGGTTCCTAATGGTGTCCTGTGATGATCCACCCCATGCAGCTTGAATATTCTCACACAGTTCCTTCAGAATGGTGCGGTAGGGCTGGAGGTGGAGTGACACCAGGCGTTCTGGACATGTGACGCGTGACAACAAACCGTTCATCTTGGAGCTGACCACGGTGCCTCCACAGACGGATTCGTTGGTCATCTCCACTAAGATAAATGTGGGACTCGTCACTGAAGATGACCCGCTGCCATACTGAGTCACTCCATGACAGTCTGGCACAACGCCATTGCAGTCTTTGGTGATGCTGACGTGGTGTTAAGGACAGTTGTAGTAAAGGTCCGTGTGCATGTAGTCCTGCGTCGTGCAGCCGTCTGCCAATGGTGCTGGGACAGGATGACTCATGGATGACTCATGGAGGTGCATCACTGCTTGCTGAATGTCTGCAATCATGGCTGTTGGGTCAGTCAGGTACAGCAATAAGGCCTTGTATCCTTGCTTACGTCACATGCCGAGCACATGAAGCCAAAACTACCCACTAGGTTTCATTCCAGTTGGTTGATTACTTCTGGGTGCAACTATTTGTGCAACAGTTCTTTTGTTAATGAGTGTAATTACTGACTGTAGCCCTCGTTTTCTATTGGCTCATGCTAACTTAACTTACAGGCTTAAAATTACACATTGCTGTATTCTTTCCCACTCAACTAAATTGGCTTTGTAAAAAGGCACATTTTACTCAAGTGTTGGAGTGACCACTGTAAAGACCTGTTCCCTACATCAAATTAATAAGTTGCGTAACCTTATAATATGCCCAAAACAGTGTAAAAAATAGGATATTAGACATAGACGATATCTAGACGATAGATTATTGCACCCACCACCCAGGGCCTAGCTCCCAAACATACTGCATCAGAAGTCTTATGCATGTACAGATTTGCTTTGAGGTGATTAGAAGGTGGTTTGGCTTTTTTTTTGTCATTTTAACCTATAATATTCTCCTGTAATTGTCAATAAAGCTTGTATTCAAAATTCCAGAATACAAGGCCAAGTGCCCGAGTGCTAAATCAGCTGTTTTTTCAGTCATGCCTTCAAAAGCTAGCTCCGCTGTTGACCTTGACTATATTATCAGACCTTGAAACATCAGCATTCCCAATTCTTCCGCAAGCACTGCCGGAAAACACCATTGTACTCTCGGCTAAAGCGAACACATGAAGAATTCCATTTTGCCAAGCCAGCACTGTTAAAGCCCTCTTATGAACATGAAATAGCTCCACCTTTAATACTCCCCGGTGGTCTTGGAGTGGGCCATTAAAAGAGATAAGTGTATCTTTTCAGGCCCCACGCTCAGAGCACAACCTTCAAACCTAGCCAGCACCCCCCACTCCGAAGCGCTTCAGCCGACACACAGAGCTCGCATTTATTTTCTCACCCTTTCAAAACCTCGTAGCTGCTGCGCCGTGCTATTCACACACACACACACAGAGAGCCTTAGTGTGCGTCCACTGGGGAGAGGAAAAAAACTGCGAGAGGTGCACGTGGCCAGAAATCAAACTTGGCTTTTCACAGCTCTGCTTTATAGGCAGTGACACTAATGGCTGATGGAGTCACACAACATGGGGGCATTCACATATAGTCACACAGAGCTGTGTCACTTTTATGCTTGTTTTCTTAATCGCTCTGATTAAACATTTTCATTTAAATGGTGTTTGGGTGAAGGAATACAGCTGGCGTATATAGGCTATGGCATCTTTCTAGTAGTAATGCAGGCCAGATCACTGCCCAAAGGGTCTCTTGCTTTTTGTCCTTTAACATGGCCAAGAGCTGCCTACTTTGACAGGAAGGGGCCGTTTAACAGACTTTCAACATAACCAACCGCCGACCACTGCTTTTTCCTACTCCCAAGCTCCTGTGTGTCATTAGGTTGTGTGCTGTTTAACTCTAGACAGGGTCATGCACGGATCTCATATTCATATATATATATATATACACACACACACACACACACACACACACACACACACACACACACACACACAGATAATAGATGCACTTTATTCCTGTATATTCTGTATGAATTTGTGTCTATTCTAATTTCTCTCTTAGCTATGTAAGTTTAAGTATGCAAATACTGTGTGTCATGTATGTATGTGTATGAATACATTCATCAAAAGAATAATTGCACAATAGTTGCACCCAGCAAATCTGTAATCCTGTGACATGCAGCCATCTGCCAATGGTGTAGGCACTAATGGCACATGAGTGGCCGAACGTGAAACTTGAATCATTTGCATGCCTCACCTTAAACTGGGTGCAACTACATGACATACACAGTATTTGCATATAAACTTACATATGTTAGAGAGAAATTAGAATAGACATAAATTCATGTAGAATTTACAGGAATAAAGTGCATGTATTATCTGTGTATACAGTAATATCTATATTTACATATAAGACGGCTTTGCTGTATTTACATGAGAGCAGGTATTACACAAGATGGAAAGGGGTAGATTAAAACTCAGCAAGACATTATATATAGACATTACTAGCAGCAGCAGCATTTACTGTGCAATTACATGGAGAACGAGTCATTGGAATAAGAGATTATGATATATTGCCCGGTGTGTATTAACAACAGTCTATATAGAGTGATGAGCTGTGATTGGGATTCAGCACAGTTCAGACAGCAGCAGATCAGTACAGCCTCTACAGTGCAGAGACTGGTTATAGAGACTATAGCAGCAAGTAAGATCGATCTCAAATGGCGCTCTTTAACACAGCACTGCTGTAACAAGTAGTACCTACCACGACTTGTAGATTTCCCCCCAAAAAATTCCATCAAAGCAAGTCTTCCCTAAACAGGGAAGATGTTATAAAGCCAAGGAATAGACATGATAATGGATTATACAGTTGCTGTCCAAAGAAAAACAAGTAGCTCCAAAATGGTAACTTGACATTAGAGGGCAAAAACCTGACATAACTTTAATGTAAGTCAATGGAACCAGACTTTTTACCAAGCAGTTTTGGACTATTTCTGTTGGTCCATTCATCATGAAGTTTCTACACAGTGTAAACAGCAGCTGTGTTCAAATGATGCATAAAAGTAAAAATTGATAAAAATGGAGGTACATGATATTTAGTTGTGTAATTCTCCGTTAAATGCGCATTTTCTGCTTGTTTTCATGATGCTGAAATATGAGTAACCTGAAGGCCATTTTGATTAGAAATCAAATATAAACCAAAGGGTGGTGTATTACTTCTGCACAGCGCTGAATGAAAAAGATTTTCAAACAAAAATAAAGAAACGAAAAATGAATAAACACTCGTCTAAAACAAGTTAGCATTCTCTCAGCCACAAGCCATTGTGCAAGAAACCTTGAGATGACTTACCCCTATTTCCTTTCAGCCACTTGACATTGTGCACGCTCAGAGATTAAGACAGAAGTTTATTAAAGACTGCGTGTCCTTGTGATTGCTTTTATACCGGTTTCTATTTGCACTTTACTGTGACCTCCATTTTTATCAATATGAGTGCTTATTTGTGATGGACTAGTCTCACACACTCCTCTGATGGTTTTCAGCCTCGGAGCCATTTGGTATTCTTTATTTATAAAGCACAGCTGTGGTGCAGCTTTCTTTTACACACACAAAAAGACGCCAGTCCCATCAGACCAAGCGGCACTGTGAAGCCCCCACCACCACCAACCCCCACCAATACAATGGCTGCTTACACAAACAGTAAATGTTCAAGTCTGGGTTCGTGATGTCCTGGACTATTTCACTGAAATGACAGTCAGTTAGCTTATATATATATATAT
>CM067496.1:17068070-17110960 GCA_034552555.1 Semaprochilodus insignis
AGAGAGAGAGAGAGAGAGAGAGAGAGAGAGAGAGAGATAGAAGATCAATAAAGAAAAAGATGGATGAGGGTAAGATTTAGACAGTTTCAGCCCTACTACACCCTTCATATCCATCTTCACCACAGCAATTCAGTGACCTTTGTTTTACCAAATATCTACCCCATGTGGTTGTACATCACTGTCCTATCAAAATATCAAACCCTTCACTTTCAGTGTTTACTTTTCCACACCCAAACTTTTAAATACTTTCAACTTTAAATTCTATGAACACTGTGTGACTGATGGACCCAAAGAAATGGTCAAAAATGACCATCTGTAAAATATTGTTACGTTAGTATTGACTGAGGTATATACAGTCCTTATATGAAAACTACACTGCAAACACATCCTGCTTTCAATTCATTGTTTTTGTGATGTCCCTAGACACAACCTGTTTACATACAACCCCTTTTTTCTAGAAACCACTGTGCAAAATATAAATAAATAAACAGAATGCAATATTGGGTAAATATTTAAACTCACTATATAAACTGAAAACAGTACAAAGATCGTATCCAAAGTGGGACACTGGATATATATCCATTTTGAAATCAATGCCAGCAACATGTGTCAAAAAAGTTGACAGGTTGGTGTTCAGCACTGTGTTCATCACCTCTTCTAAGTGTTTAGGAACTGAGGGGACGATTGCTGTAGTTCTGAAAGTGATGATATCAGATTTTACGTGTTTGAGATATCAGGACTGAGCAGGAGGCTGTTTGCTAAAACAGGGAAATCATGCTGGTATTTAAAATTATGACAGTGCTAAATTAATATTTCAACATTAATCTAATACACTGTCAAATGTGGTGTGTAGAACTGTTCTAGTATCAAGTAGCAGCAGTATTAACATGTTACATCTTGACACACACAGGTTAATGTCAATTCAGATTTTCTGTTCAAACCTGTACCTTGTGTCTGGTGTATCAAAAATGTACAATTTGCATAATCATGCATATTTATAGATCTTTACATTCTTAATGAGAATTGAAATTTGGAAACTCTTCTGTACCATTTTAGTAGTTGGCATAATAATAAAATACACAATAATAATAATAACTTGAACACAGATTTATTTTATTTATTTATGTATTATATTTATATTTTTGTATTTTGATGACTTGAGGGATACTTTGAGGAACTTCTACATGATGTAAAGGAGCTGTTATGTACTTTAAGTAACCCTTTAAAAAATCAATAATAAATAAATAAATAAACTATGAAAGGATTTTCAAACACAAATCCCCCCCCTCCTCTCCCTGCCAAACATGGTTCTCAGGGGAGCCAAAAGTGGTTCTTCTATGTTATCACTAGAAACAACATCTTTTGGAAAGGTCTCTCTCGTTTTCAGGTAGACAGATAAACCTTAACAACTGCTTTCCTTTGAACCACTATGTTTGAACACAGACACACGGTTCTACGGAGAGCTCGTACTTCTCCCCAGCTGATATCTGCTCATCTCTCAGACTTTACTTCATTTGACCTCTCTTGGGCACAGTAGTAGGTAGGGGCTCATTCTTCCTGGAGAATAATACAGCATTTTCTATTGCATCATCCATGATCATTTCCAGGGCAGGTTTGTACAGATACAACTTCCTCTCCGTTCTGTGATGCAATGAAGGAGCAACACGCACAACCACATTTAATTCACTACCATTCACGATAAACTGTCTTTATGGAGTTTGAAATGATAAAACAAAAAAAAAACACACACACACACACACACACACATATATATAGTTTGGAGTTTATTAAAAGTTGGTTCTGTTCATATTCAAAGCCATTCATGGAGTTTATTTTATACAGAACACACACACACACACACACACACACACACACACACACACAGCAACTATCCTTTTGACGATGAGTGTACATCAAGACCCTGAACCCAAGCTAACTAAAATAAAGTTAATCTTAGTTTAATTCAGTTCAAATTAAAGCTGTAACCTGCAACCTGTAATTGTAGCACTCCAATTTCAGCTGTTTGCCTCTTAAGGCCCTTCCTCTTGGGCAAGTGAAAATGGTGTTAGTCCACCACGGTGCTTCTCAACCCTGGTTCTGGTAGCCCACCACCCTGCACATTTTAGTGCCTTTCCTGGTTTAACATATCCACTTTGACTTAATAGTACGTTGTTATAAAGCTGATTGGTTGGATCACATGTGTTTGGAGTCGGGAAGACACCAAAAAGTGCAGGACATTGGTCCTCCGTGACTAATGTTGAGAAATCCTGGTCTACACAGTGTTAAGAGGCTTCAGTGTATTCAGTGTATTCAGTGCAACAGATTAAATTCCAATGGAAATGCCAATCAAGAATCAATTCTAGCCCTTTTCCTAGCTCTGCTGATCATAAACATGTTTCACAATGACATTAATAGGCCAAGAAACATGCACAGCACTAATTGTGGAACTCTTATGTATTTGTTCATAATTGGCCTACAGTATCTTCAAGCCATCTGCAAGCTGCTCCTTGGCAGAGTAAATGAAAGACTAGAATAACATGCAGCATTCCTCAATAGAACACACAGTGCCTGACCTACCCCGAGACATGCAGCTATTGTTCTATTGTATTTAATAATGTACTTTAATTGTTGATTTAATACATGTGTCTTACATTCAGGATTTCAGCCATAAAAAAAGCCTGAACAATATGCACAAATCACTGTTTTCTCCAAGGCTGGAATGTTTAGCCAGATGGAAATACAGTAGCACTCAAAAGGTTGGACACACCCCACTAAATGGATGTTGCTGGTGATCTTAAAGACTCAGCAGGCTTACACTTAACAGTTCCAACTGATGAGAGTCTGAAACAGTACATATCCTGATATACCACTTATACTCTTGATGTACCACAGTATTATATTTCTCCATATCTCCACCTCTAATATATATTTAGTGGTGTAAAAACTTTGATCTCTTTTTCTGCACAGTGTAAAAGCTCTAGTTCTCCTTTCAGTTTAGAATGTTCATGATGGACAGACCAATAGAATTGCTCCAAAACTGGTTAGAAATAAACCTTGTTCTATCAGCCTCCACTGCAGGTTAAGAAAGCTGTTTCATCCTCCTGTAAAGTTCCATTTTGGAGGTTTTTAAGGTGGACTGTATAATTCCATGAGTGCTATTTTATAGTTTGGTGTCTTCACCTTTATTCTACAGTAAAACATTAAGATAAACATAAGGAGAACCTTCCATGAGCAGCTGTGTCTAAAATTTTGACTGGTAGTGTATAGTTGCTATCAGGTTAGTTGATAAAGCTGATAAGGTATGGGAGGAACTCTGTAATAAGGATCACTTTAAATCCAGCTGAATGTGAGAATGCTGCAGATGCAGTTTCCATGATGCTTCTCTGGTGCAGCTCATTTGTGATAGCTCACTGCCTTAGGGTCACTTATGCCCAAAGTGGCCCTGCAGCAGATCTTGTTATGTCTCTCCAGGGGCTGAGCAGAACCCCAAACGTCCAGCAGTAGTCTGGCCATCTTCAGGCCAGGCAAGGCAGATACTTACAGCACTGGTGAGTCCATCACTTATTTCTTCATTAGCTACATTTCTACTGCTGTCCTGCATCCATTGCATGTAATACAACACTCATTCATTCATTCATTCATTCTGTGAGCCGCTTATCCTTCTGAGTCACAGGAGATGCTGGAGCCTATCCCAGCACTTATTGGGCAGAAGGCAGGAAACACCCTGGACAGGCCACCAGTCCATTGCAGGGCAGATACACAAACTCTCACACCAATAGGGGGTATTTAGTTATTTATCTCCAATTCACCTGACTGCATGTCTTTGGACTGTGGGAGGACACTGGGGAGCACCCAGAGGAAACCCACACAGACATGGAGAGAACTCCACCCAGAAAGGACCCCGGACACCCCTAAGAATTAAGAACAGAACCTTTTTCTACTTGCACACAAAGGAATCTGTCTACCGCATTTAAACCATCTGCAAAGTGAAACACCCACATGCACACGCACTAGTGAACACACATACTAGGGGGCATTGAGCACATTTGCCCGGAGTGGTGGGCAGCCCTATGCACGACACCCGGGGAGCAGTTAGGGGTTATGTGTCGTGCTCAAGGGCACTTCAGTCATTACTGTCGGTTCAGGGAATCAAACTGGTAACCCTCCGGTCACAAGGCTGGTTCCCTAACCTCCAGCCCAAGACACTCTAGTTGCTAAGCTAAAAATGCAAGGCGGTTCTTTCTATTGCTTATTATTGAGGACAAATCGTTTATTAGCTTGAGGCGGCAGCCATGCTAATAAATGAATATATAACAAAACTCTGATACACTGCAAAACAGGTTTTATTTTTAGCTTCATGAGTGTATGAAAGAGTGGGAATCATATCTGGGTTACAGCTGATCAGAATCAGGCTGGTTGCTGAGGTCAGGGTCTGTTGAGTGTTCTGGTGTGTTTATGATTTTGCTGATTTTAATTCTTTTAAAATCAGGATTTTGGATGGATTTCCGGTTACTCAGTAGTGCTG
The DNA here is from genome assembly GCA_034552555.1 of Semaprochilodus insignis. Lineage (NCBI taxonomy): Eukaryota > Metazoa > Chordata > Actinopteri > Characiformes > Prochilodontidae > Semaprochilodus > Semaprochilodus insignis. Next base: position 17,072,596 of record CM067496.1, read on the forward strand.
ACGTAATAGCTTGATGATGTATATTGGAAGCTTAAACTGTTCTGAAGGTATGAAGGCCAGAAGTCAGTTAGCATTAATGTTTAGATAAAAACACTTTTGGCACAAAATAAAGTTGATCTGGTGAAAGTCTAGAGAAGAATTCCATCGATACTCCATTAAGAGTTCAGCAAAGTACAGAGGAGAAAACATCAAAGTTTGGGGCTGACACTTGCCTTGGCATTACCAGGTCAAAAATCAACCTTACTTATTCTTAAATGGTGAAATCGACTCTCCAGGTTCTTAGATTTCTCTAAGTGCTATAGCATTCTCTCAACCAGAGGCATTCTGGTTAAGCCAACTTCTTTAGCTGTAGGTATCCCACTGTCTTGCAATTCCAGCCACTTGTCTTATCAAGCAAGTCTGCCGATCTTACGGGTTCACCAGGGCTACTATTGATGTCTTCGTCTTGACATTTGATCTGAGGACTGATTGTGTTAAACAGATTTGTGGAGGCTGTTTCAGGAGGTGCAGGAGCGCCTTGGCCGAGTGGAGGACCAGGGCATAGCTCCATGGAGGGGCTGCTGACTAAGAATGGGCCTGATTTGAATTACACTACCAGATTTTACAAACACCTACCCTGTACCTACACTTAACGGCCATTTTGCCAGATCTAAGTACCATTTAGGTGCACTTGGTACGTTTTATTGACTGTAGCCCGTCTGTTGCTGCACATTCCACCATATCCATTAATGGAAATTGACCACAGTGGAACCACTGCTCACCAGATTTATTCGAGCGGAGGCCCATTCTCAGCATGACACTGAAATCAACATGATGGAAACACGGTAGGAAGTGTGGCTCTGAGCAGTGTGCCAAATACTCCCTGGCATTTTTAGGGGAGGTTAGCTGGCTGCTAACTCACTTTGGGGGGCTGATGCTAATTTCACTGACAACAAAATGTTTGGTTTAAGAATTCTTCTTCTGGAAATTATCTTTTCTGGTTTGGTAATTTGTTCTTCCACACAGGGATAGGGGGTCTAAAAGGTTAATTAGAGTTTCCTGAACCCCAGGACCTCTAGCATTTTGGACCTTGGCTCTGATATGAGTGCATCAGGCACAGTAACAAATCTGGGGCTTTATTTATTCATTTTTTTACCTTTTTTTTTTTCTTGGCTGCCCAAAAAGATTTGTTCTGTGGTCAGTTAACAAGGAATGTGCAAGAAAAAATATAGCTTTATGATTAGGGCTAATATGTGATGTGCCAGTAACGTTGGTGTGTCCACATATATACATATACATAAATACACACACACACACACACACACACACACACACATATATATCATCATCTTCTTAAAGATTTACTTGCTGTTCTTTGTGTGTCAGCTGATTGATCACAGCATCTTATATTCAACAACCAGGAACTATCAGGCAAGTGATCCACAGGTAAGAAAGGACTTTGCGCACCACATGAACATGGCTTTTGGTGAACGCCCTCAGAGATTTCTTTGATGTCCTCATAAATGGTTTTGAAATATTAAAAGTGAGCAATATTAGAGCATCAGACCATAAAGAACTCTTCTCTCTTCATCTGAGGATAATTACAATCCACTCCTAGGCTACTTCAACAACCTTCCCTCCTTCACCTCCAATGACTTGAACAGAGTTGTGGAGGCATCTCCGCACCTCTGAAAGCTCATTGCCAGTGGCTCTGCTAACATCAACTTCAAGGTAGTCTATCAAACAGCAGGAAAGCATATAGTGCACACATTCAAAGACTGAGCTATGCCTCAGTAAAAGAACTTTGTTTTTGGGGTAAAGGAACTCGTTACGAAATATATTACCCTGTGCATCTCAAAAAGGTCTTTGAAGAACCATCTTATGAGGTCTACTATAGGACGTCACTTTAGGCAAAGAGATTCTGTTGTGAAATTGAGCGGTTTTATGTATGCAGGGCAGGCAAACTCCTCTACAGTCAATATCACCTGAAACTGCACCTTCAGAGATTGGGTATAGGGAACAGCATGACTGGCTTTGCCGTCAGTGGCAACTCCTTTGTTCACTTTGGATGCTATCATGGCCTCACTGATGACAGGAATAAGATCCAATCGTTGACATACTGTATATCCAATGTTCAGTTTTCGAAATATCAATCAATAGTAACATTATGGAAGAAAACCTGACAACATTACCTCATAAGCTCATGGAGGGAAATACTTCAGTACTGCTGTTCCATTGGCACCTACTACGTCTACAGCCATAGCAACAGCTACTGCCAACAGGCTATAAGCACTCTTTCAGTCTTGAATGATAACAGAAATGTTCGCAATTATTCCTATAATCCTCTTCTTATTACAATACTGCCTTGTTTCAGGTCTGCAGTGCCCTGTATCTGATCCAGGACATCGGTTTGAACATCAATTGGTATGCTCCATGTTACAGAGGAGCAAAAGCATAAAGCTGTTACATTGTCAACCTGCCCAACTTATTCAGTCATTACAGGTTTAGCTTTCAGGGTAAAGTAAGTCATGCCTTTGCTGATGCCTTGTATATATCAATTTCTTTTTTTGCTTTCTCACCAAAAAGCAAACTAACATAGTGACCCAGTAAGAGTGTGTTAGCATTGTGTTCATTTACTGAACAGCAAGAGCATAGCCCAACATACAGCAAAGCTAACATGAACCAACAAGATGCAGTATGTAGCACTGCTTAAATGCTCATTCACAGACTAGTAGGAACATGCAAATGCTAGCATGAACCAAGAAGGCTTAATGTTAGGCTGTGTTCAGACTGCAGGCAAATCAGATTTGCTTCCCAGAGCATCCAGACTGGGACGCATCTAGAATTGGATTTGGAACTGGAATTGCATTTCAAACCAACTCCAAATGTTTTTTTGGTTTTTCTTTGCTGTTCAAGACTATGAAAAACCAACATGGTTACAATCTCTATATACCAAAAAATGGATTTGGCTTGGCAGTCTGAACAAGGCCTTAGTTAACTAGCAAGACACAGTATGTTAGCATTACTTAACTGTTCATTCACTGAATAGCAGCAACATAGCCCAACAACAAGCAAAGCGAACATGAAGCCAAGAAAGCCTAATATTTCTCAACTAAAAAGACGCGGCATGTAGCATTACTTAAAAGCTCATTTACAGATTAGCAGGAACATAGCCCAACATGCAACAATGCTAGCATGAACCAAAAAGGCTTAATGTTAGGCTGTGTTCAGATTGATCTTTTGAGACTACTGTCTGCACTGTTGTTTGCAAGCGATCAGTTTTTGTGTGTGTGTCCAGACATCACCAGTCTATCTGAATGGGTTGCTCATAGTCATCGTTTGTCGCAATGCAAGTGACCAAAGGACACTCTGAAACCTGATTTGAGTGGCTAGAACATCCAGACTGGGACGCATCTGGAAAAATCTGATTTCGATTGCATTTCAAACCATCTTAAAATGTTTTTTGCTGTGCAGACTATCACAAATCAATGTTGTTGCAATCTGTATATACCAAAAATGGATTTGGGTTGGCAATCTGAACAAGGCCTTAGTTAACTAGCAAGACACAGTATGCTAGCATTACTTAACTTTTCATTCACTTGACAGCAGAAACATAGCCCAACAAGCAGCAAATCTAACATGAAGCCAAGAAAGCCTAATATTACTCAGCTAGCCAGATGCAGTATGTTACCATTGCTTAACTGTTCATTTTCAGACAGCAGACATGCAGCAGAGGCAACACGAACTAAGAAAGCTTAGCACTTCTCATTCACAGAAGCCAGATACACAATTCAGCATACAGCAGAGCAAGCGGTCACATTAATAAAAACCCTTACCTTATCAGGGGGCAGTGGCCTAGTCATCTACTCTCCTTTATGGGTGCAGATAAAAGTAAGTCTGCAGAGAAAATAGTCTTAATTATAATCACAGAATTATTACTGGGCTTTATCACCATTAAAAATTAAATAAAACAAACATTTAAATTTAAGTCAACGCTTGAAACCTATTGACCTTATTTTGTAGGTATACTGTTTGTCTTCTTGGCCTTTGGCTCCCCCAAGACAAACATTTGAGGACCTCTAGTATACTTTAAGCAGCTTATTTGCTAGTTTGTTCACTTAGCACAGCATGCTAACTTGCTAGTCAAACAAACAAAAGCTACATTGTTTGCTAACATCCACTATGCAGTCCCAACTCCTGGCCATAATGAAGACTTCTGATGAAAAGCCCCTTTGTGTTCACCCAACCTTGAGGGTGTTTACATTAGTGCTGCCCCTAGAGGTTGAGTACATATTGCTTGGAAATAGTAAAATGAAATGAAATCATTTTCATTTTGGCTTCTAGCCAACCATCTTTCTCTTTTAGGTGGAGCCAAAAAAGTCTCCAGTTTCCAGTCTGGTCCTACATTTTTTCCAGGGGTTCCCTGAGGACCAGATTGGGAACCACTTTTTGAGGATATAGAAATGTGCTCTAATCTGATGAAGAAGTTACTACTTAGTAACACCGCCCTGGAGACAACCTAGAATTAATAAAGGTATTAGTCTTGTTGTTACATCCATAAATGGACAATGTAGAATACAAATATTATACAGTTACAATACATACAAATACACTGTCATCATTGTTGTGATGTCACACCCACAATCACATTTCCATATGGCTCCTTCAGCTTACAGCAGCCTGTTGGGAGGAAAAAGTAAAATTCAATATATTGCATTTGTTTGCATTGAACTTGCACTTTGCATTGCCTTGGTTGTGACACATTTTAAAGGTGGTGGACCAGTATGGACCATGGTCTTACAACAACCAAATTGCTAACAACAGGACATAATATACGAACATCATTGTCCTCACTGTGGAGGTAAAAGAAAGGATATTAGAATCTTCATGAAAGCATAGATATTGCCTTATGTAGCCATTCAAGCGCACGTATTGGATAGGCCTATATAGATGGATTCAAGAAGACATCATTGCTAATTATTGATTGACGTTTAACTGTAAAATGTCTTTGTATTAGAGTGAAGGATGTCTACAGCTGTCCGTATGTAGATTAATAATTCATTTTGGAAAACTATCAGTTAAGTTGAGGTGTTTTTTTAACCAACTGTAGGCAGCTGGTATAGTGTAATGGGTGAAACCACTGCCCCCTGGGGTTCAATTCCAACTCTGGCTCCACCTACCTATGTAACATGATTAGCTCTTCTCTGGATAAGAACACCTGCCAAATTCCGTACATGCAAATGTAGTCTTTACTATTCAAGTCAGCCAAGTTACTGTTCATATCCTTGGTCAACTTCAAGGCAGTATTAGGAATACTATACTGGTTTTGATGTGTTGCTCTATTCAGGGTGCTGGTTCCCCAAGTCTGACTCTTACTAAATATTCAGCTATGATTGAATGATTGAGAATGGATGCCATTTCTTCTTTGGGCAGCAACGACACACAACAGTGGGCCTCATTCACCAGTGTCCTCCACTGTGCTTCTCTTAAATTGGTTCTGGAGAAAGGTCCTAAGATAAGGTCTACATCAGGTTCATAATGTGCTCTTAGGCCACAAAACTCTTCACACCTTTGTGTTTTGGAGTATGTGTAGGTTCTGTGCTTCCCTAAGAACAAATCTCAAATAAGAAAACACTGTGGAATGCCAGAGTCTTCAAGAAAACTGTGTACCAGTTAAGTTGAGGTGTTTTTAACCAACTGTGGGCAACTGATATAGTGTAATGGGTGAAACCACTGCCCCCTGGGGTTCAGTTCCAACTCTGGGTCCACCCACCTCTGTAACATGATAAGCTCTTCTCTGGATAAGAACCCCAATCAAATGTCATACATGTAAATGTAGTCTTTACTATTCAAGTCGGCAAAGTTATTGTTTATATCCCTGGTCAAGTTCGTTTGGAACCATCAAGGCATCATTAAGAATACATACTGGTTTTGATGGGTTTCTCTATTCAGGGTGCTGGTTCCCCAATACAAGCCTGCTGGAGCTGGTCTCCTTCAAGAATTGCTCGTCTAACTCTGACTAAATCTTTGGCTATGATTGATGCAGTTACTTCAAAGCTCACAGTAATCTCAAGCGATAATTAAAAACAGTATGAAACCAAAACTCAGGGTCCTCCCTAATTATTTTTTGTCATTAGCTTCATGTTATTAATTCTCCAAGATGAATGGTAGTTTTTAACATTAGTATCAGGTTCTGATATTAATAGCTCATCCTGAGGGTGGGGGATTGGGCGGAGGAGCTATTCATACTAGACATCTTTAGAATATGGCTGGGTTGAAGCAGTTCTGTAAGGGAACATCATCCAATATTCCTCTTGAACGTTGAGCAGGTCTGATCCGAAGATACCTGGCAGTGCTTGCTTGAGGTCGTTGCTGCTAGATGAAGTCTAAACTCTTATTAAATTCAAGGGTTACTTTTTTCCCACCATCACTGTGAATGTCAAAGTGCGCACAATTTTTCAAAATTATCACTGTTTGTGCATTATTCGATTTAGCACATTGTGTTTTGTCTATACACTGCAGAAAAATTCTCGTTTTTAGGCTGTTATGAGCTACTTTTAAGATTATTGTAATATGTTAAGATTTTTTACCTGTTTTAAGTGATTTTTGTGAGCCAAATGTTCTTGGCAGATGTTTCAAGCTAACTTCTTAAAATAAGCTAAATTACACTACATTGCCAAAAGTATTCACTCATCCAAATCATTAAATTCAGGTGTTCCAATCACTTCCATGGCTACAAGTGTATAAAACCAAGCACCTAGGCATGCAGATTGCTTCTACACACATTAGTGAAAGAATGGGTCGCTCTCAGGAGCTCAGTGAATGGATTAAGAATGGGATGTCACTCAAGTTCGTTTTGTTGCAAAGGCAGACGAGCAAATACATAGTGTATCATAGGCAATATAGTGTATCTGCTAATATAGAAATACTAATTTTCTTACTAAAATTACTTAAAACAAGTCAAAAAAATCTGGATATATGATAAATGGTTATTAAAAGAATTAGATACACATATTAATATATATTAGATTTTTAAAATTTACAGTTACATTTACGGCATTTAGCAGACGCTCTTATCCCGAGAGACTTACAGTCGTGCTTAGTGTTCCATCAGAGAATGCATCCTAGCTAGCACAAGAAGGTTAGAGTCTAAAACTCACCTTGAGGTCAGATGCTGCCCGAACAAGGGCCAGTGCTGATACCTAGAAAGAAGAATACAGAGTTAAATACAGCAGGAGTGCTCTACCTACCAATCCCAACCCAGCGCTCATACCTAGGGAGAAGAAACGTTAATCTCAGTATATACATCTATTAGTATTTACTCACTTAAGTGCTCTGTGAAGAGATGGTCTTTAGTCTGCTCTTGAAGACAGAGAGAGAGTCTGCTGTTCGGACATCCAGTGCAAGTTCGTTCCACCATCTGGTTTCCAGGACAGAGAAGAGTCTGGATGCTTGTCTTCCATGCATTTTGAGGGATGGTGGAACAAGCCAAGCTGTACTTGAAGCTCAAAGGGCTCGAGGTACAGACCGGCTCTTGACCGTTGCCACAAGGTAGTGAGGGGCTGGTCCATTTAAATCTGATATGGGCAGCTTCTGGAAGTCAGTAAAGGGAGCACAGCAGTGGAGTGACATGACTGAACCTAGGAAGATTGAAGATGAGCTGAGCTGCTGCATTCTGGATCAGTTGCAATGGCCTGATGGCCCATAGAGGAAGACCAGCCAGGAGTGAGTTGCAGTAGTCAACAGACTAGCGACTGGGTGGCCCCCTGTGAGAGGAAGGGTCAAATCCTCCGTATGTCGTACAGGAGAAATCTGCATGACTGAGTCAGGTTCGCAAGACTGCAAAACTCTCTACACCTTTGTGCTTCTGAGTATGTGTAGATTCTGTTCTTCCCAAAGAACAAATCCCAATTGAGACAACACTGGTGAATGCCAGCAAACTGTGTAAGTGGGTGTTTAAGAAGAACCTTCTTCTTAGGAGCGACTGGAGAATGTGGCCCATTGTTGATGCCTTCTTGTGTTTAAACAGTTAAAGTTGTCTCAGAAGAAAGTTCTCAGTGTAACACTGACATTTACAAAACAGCTTTTAACTGTATACCGAATCCTGCCAGAGCGACACGCTGCCAAAGGAAGTCTTGTCTTTTCAAATGCGTTTAGATGCTGTGCTCACATAAAGGTTAACTTTTATTACAGTGTTGCTTTTACAACATGTCAGAAATGATGGTAATGGTAAAACACTCAAGTAATCTAGGATGATGCCCTGACTCAGGAGGTGGATAGGTAGAAATGCATACATTGGTGTTGTGGCCCACTTGCACCTGCAGTACCTTATACAATTCTACATTTATCATCAAAAAAATAGCACCCAGAAGCAAGTGTGGGATTGCAGTGCTATTGGGAGGGAAGATAAAGGTTACCAGGAACAATAAATGATGATAAATTTAGACGGATATGGGGAATATTTATTAAGCTACACATACAGAAGTAGTGTCTCTCAGTATGGCGTTGGGCCGCCATGTTTGCTAATGCAACATACCAGACGTCTCGGCATGGAGTTGTAGAGGTTCCTAATGGTGTCCTGTGATAATCCATCCCATGCAGCTTGAATATTCTCACACAGTTCCTGCAGATGTTGCAGTAGGGGAGAGGTGGAGTGACACCTGGCCTTCTGGACGTGTGGCGCATGACAACAAGCTCTTCATCCTAGCGCTGACCACGGTGCCTCCACACACGGATTCGTTGGACGTCTCCATCAAGACAAAAGCGGGACTCATCACTGAAGATGACCCGCTGCTATTCTGGCACAAAACCATTGCAGTCTTTGGTGACGTTGATGTGGTGTTAAGGACAATCGTCGCCCCGTGTCGTGCAGCCGTCTGCCAATGGTGCTGGCACTAACAGGAAGACTCAGGGAGAGCGTCACTGGTCACTGAACGTCCACAGTTGAGGCTGTTGGGTCAGTCAGGTACAGCAATAAGGCCCGATTCTATTTACACTTTTCACAAAACCACATCCCCAGTTTGGCCGAATGAGGTCCAATGTTACTTCTCCTATGTAAAAAGCACATCAGTGCATATGTCCATTATGTTTTACTTCTGTTTGCTCTTATCCCCGTCATGATATGCCAAGCTTAGCTCGGATGCCTTCATCGGCTCAAAGTGCATTTCATGACCTGCAGGTCATGGATGGACTTGCTAGGTGGTTGGTATAGTGTAGTGGGCCACAGCGCTACCCTCCATGCTCTACACTGGGGTTTGATTCCCCACTCGTGCAACCACCCTACACTAGTCGGCCCTCAGCAAAAGCATTCCCAACTCATGTAACTGTATACAGATAACAATGTATATAAAATGTATTTTATTTCCACTTGTGTAATTATGATTCATCTCTGACCACCCCTGAATGTGGTTTAAGTGGTCTGATCGCCATCCAATCACAGTGCATCCTGCGGCTGTTTGCACTTACCTTGCAGTCAACTGAAATCCACTTACCAAAAATGCATATTAATGCAGTTTTGATTCTGGCCTTGTCTCCTGGTTTCTGGTTTGTCTCTGATTGTTGCCTGCTTGTGTTATGACCCCTGCCTGTTATCCAGACTGTGATTATTTGAGTGGCCCAAAATACGCCATTCTGCACTTGCAACCTGCCTCAACCCCATCATTACAGTATGGAGGGTATGCACTGACATCACTTTCCTGCCTGAATACACCCCCTCAGGCAAGCTGAGTGGCACGACATTCAGAGACAAGGCTGCATTTGTTAGGGGAAACAGCACAACCAGGAATAAAACAATCAATTATCTGCTTAAAATAAGGTGGAATTTAAGGTCTGCATTTAAGGTGGAACGGAACAATTCAAACTGGCGAATAGGATGCTGACTTCAGCCTTGTGTGGTCCGTTAGGTCTTCTTGTCTTTCATCAGCCTGTATAAGAATCACTCTGAATTATTGCTCAATCTATTTATACAGTTGATCACACGACAGCTCTTTTCCATTTCAGATGTTTTCATGTTGTAGTGGCAATCACACTGAACACTAATGCTGCCACTCAGCGGGTGTACCTCACAGTGACTGCCATCATGACGTCACATATATACCCTCTGTTGAGAAACACATACTTATCCTAAGAGTGGTCAGTGTATACAGTAATCTGGAGTGGCCAGAGTGGAATAGGGTGACTAGAGTGTGCTGTATATGGGTGACAGGCAAGCCCATGAGATTAACTAATGTTTTCTTGCTTACTTTCATTCATAATGAATATTTATATCATCGATGTCCAAAGAAAAACATGTATCTCCATTTTTGTGGATTTCTACTTTTATGCATCATTTGAACACAGCAGCTGCTCTTTACACTGTGTGAAAAATTAATGATGAGTGGACCAACAGAAATGGCCCAAAACTGCTTGGTTAAAAGTCTGGTTCCATCGACTTACATTAGAATTAGATTAAGTTTTTGCCTTCTCCTGTAAAATTGCCCAATCAAAGTCTGTTATTCCCATGGTTTGGGATGTGTTATATACTACCCCCTCCTGAGCCTGGGCGGTATTGCACATGGCTTCTGTGACATGTGCAGGCTCCACCCTGGCTCCACCTGCTCCACACCTTGCCCACATCTGCAGCTGATCATGGACTCATTATTAAGAGTTTCCTTTGTGCCTTTGTTTGCCAAGTTAGTTTGCAAAGTCCCTGACTGCATCTCCATTGTGTACTGCACTTTGATGGAGAACCTGTGAGATGGTTCTAATTTTACATGACTACCTCCTGGAGTATTCAGAATGTTTCTGAAAGATGTTGGAGCTTCTTTGTTGTATCTATGGCTGTAGTCGAAATGGCATAGTACATACTACTCACACACTAATGTGGGTGTAGTGATTGTAGTGGGGTATGTTTTCATCAGAATGAGCCTCAGCAAGTTAAAATATACAGGTCTGAAGATTAATAAAAGATGAACTCGCTTTAGAGGATCAGTTTTAGAGTGAAATAGCTGAAGGTAGCTAACAGCTAGGCTAAACGTATTTCAGGTGAACTGAGCAGCGTTAGCAGCAGCTAGCTCTGAACAGTGGATACAGTAATAACAGCTCTGAGGTAAATGTGAGGTAACTGGTCATGTGACTGTATTAGTATACTACACTGTAGGTCAGAACTTGTTACTGTACTTCATACTACACACAGGGGGCGTATACAGTATGCAGTACATACTACTGTAGTATGCAGTGTGCAGTATAGTAGTTTGCCATTTTGAATACAAGCTTGGTCGACTTGGTCGACTTGGTCGACGGTCAACCCAGCACCGCGCAGACACGGTGCATGGCGGTTAGTTATTTTTGTCCGACTTGCCCCATTGCCGCGTCACAATGATGTATGCCGTTATAATCTCTCAAGTATGTAGCTGCTGCAGTTTTGTTTAACCTGCAGATGATTAAATAAAGTCTTTTCACTTTTGTTGTTCACCATATTTGATTTAATGCAGATGGATTTCTATCAACGCAAACACTTCGAGATCTGCCATTAGCTCACATGGGTCGCAGGTGGCGATGAGCTGTTCATCTCAAACAAGCCCATTCACAGTTTTTTTTCCATGCCATTGTTGCCTTTGGATTGTTTTCATACTAAATGGACCAACAGAAATGACCCAAAATGACTTGGTAAAAAGTCTGGTTCCACTGACTTACATGAAAGTTAAACTAGAGTTGCCATTTTGGAGATGCTTGTTTTTCTTTGAACAGCCACGATATGGAAGTGTACATAAATCGTTTCTACTAGATGTTAAAGGTAAGAACCTAATATGCTCATTTTCAGTGTTCATAACTGTATCATTTTTGGACAGTGATGATGTGTTAGAATGCATTTCAGAACAAATAATGTGTTGAAGTATTGCTGTGAATCTGCGTCATAAAGCCACATTTCCATCATCAGCTGACACAAGTCTCTTACGAATGACAGAATCACCCCGACCATCTCTCTCTCGCTTTCTCTGAATTCCATCCTGGAATGTGCTGTCACGTCCGATCCGGCTGCATATCATTTATGCTTCAGAGATTTAATTAGCAGTGGCCCGGTGAAGCCGCCCTTGGGAAACAAGTTTTTCTTTGTCTTAATTAGTCTGTTAATTTCATCAGAGAGCCAGCACTTTGTGCTTGTGCCCACTTGAGAGAGAGTGAGTGTGGTTTTGGTGGACATGTCCACTGTGGTCATTCTCTCTGCTATCCCTTCTGCTGATTTAAGATGGAATGAATTGTGCTCACATAAAAAGAAGAATAATATAAGTCTTCACTCATAGATATACTTCACATCAAGTTCTCTCTTTCTCATACTGACACAGCTGCATGCAGACGTTTGGACACGCCTGGTCTAATAACTATTTAATGTATAATTACTGCCTGACTATTTAAACATACCTGTAAGCCCATAATGGTGTATGTGTCCAGATTTGTAGTATAAACCAAACAAAACACTTTGTTCATTATCAAACACAGGCAAGTTCTTATAGTAGTAGGCGGCCATCTTTGTTGCGGCATCAAATGGTTGCTCTCTCTTTCGTCCACTACATGAGGAGTACAAGACTATCAGACTTACTGAGTTACTGTACACCAACACACTACTTACAGTACACTAACGCATTACACTTACTGAGATGCTGTACACCAACACACTACTTACACTACACCGACGCATTACACTTACTGAGATGCTGTACACCAACACACTACTTACACTACACCGACGCATTACACTTACTGAGATGCTGTACACCAACACACTACTTACACTACACCGACGCATTACACTTACTGAGATGCTGTACACCAACACACTACTTACACTACACCGACGCATTACACTTACTGAGATGCTGTACACCAACACACTACTTACACTACACCGACGCATTACACTTACTGAGATGCTGTACACCAACACACTACTTACACTACACCGACGCATTACACTTACTGAGATGCTGTACACCAACACACTACTTACACTACACCGACGCATTACACTTACTGAGATGCTGTACACCAACACACTACTTACACTACACCGACGCATTACACTTACTGAGATGCTGTACACCAACACACTACTTACACTACACCGACGCATTACACTTACTGAGATGCTGTACACCAACACACTACTTACACTACACCGACGCATTACACTTACTGAGATGCTGTACACCAACACACTACTTACACTACACCGACGCATTACACTTACTGAGATGCTGTACACCAACACACTACTTACAGTACACCGACACATTACACTTACTGAGATGCTGTACACCAACACACTACTTACAGTACACCGACACATTACACTTACTGAGATACTGTACACCAACACACTACTCACAGTACACCAACACATTACACTTACTGAGATACTGTACACCAACACACTGCTTACAGTGCATTAACACATTACACTTACTGAGTTGCTGTACACCAACACACTACTTACACTACACTGACGCATTACACTTACTGAGATGCTGTACACCAACACACTACTTACACTACACTGACGCATTACACTTACTGAGATGCTGTACACCAACACACTACTTACACTACACCGACGCATTACACTTACTGAGATACTGTACACCAACACACTGCTTACAGTGCATTAACACATTACACTTACTGAGTTACTGTACACCAACACACTTCTTACAGCGCACTAACACATTACACTTACTGAGTTACTGTACACCAACACACTGCTTACAGCGCACTAACACATTACACTTACCGAGTTACTGTACACCAACACACTACTTGCAGTACACTAACACACTACACTTACTGAGTTACTGTACACCAACACACTACTTACAGTACACCAACATTTTGAAGTGTAATGTGTTAGTGTACCGTAAGTAGTGTGTTGTTTTATCTGTACTGAAGTATTTCCATTCTGGGGGTCTTTTTACTTGGACTCCACTACAGTGGAAGTCTAAAGGGAGGAGCTTCTACTGGAGGAATTATTGTACTTGGGGATCTCTACTTTAACTCAACCACATGGTTTGTGTACTTTGTCCACCACTGTTGATCATACATGGATGTGCCTTTATTTTCATCTGGTGAGTAAGCACATAAGAAAATCCTCATAACATGGGCTACTAATCCAACAAGAGCTTTTCTTTTTTTTTTTTAGTTCAACACTGCAGGAAAAACCACCGCTCAGGGAGCATAAAATGCACCATTACAGAGAATGTCTAGAAGCACACTAGTGTATGGAGCAGCAGGGGGCTGGGGCTAATGTTCTTGCAGAGGTTAGATGAACTGGTTGACTTTATGCTTGTTAAAACAGTATTTATTTTGTTGTTCATTTATGGGCTTCCTAAAGAAGAGCTTTTGTGGCTCTTTGAGAAGCTACCTGCTGCTATTTGTCAGAGCAGCCAACATGCTGTCAGCAGTAACTCAGTATAAGTACAGTCTCCCAGACCCAGATTACACCTATATTAAAATTAATTCTAATGTTAATACACTATTGACAGGATTAGGCTTCATGACTAGGAAACCCTTACAGAGACTTCCAACACCGGTAATGAAGAGCTAAGAAATGTTATTGTCATATAAATTAAATTAAGAAAGAAAAACATTTAATATAGTTAACTTTTTAGACATTTTATATTTAGTTTGACGGGGAAAAAAAATCTTGTTCAGTCTTTTTGCATGGCCTGGGAGCGCTGTGCTCCAGCAACATCCCCTGCCCAAGACACCCCTACTTCCCATGGTACTGGTAGGGGTATTGTCTTTTTAATACCTTTCCCAACACCGCTAACATTGCTAATAGCTAAAATGTGCTCCACCAAGCAACTAATGAAGGATCCCTCGTGCGTTGTTAAGCAGTGGAACTTGAACTTGATATGTGGCCAGTAAAGGTGATAAAGTGAATATATGCTCACTTTATCAGCTGACATTTACAGAGCGTAATTGCAAGTGACAAAGATAAGAGAGATGGGGGGAACGCAGAGGAAAGAATGACAGAAAGAATGATGGAGTGCTGGAGTGAGACAGAGGTGGCATTTGGATGTCCTCCAAGAAAACCTTTCCGTTCAACCGTGCGCTCTGAATAGTGTGTGTGTGTGTGTGTGTGTGTGTGTGTGTGTGTGTGTGTGTGTGTGTGTGTATGTATGTATGTGTGAGTGAGGGAGAGGGAGAGGGGGAGAGAGAGAGGGAGAGAGAGAGAGAGAGAGAGAGAGAGAGAGTGTGCATGACTGAAAGAGATCAGATTGTCAAATTGCATATAGATACATACACGTGCGTACAAACACTACACCAGGGGTCTCAAACTTGAGAGCCCTTCATATAGACCATCATATATTTTCAATATATCTGACGAGTGGATTCGCTTCACCCACCAAGCACTGCACCTGGTTACCAAACATATGCTATATGAAATCAGCTTACCCTGATGCTCACGATATTTCAGTCCAACATAGAGCGCTGCACAAGAGAGTGATGAGGCATGAATGCTGCACACAGAGCGAGCATGGTTGTAATTGAACTAACTTAGATGTGATTCTAATTTAGGCTGACAGTTAAATCTGCCTTTGTGGATTCACTCATGACATAGCCGTACGCACCATGTGTCTGAAATGAATGGAATAACCAAGCTAATCCACTAATACCTCCAATGGAGAAGACCTGGCTGCTGTTCCCAGGTAATCTAAGTATAAGACTTAGCACTAGGTCCCCCCAAAAAGGCTTCAACATTTAAAGAAGTCAAGGGGAAGAGCCCTCTCGTATAACCTCCCATAAGTCCCTTTATCTTAACACCACGTCAATGTCACCAAACATTGCAATGGTGTCGTGCCAGACTGTCATGGAGTGACTCAGAATGGCAGCAGGTCATCTTCAGTGACGAGTCCCGCTTTTGTTTTGGTGGAGACGACCAGGAGACGACAATCTGTGTGTGGAGGCACCGTGGTCAGCGCCAAGATGAACGGTTTGCTGTCATGCGTCACGTCCAGAAGGCCTGGTGTCACTCCACCTCCACCCCTACCACACAATCTGCAGGAGCTGTGTGAGAATATTCAAGCTGCATGGGATGGATTATCACAGGACACCATTAGGAACCTCTACAACTCCATGCCAAGACATCTGGCATGCCGTGTTAGCAAACATACTGAGAGACACTACTTCTGTATGTGTAGCTCAATAAATATTGCCCATATCAGTCTAAATTTATCATCATTTATTGTTCCTGGTAACCTTTATCTTCCTTCCCAATAGCACTGCAATCCCACACTTCCTTCTGGGTGCAGCTATTATTTTGAAGATAAGTGTAGGTTGAGCGCATCTCAGCAAGCTAGTGTTTCACTCTGAACACAACGTGCTATCACAGATGGCTCTGTTCCTAAATGTTCCAAATGCTAACTCCTAATGAAAGCTAGTAACCACATTGTTAACAATTCAAAGGAGTTTATTCTGCTATTCCTTCACATTTAGCTATGTTATTGAATGAAACTATGTTATACAAGACTCACCCAGTCTGATTTATCCTTTACTGTGAACGCTTTTGAGTTATTAACCACTATTATCCTTAGTTTCATCATTGAGATTGCACTGCTCTCGTTTAGGATTCTTTCGCTAATCTATCCATTCAAATAGTGCTGAATGCAAACGCTAATGCAGTCAGGTAGAGCTTGCCTTTAAGTCACTGTTTACTTACATTACTTACTCTATCTAACTTGAGAGGAACAAGTACTCAGGCAGATGCCTTTGGCTAAGGCCCTGGATAATAGCGGTAATGGATATTTTTCCGAAAGACCATCTGACCTTCGCGGGGAATCCTTGCATCACAGCGCACCAAAGGCTCAGCCCGAGCTATGATGGACGTGCCAGCCTCTGTATGAAGCAGCAGGGTAATTGACTAAACGTCTCAAGCCCAGCTGGGTATCTGCTTTATTGATTGCTAGATGAAATTCTAAGTGCAATGTGGCTGAAGGAGACACCACATGTGACTGAAAGAGAACATCCGGTTTCAGAGAAAGTCTCAGCTCTCTGTCAAGGAATGACTGAAGTATAGCTCCAAATGTGATGTGGGCACATTCCCATGTGAAGACTCAAAGGGTGTATTCACACATTTAAAGGATTTTCCCAATACAACATTCACTGGGGGCGTAGTGAGAAATATACTTTGAGTAGGTCAAGTTGGTGGATGGATACAGTTCGCAAATTTCCAACACACAGCAGCACAGTCATCATACTACCTATTCCAATACAAAACAACAGTTTTACATATATATATACACGTTACTAGTCAAAAGTTTAGACTAGTCAAAAGTTTAGACACACCCAACTAAATGGATGGTGTTGGTTACCTTAAAGACTCTACAGACTTACACTTAACAGCTCCAACTCATGAGATGTGTTAAACAATACATATCCTGATATACCACATATAGTCTTTTACAACAGATGTTGTCACAAAGCAGCTTTACAGAAAATCCGGGTCCAAGCACCCAATAAGCAAGCCAAAGGCAACAGTCGCAAGGAAAAACTCCCTCAGAGCAAGAGGAAGAAACCTTGAGAGGAACCAAGACTCAAAAAGGGGAACCCATACTCTTCAGGTCAACCCCGGATAGCAACACTAAAGCTCATACTGAATAACAGCTGTTAGCAACTGTTAGATTGAGGGCTACAATGATAGTCTATTAGACAGAACAGGAGAAGTGTTGAGTGTTTTTGAGGCAGAGGAAGAAATGTCCGATTAGTGTGATTAAATAGCAGGATCGTCGGATGGGCACGCGGCATGCAGGTGAAGCCCCCTCATAGCACACGACAAGAAGAAGCTTCATGGTAGGCAAACTGTTCAGCAGGAAGGCGGGCAGTGGTACCCAGCCAACGGCATAGTAGCTCAGCTCTGGCAAAGAAAACACACAGACAGTTAGTTCTGACAGTTAGTAGGGACTGCTGTACTCTTGACATGTCACACTATTGAACTATGACACTTGAATCATTTGCATGTCTCACAATGTCAAACCTACCCACCAAGTTTCATTCCTGATGGTTGATTCCTTCTGGTTGCAGCTATTTGTGCAGCTATTCATTTGACAACGAGTGTACAGCATCTAAAAAAAGCATCTAGAAATATGGAAATATGGTTTGGTGTCTAGTTTACAACATTCATATATATTATTATAAGTTATTACTGAGTAGAAAGTGACGGTGTGTTTCATAAAGCATCAGCCTCCACTGCACTGTACATGTATTCAAAATGCTGCTGTATTTTATACAGCCTCTTTCAACACTTTCCATGCCACTTTACCAGAGACGCAATCCTGCCTTTTACATAAACAGTCTTAGTAATTAGGAGCCCCCTGGTGGTTGAAGTTGTTACTGCAGCTCCATAGCATGGCTGCAATATGTGCATTAGCATAGGCCACTTTATTATGCTCGTGATAATTAATGCTCTGTTTTGAAAACAGTAAAGCCACCGCCATCCATTCTATCCTGCACCCTGATGACTAATGTCCAGTGTTCACTTGCTAGCAATGGTGCTTTTCTGATGGAGTCTATAAATTCGACAAATGTCTGCATATCAGTCTTGTTCCAGCTCATTTAAAACTTGCCAGAAACTTCAAGAAAAGCGAGCCTTTCCTCCACCACCCTGTTCCCTTCCATTATAGCCCTGCTTGCTTCTCTCTGGGTAGCTATTACTAATGTTCCCAAGAAAAACTCACTTGAAAAATAGTGTGGCCTTGTGGTTTAAAAGAAGTGCTTCCTTACAAAGCGTGTGCGCGTGTCTATGTGTGTCTGTGATGGGGAGAGAGAGAGAGAGAGAGAGAGAGGGAGAGAGAGACAGAGAGAGAGAGTCCCTTGTTCCTCTAGGTCCTCCAAGTAACTGTAGAATTCATCATTAGTTTATAGCGACTAACCTTCAGAAGCAATAAAAAAAGGCCAATACAAATGCAATAAAACTGGAAATGAAAGCACACGGACGTTGGGTAGATAAACAGCACATGGCTGCATCCCGGCAGGTTGAAAGAATCACTGCAGACACACAGATATACAGGCACACGGTACTTAATTAGGCTTCTCTCGAGTCGAAATCTACTAATTTGAAGTCATTCATGTAATGTGGCCTGCAATCAATGGCGTATTCATAGTGATTAAGTTTGTATTGATATCAAGACATTAAGCTGATATTGATATTAGGATGGATGTGCGAGTGCTTACGGGAATACTGCAGCACTTTTCAACCAGATATCTCTCTGCTCCATCTGTAGTTGCACGGTCGATTGCTTTTCCTGTGCTGGGTTAAAGAGAAACTCACTTACAATAGAAGGCAATGTGCAGTTGCATCAATGCCTGTCCATGGGCTTCAACACTCAAGTTGCACCCAACCGACAGGAATGAAACTTGGTGTGTAGGTTTGACATTGTAAGACATGTGAGTGATAAGAGTTTCACACTCTGCCACACATGTGATGTACCTGACTGACCCAACAGCCACGATTGCAGACATTCAGCGAGCAGTGATGCCCTCCATGAGTCATCCTGTTAGTTCCAGCACGATTGGCAGACGGCTGTACAACGCAGGACTGCATGCACATAGACCGTTATGATGACTGCCCTTAACACCACGTCAACATCGGCAAAGACTGCAGTGGTGTGGTGCCAGACTGTCATGGAGTGACTCATCTTCAGTGATGAGTCCCGCCTTTGTCTTGGTGGTGACAACCAACGAATCCGTGTGTGCCAAGATGAATGGCTGGTAGTCACACGTCACACACCAGAAGGTCTGGTGTCACTCCACCTCCACCCCTACTGCACAATCTGCAGGAACTATGTGAGAATATTCAAGCTGCATGGGATGGATTATCACAGGACACCATTAGGAACCTCTACAACTTTAGCCACCACCAGCGCTGGCTAAAACGGCCAGGGAGCAGGTCACAGGACTGCAGCACAGTTCTTAGGAGATGAGTTGAGCTGATGAACTGATGACTTGAAATCTCATGTTTGTTTCGTCTGCAGATATACCTCCGAAAAAATGAATACCTCAGATTTAATGGCCATTTTGGCTGTGAATAAAATAAATGAAGGATGGTTTCTGATTTTTGCACAGTACTCTACAGACTCCTACTTTGAGCGAGACGGAGAAAACAGCGTGTGTGGTTATTTAAATGTTGGTGGATGGTGCTGCTGTATTAGCTTGGCACTGTCCCCACTGCTGCAGTATTGCCCCATGTTGCACTGCTGTCTCGGTGCCAGCTCAGAGCAAGTATGTATACATTAAGAAGTCATTTAAAATTCGGTTCTGGGCTCGGGTCCAGCGGGGATTTATGCATGATGCACAACGTGCTTTTGGACCCTCGGAGACTAGAAGCTTAAGATTATACTTTATTTGTGTAAACATGTTGGGTCTGAATGTGGGTACTGGGCTCAGAGAGACATCGTCATCTTTCTCTGCTTTCACCCTGTGGCAGGAGGTAATCACTGCTCAGTGTCGGTGTTCACAGGGGAAAAAGCTGTGGATTCTCATGTGAAATAGATCTAGAAGTTGTGGAGAACAGTCATACACATTGTACTAGATATGCACTAAAAACGAACAAAAGGAAACATTTGACCAAAGGCGAATACCGAACACGTTTTTTCAGCGTTTCATTAATTTTGCCACTTTGCCATAATTAAATAGGCTAAATCCCAAATAGCAAGCGCATGTGGGTCACATCTGGCAAAGGCATGGCGCTGTTGGCCCACCATTAGCACTGGCAATCTGCTGTGAGCCAAAGGTGGCCCACATATTTACAGCATGCATTGGGCTCAGCTGTCCCAAAACAGACCTGGTCAACTTCTCAGTTAACGTTTAATAAAAACTTGCTAACAGGCTCACAGATTAGTTTTCCTTTACTATATTGCACCTGTACCTCTCTGTTCATAAACGTATACTAAAAACAAATTTATTATAAAAGGAAATAGGGTTTGTTTAAATGCAGAAAAAGACACTCGCCAATCACACATGCCTGTGTACATATTTCTATATTGTGGTCTATTTACCCACAAAGTCAGGAACAATATGTTTTACCTGTTTACTAACCCCATCCTGCTTTATCTACCTTCTTCCAGGTGGTTCTTGATGTAGTCCAGGCCTGAAATGCACATTTCCATGGATGTTAAGAATCCAGGAATAGGCGTGTTTCGATTTGACATGCTGCGTTTTTATGTGCACATAAGCCGAAAGGAACTACAAATTCTGCATATTGTAAAGGGGGGAAACAGTAAGATATTTGAATATTTGAGTTTGAAATGTTGTGGAGTTAAAGTACAAAGTTGACCAAAATGGAAATACTTCAGTAAAGTACAGATACACTGAAAACTACTTAAGTACAGTAACGAATTACATTTACTTTGTTACTGTCCACCACTGGTGCCTTGTGCATAAACTCAACGGCCAATTTGATTGGGTGCACTTTGTGGGTTTGTGGTTATTGACTGTACTTCATGTGGTAGTGCACAATTTACCACCCCCTCTACCACACTGAAGACCACTACTGATGATATATCATTTATCTGTAGACCACATTCAAACTACCTTTCAGTTATGCAAAACGTTTTAGGGATGTTTTCCATGTTTGTTCCACCCAGAAGAAAAAAAAGCACAGTTAAGTATACTTTAATTAATTTAATGGAATGCAGGATCCGTGCTGCTGCATTCTGTGTTCCGAGTTGTATGGAATGGGCTGTTGTCTTAGGAACCCCAGTAAGAGGACCATTACAGTGATCAACTCTGTTTGTATCAAATGCATAAACAAGTTCCCCAGCGTCACTCTGAGACAGAGTCTAAGGTCACACCCAGGTTTCATACTTCAGGTTTGAAAGTCTTACCTAAACAACCTAGTCTGTCATATAAAGCATTTTTAATTTTAGTACAAAGAATCAGTTTTTCAGTTTTTTTCCTCATGTAGCTGTAAAAGATCCATCCACTGAGAAATAGCTGACACACAGCTTGTAAGTCTTACTACCCTGGCTAGGTCATCAGAATGAAGGGAAATGTATAATTGAGTGTCATCAGCGTAGCTATGAAAGTTATCATGTTTCCTAATGACATCACCCAGAGGTAACACGTACAAAGACAAAAGCAAAGGCCTTAAAACGGACCCTTGTGGTACTCCACAAGAAATGTTCATTTTTTTGATGAATGAATGAATGAATATCCCACCAAAGCCACCAGAAGGAAAAAAAGCACACTTAATTTAAGAATATCTAGTATCCCTTCTTGCACTCATGATTAATGTACTGAAAGTGTGCTGTTTTCCGTATACTAACTATATACTTAGTATGCTAAATATAATCATTAGTGCTAGTAAACATATGCTTAGGTAGAACTAAGTGTACTTAGCTGTACTGTTTCGAAACACCACTAAGATTCACTTAGATATACTTAAGTACATATTAAAATACGTTTCTAGTACATTCAAATATACTTATTTATGCATACTTATGCATATGCTTCTATATCTATATATGCTATTAAAATATACTTAGAGAGAACTAATTGTACTTAACTGTATTATTTAGAGATATACCTAAGTACATACGAAAGTGCATTTTTAGTACATTAAAATATACTTATGCATATACTTAATTTTAACTTACATACATACATATACATCTATATCAACATGACGAATTAAAATCTTGTGATCAACAGTATCAAAAGCTGCCTTAACCCTATTTGGTTCCATTTGGCATCTTTGTTGAGTGTACAGCATCTCTCTAAAGATGCTGCTTTTTTGATGAACACATCAAACATGTTTTGGATGAGTCTTGAATGGTATTTGCACGCTTTCAAGGGAAAAATCCCTATTTTTCAAAACATCTCAAGTAATTTCCTCAGGTACAGGTAATGCACAGAGTCACTCTGAAACCCAAACTCTCTTCAGCATGCTTCCATTAATAGCAGTAACAAGAACAGCAGATTGCACCATGTCATGCGAATGGTTCAGCCCAACACGTAGGCTGGTTGAAAAAGCATTTATTTCCTCTAGGGTGGGATGCCAATTTGGCACTAATAACTTATTCCAGTTTGGTTGTTAGCCACAAGAGCAGCAGCAAGCCCATAATGT
This sequence comes from Semaprochilodus insignis, assembly GCA_034552555.1. NCBI lineage: Eukaryota > Metazoa > Chordata > Actinopteri > Characiformes > Prochilodontidae > Semaprochilodus > Semaprochilodus insignis. The sequence continues at coordinate 17,095,670 of CM067496.1, forward strand.
TCGACGGTATTACATCTGACAAGTGAAACAGGAAAATACTTATTGGTCTGTTGAGTCTTACGTTTACAGAGGAAGTGGCAAGTCCAATTTGCTGCCGTTGCACGCTCCCAGCACATAAATTGTATTATGGACTGCCTGTCATTCGTTATCATCCCCAGCACGGAAGTTAGAGTCCGGAACAAATACCCCCTGGGATGTGTGATCCGGTCGGCCAAATATTCAAGGCTTCATGGAGTCCTTGATACGGCGTTATGCAGCATGAAGTGAACAAACATTTCTGCAGGAAACTATATTGACAACACAAACAACCGGTGAACCAACTTGGCTAAGTGTGCTCATATAACAGACAAGTGCATAATGAGAAGAACTCTGAGTTACAGAGGTAAGCAGTTAAGCTTGGGGTATGATGATACTACCAATGTAGTGGTGGTGCAATAAAAAAAATAGCTGCACCCAGAAGGAAGTGTGGGATTGCAGTGCTATTGGGAAGGAAGATAAAGGTTACCAGGAACAATAAATGATGATACATTTAGACTGATATGGGCAATATTTATTGAACTACACATACAGAAGTAGTGTCTCTCAGTATGGTGTTGGGCCGCTTTGTTTGCTAACGCAACATGCCAGACATCTCGGTATGGAGTTGTAGAAGTTCTTAATGGTGCCCTGTGATAATCCATCCCATGCAGATTGAGAATTCTCACACAGTTCCTGCAGATTGTGCGGTAGGGGTGGAGGTGGAGTGACACCAGGCCTTCTGGACATGTGATGCTTGACAACAAATCGTTCATCTTGGTTCTGACCACGGTGCCTGCACACACGGATTCGTTGGTCGTCTCCACCAAGACAAAAGCGGGACTCGTAGATGACCCGCTGCCATTCTGAGTCACTCCATGACAGTCTGACATGACACCATTGCAGTCTTAGGTGACGTTGACGTGGTGTTAAGGGCAGTCGCTGTAACGCTCTGTGTGCATGTAGTCCTGCGTCGTGCAGCCGTCTGCCAATGGCACTGGCACTAACAGGATGACTCATGGAGGGCATCACTGCTCATGGCTGTTGGGTCAGTCAGGTACAGTGATAAGGCCCTTTCTTGCTTATGTCACATGCACAGCTGAGCATGAAACTTGAACCATTCGCATGTCTCACAATACCAAACCTACCCACCAAGTTTCATTCCTGTCGGTTGATGACACTTTAAGCTTGATGTCAACTAGTCACTAACCACATGATTACGACAACAACATGGTCCCCTTAAAGAAGCCAGCACATGAGGAGCCTGGTGATTTCTGTATCTCTGGTTTCCTGAAGGCTAGAAATGCGATCCAGGGCTTGTAGGGAAAGGGCACATCACACTCTACTGACCTGTGGAACTTGGCTTCACTGTAGTGTATCTCCGCTGATCCACAGTTCTTCGAATCCAATATTGACCGTTGTTATTTCCAGTTTCTCAAAGGCTGGGAAAAAAAAAAAAAAAAGAACAATACAATAGTTCTCACTATAATAAACAATTCACTTTCAAATTCACAGCCCAATCAGTACTTTTTTAGAGTTCTTGACAGCTTTAAGCTATATCCAAAGACGAATAAAGCACTCCGAAAAATGGCGGGTGGAGAAAAAGAAAGGAAAAAGGGAAAAACAAATAAAAACTGAAAAAATCCTGTGCAAATCCGACCAGGTAGACTGCTTCAATACCGCTGCTTGAATCAAAGTCTTGAATCAAAGTCTGTCCTACCGTGTCAGTATGACTCAAACAGTTTTCTTTTACCAAACTCAACGGATCCAAAGTTGATGCTCTCGAAAGAGTCAGATCTTGGCTCTCTCACTCAGCGTTGCAAATCCGTGAGGCCAAGAGAGGCATGAAACAGCGTCATATTAGAAAATAATGTTGGAATATCCAAGTTAAAAACATTTACAGCAGTTATTGTAATACTTCCCCCTTTGGTATTTATCTAATAAAGCATATAATGACTCTTTGCGTAGCTTTTACATACAAACAGGTGGGGCTTTGCTAATACGGTAAGTAGCTCATTGGTTTTAATGTTTGCATCAAACTATTAAAGAAACTATAAAGTAACTATAGGCCAAAGTGACCACTGGGTTACGCAATAATGATCAGTCTACTCAGACTTCATCTGTAATCGTGTAAAATGTCTTTGCATGTTGTAGCCTTAGCATTTCCCTTCTCAGAGGCTGTGGGCAAACCCTGGAAAACAGCCCCAGTCCAATCTCCACCACTCCTCCACCAACTTTAATGTTGGCACTATGCATTCTGGCAGGTATCATTCTCCTGGCATCCACCAAACCTACCTTCGTCCATCAGACTGCCAGACAGTAAAAGCATGATTCATCGCTCCGCTACATCATCCATCTACCGCCAATGTTTTGTCTATGGAGATTGCATGGCATGGCCAAGCACTTGATATTATACACCTGTAAGCAATGTACGTGTCTGAAACACCTAAAACTCAATAACTAAGAAGGGAGTCGCATAATTGTGGCCATATTGTGTACTGTTATCAACGCAAGTGGACTGAAACACAGACAAACCCAATCTGTCAACATGGCTGCTATGCTATGTGGCCATTTTAGCTGTGCTGTTTAGCTTTGTCCATTTTTGAGCATTATAGATGCCAACTTTGGACCTTGGCTACATTTCGAGCGAGGAGGAATATTGTGTATATTTGCTTATACGTGTTTGTTTGCTTCATTGCTGAACCGGCATAGCTCTACCTCCAAAACCATGCAAGCAAAAATAACAGCGAGGGTCAATGCTAACATCAAACAAGTATTGATTTTAAAGTGCAATATAACTGACACATATGCACAGCAACCTTGAGCTACATTACAGCAAACTGAGTCTATAACTCATATGGTCTGTAGTCGGAGGGCTTCATTCACTTACCTGGCAACAGGTAACTGCTGCCAACTTCTGGGTTGGTCCTCTACCATCTGTCTGATCTGTTCACTGGTGAGAATTCTGTCTTGCGCTGCCAAGAATACTGAGGCGTGCTCAGGGATTTCGCTCACTAGGCTTGTCTCTTCTTCCAGCATGAAAAGTTATATAGGGCACAGAACCTTGCTGGCTTCGTCTTTCATAGCTAAAGCACAGGAACAGAGAGATGCTTCTATAGCAAATTCACTGTCAAAGGCGTCCCCTAGCATGGTGGATATCTTAGCTTCTGATGCCTCTGATGCTTGCCAAGCATTGAATGGTCCACATAGTTCTTGGCTTCTGTACTCATAAAACAAATGTGTTAAAAACAACATGTAGTGCTCCATACAATTCGGCCCATATCATTCATTCATCTAATAAGCTTCATATCCTTTGGGACGCATGGGGTGCTGGAGCCTATCCCAGCGCTCACTGGGCAGTAGGCAGGAAACAGGAAACACCAAACTGACCCAGAAGGACAGGAATCTACCGACAGGAATGAAACTTGGTGGGTAGGTTTGACATCATAAGACATGCAAATGATTCACGTTCCCTCCATGAGTCATCCTGTTAGTGCCAGCACCATTTGGCATGACGCAGGACTACATGCACGCGGACTGTTACAATGACTGCCCTTAACATCACATCAACATCACCAAAGACTGTGTCGTGTCGTGGTGGTGTCGTGCCAGACTGTCATGGAGTGACTCAGAATGGCAGCAGGTCATGAGTCCTGCTTTTGTCTTGGTGGAGATGACCGATGAATCCGTGTATGGAGACACCATGGTCAGCACCAAGAAGAACAGTTTGTTGTCACATGTCACACATCCAGAAGGCCTGGTGTCACTCCACCTCCACCCCTACCACAAAATCTGCAGGAACTGTGTGAGAATATTCAAGTTGCATGGGATGGATTATCACAGGACAACATTAGGAACCTCTACAACTCCATGCCGAGACGTCTGGCACGGTGCATTAGCAAACATGGCAGCTCAATGTCATACTGAGAGACACAGTTTAAAAGCTCTAGTTCCCCTTTCAGTTTATTGAATATTCATGATGGACAGACCAATAGAATTGCTCCAAAACTGCTTAGCTATAAACCTTGTTCTATCAGCCTCCACTGCAGGTTAAGAAAGCTGTTTCATCCTCCTGTAAAATTCCATTTTGAAAGTGTGGACTGTATAATTCCATGAGTGCTATGAGTGCTTCTATAAATGATGATTTTGAAATCTCTTTTTATCCTATATCCAAACGGCTGTTTTAGGTACTGTACCATTCAAGACTGATGTATGTAAATGACCTCTAAATGACTTCTGTTTGACCTCCTGGTATTTTTGCCTCATTCAGAAAGCAGTCAAGGCTAAACCGCTGCTTATAACCTCATTCAGAGTGGGCGGGGCTAAAGTCCTATAGGCTTAATAGATGGAAATGTAACATGCTAAACTCAAAGCAAAGTATGTTTGCAGCTTAGTTTCCATATAAGAGCTGTATGGACCGGGGAGTGAAGGGTACACTTATTGTAAGAATTCTTGGAATTTAAAATCTTGTTAAGTATGGAAAATTCAGTTCTTTCAAGTACATGGTGAATAAAAGTGACTCTGGGCTGTTTCCCTGAGTCGCTGTAGGTGAGGAAGAAGCGGGTGGAAAAATGAAAGTATCACTGTTCTGAAGGTCCAGAGGTTTAAATGCTGGACGTGCCTCGGATGAAAGCTACCCTGGTATGCGATGAATGGCCGGGGCTAAGAAAGGTTATTCAATATTCCTGGGCATGAAAGATGTATGTGTGGGAACGTGCGCTGGTCAGAGAGGTGTCGCTGTTGGCCGACTGGCCTTTCAGATGAAAAGGACCCTATTTATGGGTCAGGGCACTTAGGACGCGGCCGCGTGCGTGTGTGTGTAACTGTGATCAAAAGCAGAATTCCTTCTCTCAAAAAAAACCCTAACTAGCACTCTGATCCTCCACTTCAGCGACAGCCTGTTGTTCTACACGTTTTAACCTCCTGCCCCCAATGTGATCAAAGAGAGACTGCGGAGAAGAGACGGAGGTAAAGTGCCGGGGAAAAAAGAAAGGAGTGTAAAAAGGAATCTGAAGGGATGACAAAAGAGGTAGGAGTGACGGGATGACGCGTCTGAACATCGTTTCTTCCACTTCAAGAAACTGTCAGAAGAGATGTGACATTGTTTGGCACCCTGTTCTTATCTGCAAGACGGGTCTTTATTTGTCACCGTGCAGACGCACAATGCTACCGTGTGTTAGAGCTAGTAAAATAGCTGCTGGCTATGTTAAATGTGTGAAAACGCTCGTTTGTGGGCCTCGCCGATTGCTTAGGAAAGTAAACACAGGCAATACGCAACTATCACCCAGCCGACGCCCTTTGTTTTGGTGCCTGGGTGCGTGTCTCTGAGGCGAGCTCCGTCTGGATTACTCCTACATACGTATATTAGCGCTGAAAGGTGTTGCATGCATATCACTACCTGAAATAAACATGTCAACACTTTGGCTTCTTGCTGATCTCGTGCTCAGGCAGAAGGGTTCAGTTCACATACTCCTTGTTTCAGCATTTGTAAGACATGTGAACTAATGCAGCTGAGAAGTTAGAGATGGCTGCGCGAATGATCTAGCCAAGTGGAAAATACTTTTGCAATAATTTTGATCCCTGATGGTTCAGGCTTGGTGGCTTTTTATAGGTGACTCTTCTAAAGATTTGTCTAGTTCTAACTGCCGGCTCAAATCTGATTTTTGGCAGATACAAACTGCATATCGTCGCTGTCCAACGAAAAACTAGTATCTCCAAAATGCCAACTTTACAGGAGAGGGCAAAAACCTGCATTCATTTGGATGTAAGTCAATGGAACCAGACTTCTTCCCAAGCAGTCTTGGGCCATTCCCATGGAAATCCATTTCTGCCACTTAAAGAAAAAAAAAGCCATATAGTAAGATGCTAAGGCATAATTATGAGATAGTAAGATATAATTATGCGATGTTAGGTCTTAATTATGAGATAGAGAAGGCATGTACCAGTGACATGAAGGATCTGGGAGACCCAAACTATGGAGAGAAGAACTGACGGACTGTCCAACATGCACGGAGTGACCCAATAGCCACGATTGTGGACATTCAGTGAGCAGTTATGCCCTCCATGAGTCATCCTGTGCCAGGACCATTGGCAGACGGCTGCAGTGGTTTGTTATCATGTGTGACATGTCCAGAAGGCCTGGTGTCACTCCACCCCTACCGCACAATCTGCAGGAACTGTGTGAGAATATTCAAACTGCATGGGATGGATTATCACAGGACACCATTAGCAACCTCTACAACTCCATGCCGAGACGTCTGGCATGTTGGGTTAGCAAACATGGCGGCCCGACACCATACTGAGAGACACTACTTCTGTATGTGTAGCTCAATAAATATTGTCCATATCAGTCTAAATGTATCATCATTTATTGTTCCTGGTAACCTTTATCTTCCTCCCCAATAGCACTGCAATCCCACACTTCCTTCTTTTGATGATGAGTGTATAGAACTGTATTATATGTAATTAAGCTCCGAGAGTTCTTCAAAAAGCACATCAAGAATGTCCTTCTCAGCTGCCATAGCTGCAACGCTTGTATACCACAACACAGTCTTCAGTGCAGCATCGTTTCTGTTTAAATGAACGTTTTGCTGTTTTACTACGTTAATCAGGGCTGAATGCAGCTCTGAAGTTAGTGCCAGTAAACGACGCATCTAACCCTTTTAAACCTTCGTCTCACTCTAATAATGAGCAGCTGAGAGCAGTTCAGAGTTATATAATTATCTGTGCAGAGACGTCTCTGCTGCTCAGTTTGTTTTCTGTTCATGATGTTGCTGATTAGAATCGTGCACATGTGGGTCATTTCAGGACGCCGGTTCATTAGATTACAGATTTGAACCACTTACACAAATGTATGCCTTCGTGTTAGAGAGATCGGATCTGGGCAATGATGCTTATAATGTAAGCGGTGGTTATAATGTAACAGGCAAAAAACAGAAACAGTAAAACGTACCAGTCAAAAGTTTGGTGATCTTAAAGACTCTACAGTCTTACACTTAATAGCTCCAACTGATAAGAGTCTGAAACAGTACATATCCTGATATACCACATATACTCCTGATGTACCACAGTGTTATATTTCTCCATATCTCCACCTCTAATATATATTTAGTAGTGTAAAAACTTTGATCTCTTTTTCTGCACAGTTTAGAAGCTCTAGTTCTCCTTTCAGTTTAGTGAATATTCATGATGGACAGACCAATAGAACTGTTCCAAAACTGCTTAGAAATAAACCTTGTTCTATCAGCCTCCACTGCAGGTTAAGAAAGCTGTTTCATCCTCCTGTAAAGTTCCATTGTGGAGGTGTTTAAGGTGGACTGTATAATTCCTTGAGTGCTATTTTATAGTTTGACATCTTCACTTTTATTCTACAGTAAAGCATTAAGACAAACATAAGGAGAACCTTCTGTGAGTAGTCCTGTCTGGAATTTTGGTAGTGTAGATATTTATGATGGTAGAATGATAGTAATATGATGTGCAGTGTGTTTAAACACTACATTGAGATAATTGAACATCATACTTGGAGTCCTTGCAGAATTTGTTAATACTAGTTTGCATGCAAAAAAAATATTTTTGAACTGATGTGCACAAATTGCTGGGATTCTTTTTATATTTGTTTTTATTATTAATATTTAATATTAATATTGTAATTAACATGATTAATTATGAATATTGTCTGGAGAAATATCTGAGGAGCAAGACAGACTTAAGCAACAGTTTGCTCTGTTTTTCAATCTGATGGATAGATAGATAGATAGATAGATAGATAGATAGATAGATACATAGATAGATACATAGATAGTGGACTATGGCCAAAGGTTGTGTCCTTCCAGGAAAGGATGAAAGAGAGAGTGAGAGAGGTGACTTGCCTGCAATACAGAGAAGTAGCTCAAGTGACTGCATGGATCAAGCTGCCATCTGTCAAGACAAGTCAGTGAATAGTTGTGTTTGCTTGGATCACTCTCTCTCTCTCTGTACTGTATTTGAACTTAGTCTTAACATGGTCTTGGTACCATTTGGAGCTAGTTATAGTTTTGGACTTGAGAAGGGTGGTCTTGACTACAGCCCTAAAGTGGTCTATGGAGGAATATGATTGTGGTCTTTTTTTACTCCGTATAGCTTGTCTTTGTTTTTCGTTCATGAACACTCACTCTGCATCACTCTGTCCATTAGCAACCTCTCCATCAAAGATTTTCAGCTGTGTTGTGCTCCGACTCTTCATAAGCCCCAGACCGTACTCTTCTTTGATCCATTTTTCATCTATTTGTGCACAGGTAGCCTCTCATCTACTGCCATCATGGCTTATCAGCCTGCAGTAAAGATGAGAGACTAAGCATTTATTGCTGGACCACTCTAAAACTCTTTGCTACTGCAGGTTATTTACAATCGTTGCTGTCGTTGGCCCTGTTATATAGGCTTCGTTCAGAATTGCGTACTGTGTGCTGTGTACGTCATCCAGTAACTTTGGGGTTCAAGAGAAATTAATGTTTGTTATACTGCTTAGTACTATTAGTATGCAAGCAATATATGTCACTGGCATATACACTGTTCATCTTGGTGCTGAACATGGTGCCTCCACACACAGATTCATTGGTCGTCTACACCAAGACAAAAGTGGGACTCATCACTGAAGATGACCCGCTGCCATTCTGAGTCACTCCATGACAGTCTGCCACGACACCATTGCAGTTTTCTGGTGATGTGGTGACATGGTCACTATAGTCACCGCACGTGTGTGCATGTAGTCCTGCGTCGTCCAGGTGTCTGCCAATGGTGCTGGCACTAACAGGATGACTCATGGAGGGCATCACTGCTCTATGAATGTCTGCAATCATGGTTGTTAAGCCAGTCAGGTACAGCGAAAAAGTCTGTCCTGCTTACGTCACATGCACAACCAAGCGTGAAATTTGAATCATTAGCATGTCTCATGATGTCAGACCTTTCCCACCAAGTTTCATTCCTGTTGGTTGATTCCTTCTGAGTGCAGCTATTTGTGCAACACATGTATATACGCTTTCTGGACAAAAGAAATTGCCATATCAATGTGAACCACTATACCTACACTGAGCTGCTGGACAACCAGGTTTTGCCTTTTGCTCATCATCTTACAGAGGGACATAGCATTCTTATCCCTGAATTCCAAGATGGCCATTCTCACGTTCACAGGGCTGCAAAAGTGACTGACTGGCATGATGACCATTCAGGAGCATTCACACATCTGGACTGGCCCGCAAAATCCCCAGATTTGAATCCTCTTGAAAGTCTGTGCTACTATCTGGAACAACAAGGAAAATGCCAGGGAAGGCATCCACCAAATCCTGGCAGCATGCTTTAGCTTAGGTGCTTGGCGGTTTGAGTGTTTAAGTTTGCTGCTTTTGCCGATTATGTCTGTAAGATAATCACACCACCAAAGGGCTTGGACTTGGAGGAGGGCCACAGGGCCTTTTGACATGGGCCTTACTTGACTAGCTAGGGTTTAGTGCCACGAATAAGCTATTGTTCTGATTGTTTAGCAATGCTAGTGCACTGGCTGTATTATGCTATATGCTAGCCTATTATCTAGTAGTTATTAACAAATTAAGTTTAGCATACAACTTAGGGCGACCACACACCTGGTTTTAGGCCGGACAGTCCAGTTTTTCAACTACCAATCCTCTGTCCGGCGCAATACCAGGACGGACGCCTATTAGTCTCCTTTTCGGGATGAACTATTTAAATTGTTCACTTGCGAACAACATTATGTGTGCCATTGGCTCTCGTCCGTGTCAAAGACATGCCTTGCATTTCATTGGTTTATAGAGGTTAACAAGGTCATGTGACATCATGACTCACCTACCGGCTAAACACAGGTCAGCCCTCTAAATGCTAGTCAATTAGTAAGCTCCCGTCTGACTCACGAATGTCATCCATTCCATCATTTATGTGTTATATAGGTCAGGTTATGATTTTAATTCTGTTCTAGTATCATGTCCGACCCTCCCAACCCCCTTTTTGGGGTTATGAAAGTGGCCACCCTAATACCACATATGGCTGAGTAATACTACTGTAGATCATCTTTCAACCTCAATATGTAACTTTCTGCTGGTTTGCTAAACTGAAACAGAGCACTTCCTCTACCCAGGCCAGAATCAGTAGCAGCTATTGAAATCCATTCATACACGATATTACATGCTTGATATTCTACCTGACATGGATTATCCAGCCCTCTGTAATTGTGCATTTCAAGGGCGCTTTGTGCGACTGGTTGAGAACTGGTCAAGTGCTCTCCTGAAACATGCAAGCGCGCAAGGACTGAGGTCCAGCAAATTGGAAGTCTTATTAAAAGAGAGCTGGCTGGCTTGTTAACCAGTGATTTACAGTCAAACCCTAAATCCACCCTTTCTCAACTTCAGTCATATTGACTTTGGTCAGCTCAGCTCTGCCTCCGCCCACGGTTCAACTCCAGCCGTGCTGATTAATAGGTGGCTTTGTAGGAGTTTATCCATCAATCTCTTACTACAAAGCTCCAACCACTGACAAACTACCCTATGGAACCCATTACATATTAGTGCATTGAGTAATTGAGTCTGTCTGCTCTATAGAACTTGCTTCCAGGACTGGCTTTCCAAACTGCGGGGAGTGGAGTACCGGATCACAAGGTGCAGGTGAGGAAGGAAGAAGAGCTCAAGTCTTGGCTACACTTTTCTACCTGCTAATTTATCTTGATTGCTTCCCGCTCGTTTATCTTGACTCTTTTCCAAGCTGCTCTTTTAGCTAATAGGGGGGAAGATCTTGGCTAATTACCAGAGGAAACTCTACTGGGGAAACACTAATGAGTCTGGGTGATATCATCATCAGTCTGCTTGTAAAAAATTTGACGGCTGCAAAGGCAGTTTTGAAACCATCGCCAAGGTCAGTGCTCAAAGTGTCGGAGCAGTTGAGTAACCCTCTAAAATTTTTATTGGGCCCCTTATATAAGGGTACTGACACAACTGTGCACTCTTGGCTCACAGAAAGATCTGATTTCCTATAGATGCAGCACAGCTGCTTCATCATTTCCATCAGAAATTACATTCTACTTTATTTCATTTCACTGTTTGACCATGATTTTCAGTAGATTGCATGTTCATGTCTTGGCATAACCCACAACTATATTACCTCTTGGCATAACCCATAACCCAGCCCAGGTTTAGATATGACCACATATCTCAGACTAACCCAGACTTGCATGTATAAGTCCAAGGAGAATACAGATACAGATCACAAACTAGGGATGAACTTGGTTATTTGAATATTGTCACTGTCCAAAGAAAAACAAGTATCTCCAAAATGGCAAAAAGTCAATGGAACCTGACTTTTTTCTAAGCAATTATGCGCCATTTCTTTTGGTACATTCAATATGATCTTTTACACATTGATAATTGCAGCTGTTGTTTTCAAATGATGCATACACGTAAACATCAACAAAAATCGAGAAGGGAAGTTTAAAAGCTGCTTGATGGCTGTAGAGGTAAAGCTGTAGTACCCTAAATCTAGTGCTACCTAACATCCACTACCACCTTAAATTGACTGCTACCTTAAATCCTCTGCTATCTTAATTACTCGGATTCCTTACATCTACCCTAAATCCACCGCCACATAAGTTCATTGCTATCTTACATCTACTGATACCTTAAATTCACTGCCACCTTAAATCCACTGCTACCTTAAATTTCCTACTACCTTAAATCCACTGCCATCTTAAATTCACTGCTACTTTAATTCCAATAGATTTGGCAGACTTTTGGAGTATGTCTGCGGGAATTTGTGCCCATTTAGTCAAAACAGAGAGTTGGTGATGCCAGACACTGACGTTGGACAAGAAGACCATGGCTCACAACTGATGTGTTCCAGTTCATCCCAGAGGTGTTCAGTGGGGTTGACGTAAAAGCTCTGTGCAAGTTGCATTAGTTCCTCCATATTATACTTATCAAATTGTGTCTTTATGGACCTTGCACATGGACACGGTCAGACTGGAACAGGAAAGGGCCTTCCGCAAACTGTTGCCATAAAGTTGTAAGCATACAACCGTTTTCAATGCAAAGACCCCTTAACTGAAACTAAGGGGCCAAGCCCAAACCCTGAGAAACTGACCCAGCTCATTATCTGCCCACCACCGTACTTTACTGTTGGCACTATGCATTCTGGAGACGACCAATTAATCTGTGTGTGGAGGCATCGTAGTCAGCGCTAAGATTAACAGTTTGTTGTCACGCGTCACACGTCCAGAAAGCCTGGTGTCACTCCACCTCCACCCCTACCGCAACATGGTGGGGTGGGTTCTGGCATGAGACTGCAACAGAATTAAAATCAAAACTAACTAATGCCAGGCATTTCTTTTGAGCCAATGTCACACATAAGATTGTTTTTGAGTGCTAGTCGCTAGTGTAAATACTTCATCCTAAAAAGAACACTATTAGGCGTCCGTCCAGGTATTGCACCTGTGAGGAGTGGGAGTTGAAAAACTGGATAAACCAGCCTAAAACCAGACATGTGGCCACCCTACTGTTTAGAGCTAGCTGCTGCTAATGCTGCTCAGTTCACTTGAAACATGTTTAGCTTAGCTGTTAGCTACCCTCGGTTATTTCACTCTACAACTGAACCTCTAAAGCGAGTTCATCTTCAGACCGGTATATCTGAACTTTCTATTATACATGAGGCTCATTCTGATGTAAACATACCTCACTACAATCACTACACCCACATTTATACTCAGAGTTGGCTGGGTTTTGCTCCATAGTGTTACCCGCCGCCATTTTCTCTGGCTGAAGCAGGCTGAGAGCTGGAGAGGTCGCAGTACATGATGGGATACAGTACACCATGAAGATAGCTCCCCCTGTGTATTAGAAACTCTGACTGCAGTGGTACACCATCCGGGTATCTTCAGTGCACTACAGATTTACACTTTGGTCACATACTGCATACCACATACTACTTTTAGGTAGATTTAGTACATGAGTAGTATGTAGTATGCCATTTTGAATACAGCCTTTGTCTGGGGAGATGAGATCCAGCAGAAGAAATACTTTCCTGCTTGCGTTTCTAATAAAATGACCTTTGAAAAGCTTTGCTGGGGAATCTGTTTTTGCCAGTACACAAGAAAAAGCGATGGTACACCAAAAAGCATCACTGGTCCCACATTCCAGCCCACTTCAAACACTGACCAAGCTATTTCAGGTTAGCATTTCACGTTGCCCTCCAGCTAAACTAAGAATTTGGCACTTCATCACATAGTAACAGCGAAAATCAGAGCAACTCTCCTCACTAGAGTAGGTGGGTTGCATCATCTTATGACAACGACAAGCCTTCTCGGTTTTCCGTTTGTAGCTCCGGGGCACCGACTGTTACCAATCGATTTTTGGAGCGTCTGAAGAAACAGGGGCGCGGGAGGTTTTTAATTCAAACACTTCTCTGCTTTCTCCCCTCCCTCCACCCAAAGAGAAGGAAAAAAAAACATGTGAGAGGAGTACTGGCTGTATATCTGAGGTTAGCTTTTGATGTTGGCCTAACCTGAGACACTTAGTTTAAAGGAATGACGAAAAAATCCTTCCCACAGTCCTCTTCACCTTTGCCTCTCAGAGCTCTGAAAAGGATATGGGATGTCTCTTATCTTCTTCTTCCTCCTCTCCGCGCCACTTCTTGTCCTACTCTTTAAGGCTCGTCTTTTTCCATCATCTATGCCATTTTGCCATCTGCTCTCGCCATTTTTGTACTTTGTTGTAATAACTGTTGTAATAAATGAGACGACTTATAAACTTAAACATACCAATTTATGGTGAATCACCAATAACGCTCCATGCTGTGGTCTGTAACGTAAAACTAGCTATTAGTGGAATCCTCTTTCTATTTCATTGACATACAGTGTTGGCACCATTGTGGTGCGGTGGGTGGCGCAGCGGGTAGCACTGACAACTCTGGATTAAAGTCGTCCAGGATCCTGTTAAAGATGTGGGAGCTGAAGTTCCAGTTTGCCAGCTTGTTCTGTGAATTTTCCATTCCACCTTAAATAGTGCCATAGTTACATTCTGGCACCTGTACAAGCTACAACATTTACGGTGGAGCGGAGCGTTCCATTAAGAAGCTGGTGAACAGGAAGCGACTTTAGCCTTTTAGAGATCAACATCAACCATGTACCGCTGACAGTTGGGTTCTATGGGAAGGGTATGGAAAGTGCCAACATTCCCTTCACAGCCTGGAACGCTAGATTGCTCCATATAGTCCACCATTTTGGTTGCTGTAGCTCCGTTGTGGTTGTAGTATTGTACTCTTTCGTGAATTTGTGGTCTTTATGGTTTGATTTTGTTCTGTGTTCTGTCTCCTGGTTATCTGTCTCACCTGCTTCTACTCTGTAGCCCCGCCCGCTCGTTACCCCCAGGCTTTTCTTGTTTGTTCTCTGCGTGTTTATGGCCCTTGTGTTTGTTCTGCCGCTGTTTGCTGTAATGTGTTCTCTGCTTCTGGTCCTGTGTGTTTAATTGTGGATTGATTTTCTTCTGTCTTATCAATAAACCCACCAGCTTCCTCACGCATCCTGCCTCTACGTCTCTCCCATACCTGTCCCAAACCTCTACTTCACCACTTTAGCTTTTAATAACATTGCAAACTAAGAATAAATAATGAGCAGATCAGCTTGTAAAGCCAGTCAAAGCACATTCGCTCCCTGTAAGAACACTACAGACGAGTTCAGAGACGTTTAGTGGAGAACATACTTTATCCAAACGATCATCTACATCCTTTTTATAGATGACTATTATCAGCTGTCAAACACACCCCTTGGAAGCAGCCAAGATCTCCCTTTTCAGCCTGAGGGAGTAGCTGCCTAGCTAGCTAATCTTAGTTTAACAGGTGCTGTGGACTGTTTTCTTCTTATTCTGCTTTTTTGTTTATTCAGCTAAAAATCTGCTGTGCATGTTTAATTCCAAGTGCTTGTCAGCTACTTAGGATTGGTTTCATACAGTCTACCTGTATTAAATCTGGTTTGGAGGTAAACAGTCATACCAGGCTGTGATACAGGAAATCTAGTCTGATGGTGATACACCATAAACAATCTTTCCATCTTACTCGGGTTTGTTTTTGTTTTCACTTTATTTGTTTTTTACACTTTTTAATATTCTTATTTAATTTATCACACACGGACAGTTATTTAAAAATGCTGTTAGTTCTCATTCCTCTCTCTGTCCGTCTGTCTCTCTGTCTCTCTCTCACTGTCCCTCTGTCTCTCTCTGTCCTTTTCTCAATCTCTCTCTCTCTCTCTCTCTCTCT
>CM067496.1:17120946-17167837 GCA_034552555.1 Semaprochilodus insignis
GTTGTGGGGGGTGTGGGGGGGTTTGGGAGGGTTTGGGAGGGAATGCAAATGTCTGCTGAAGATAGTGAGCCAGCCAATCAGGGTTGACATATGGAGCAGGCTTTGGAGAGAGCTCCTTCAGCCTGTCTCTTATCAGAGAGAACGTTGCTTTCACTCTGATTGAATGACTAATCTCTCCTCTTGACAGAACACCAGAGAGAGAGAGAGCGAGTGAGAGTGTGTGTCTGTGTGTGTGAGTGTGTGTGCAGGTGTGTGTATGTGTGTGAGGTAGACAGTGAGAGAGTTTAAATGCACAGGGGGTACAGTGAACCAAACCAACGAATAAAAGAACAATTGCCCGAGGCACCGGAGCCTGAGGGAGAGGGAGAATTAACGAGAGAGCGGGAGGGAGGGAGAAAGGAGCATTTGGAGGGGTTTTGTGACAAGGAAGAGGAGTTCTTACATGCACTTCTCCATGCAGGCTATGCAAACGAAAAAAATAACAACTGATGTTCTTCAGCAGACGAAGTAAGGCCATATTAATGCATGACACTTTCAGAGCTACTCTACCAGCCACAAAAAAGGAGTGCTTTGCTGGAGGAAAGAGCGAAGGGATGGGGGAGAGGGAGAAAGAACAAGAGAGAGATCCGCTGAGCCTTGTGTGAGTCTGGACTCCGGTGTGTCAGTTCACATCATATGTACTGTAGACTGAGCCATAGAGTCAGTTGTAAACAAGTCAAGGCTTCCAGAGAGTTGCTACACATCAAGGTCCTATATGTATTGGTTGTTTTAGAGCAGTTGTTCTCAATGCGCAGCCTGGAGTGCATTATGGGAGAATTGGTATTTTTTGCTCTTGGGGTCCCCCTACTGGTGTAAAAGGGTTATTCACTTTTACACCCCTGTGGTAAATACAAATCGGTCTTTGAGCCCCCCTCCAGACAGCTGTACACATGCATTGGTTGACGAGTGTTGTTGACTGAAGTGACGTACGTGCCGCACAGTGGGGTCAGCTTCTGCCAGGGAATACCGGCAAAGATGATATCAAAAGAGAACCATGTCAACTTACAAGGTAACAGGATTATAAGCACACTGGACAAACAATTAGTCACTCAGTTAATTGAGTGTTTAAGATGGTAGTAGTAACTTCAGGTTCCTGCAGATGGCGCTGCATGAGGATGATGGGGCTATAAATACCTGCGGGGTGTGAGTGACGGGATTCATAGATTGGGAAGAGGTGGTACAGTGCAGTGAATGTCTCGTTCCATGTGTGGAAAATGGCTCCAAAGCAGATGTTAATGATTGGCTAAAAGGAGTGACTGCATTTGGGCGTGTCAAAGACCATAGTCTGAAGGAAGTAGCTGAATCTGCAGGTGTATGGATGCGTACAATCATATAGGTCTACCAGCAGTGGCGAAAATCCCAGTCTACAGGAAATTGTCCCCGGTATTGTGCCAGGGAAGGCATCCACCAAATCTGGCCCAACTGTACAATTCTTTAAAGCAAGAGTCTCTGAACATTGATGTGGTCTTGTCCAGTACATGCCAAATCCAATCACAGCTGTTATTGGTGCTTGTGGAGGTATTACACACTATTAGGTACGTTTCAGTCACAGGTGAGCTTATTAAAGGGGGTTGCAAATTTTTCAGGGCTTATTTGGCATAACATTTACAAAGACTGACCAAACCTTTTGCTGTGAGATGAATTCATTTCTTTGCATGTGAGGTCATAACATCTGGAAAAACAGGGATGACACAAATAAGGTTACAGCTTACATGAACACTCTACTGTCGGATTTCATTGTTTTCCTGTTAGCCGTGAGACTTAGATCACTTTATCTCTTTTAGCTCTCACCAAAGAGTAAAAGCCAGTCTGAGATTTACTCCTGTTTACTCACTCTCTCTTTTGGGTATTCTGACCATATCTTCTTTGGTCTCTTCGCAGCCTCTGTCATGATGCCCAGACTGGAAATACTGAGCTAACTTCTTCTTATAGCTAGTTGAAGACCCATAGTTGTTGACGTGGTGCCGCAAAGTGTTACAAACTTACAATGCACTACATCCGGTGTTGCGGAACCACACTGGCAATGACAGAGACGCTCTTCTCACTATTATAAGTCAGTGTGATGATAAAGATGATGATAAAGCTGTTATTTTAAGGTAAAGGTGTTAGGTAATGTTGCTTTAATTCACCCGACCCGACTCCTGACAGACTGGTGAAAAATTAGCTGTTGACTTGAAACTGGTATGTAAGTTTGGGGAAACAGCAAAAATGTACAGGACCGGGTAGATTGTTTATTGTCTGTGGTCGGGGACCAGTGTTTGTGACTGGGGTTCCAGAACTGGGAGCAAATGTATGAGCTTTGGAAACGCTTTGGAAGCAATCTTTGAATGTTTCCGGAATATGGAACCAAACTCTGGGATTGGACT
The DNA here is from genome assembly GCA_034552555.1 of Semaprochilodus insignis. Taxonomy (NCBI): domain Eukaryota; kingdom Metazoa; phylum Chordata; class Actinopteri; order Characiformes; family Prochilodontidae; genus Semaprochilodus; species Semaprochilodus insignis. The sequence continues at coordinate 17,123,352 of CM067496.1, forward strand.
AATGTCTGTGATTCGACACCACTGTCTGGGATTGGAAACCAGTGTTGAGGACTGGTTGTCTAGCACTGGAGATCAAGGTTGGAAACAATGTCTGGGATAGGGGCCCTTTGGCAAGAGGGACCAAGGTCTGGAATTTCTGTCTTGGGTTAAGGACAGCAATCTGGGATTGAGAACAGTTGTCTAGTGTTAGGAACTTTTATCTAAGACTAGGGAACAATGTCTGGGATTGGGAATCAATACACCATAAGGACAAAAGTTTTTCGGACACACTTCTTAATCACTGATCTCAGGTGTTTCATTCAGTCCTATTCAGGGACTTTTCTACCTTGACTTTGTCCTAGTGCATAAGGCAAAGGCCCATCAAGGCAATGCTGGGTGAGTTTGATATGGAAGAACTTGACTGATCCACGCAGAGCCTTGATCTCAAGACCTTTGAAATGAAGACTCCTTCGAACACCTTTGGGATGAGCTAGAACGGAGATTGCAAGCCAGGACCTCTTGTACAACATGAGTGTCTGACCTCAGAAATACTCTTCTAGATGAATGAGCAAACATTCCCACAGACACACTCCACAATCTTGTAGAAAGCATTCCCAGAAGAGTGGAAGCTGCAAAGGTCCACCTCCATATTACTGCCTATGGATTTAGAATAGGATGCCATAAAAATCTTAGAAGCGCAGTGTTTAGGTTTCCCAATACATTTGTCCATATAGTTTATCTGGCATTAGATGAATCTATGTGACTAAGGGCCAATGTCTGAGATTGGGAACCAATGTCTGGTGTTGGGGACTTTAAAGATCTTTGTCTGAGATTGAGGACCAACATCTGGGATTAAGGAGCAGTGCCTCGGAATATGCATACAGGTTGGATCTGCTCTTCAAACTGACCACATATATGTACTCATTTAGATAGAGAAGAAACAGCAGCCTTGTAATCAGTCAAGAATACTTTGCCAAAGTTGTGCTCAGGGTTTTGACAGGGTTCTGGTCAGAGATACCTGTGAAGCTGCTTTGTGACAGCCTCTATTGTCTGAAGATCCACAACCGAATTACACCGCAAGGGCGATAAATCCCCTGGCACAGTGAAAGTGACACTGAATGACAAAGGGAGCTGACAGGTGTCAAGAAAAGAGGTGGAGGCAAAAATGACTAATTGTCATACTGCCTGAAGCAACCTGAGTAAGTGAACACGCTGGCCATTTGAGCTTTGCTCCACTTAATAAGGAATTAAACTCAGTAATGTGCTGATAAACGCTGACGCCATTGATTCCGGCTACGAAACAAATCTGGAGAAATTAATTATAGATTAATATGATTGTTGGCAGCACTGTTAATTATACATCACATCAAGTTGCGTTAATGGGTCTCAGCAAGCTGTAGATATTCAGATGGGACCCCTTGCAGCACTGTAGCAATAAGGTTCAATAGACCTAATGCAGTTCTGTGTGATATAATGTACTTACTAAACGAGACAAGCAAATGTTAAATGCTTCTGGCTTTGAGCACCTAGACTTTAAGCCATACTCTAATTGTTTCCCCATATTCAAATTAGTCAGTATATTCCTAAAATGAGGCAGAGTATATTATAATGTGTTTTTAATGTGGCCTATTAAAATTGAATGGGAATGTAAGATCTACAGAAATTGCAACCAGATTTCAATCAGATCTGGAATCAGTGTACAATGAGGACCAAAACTGAGTCCCCTGTGACTGAAACGTATCTAATAGCATGTAATACCTCCACAAGCTCCAATAACAGCTGGCATTGGATTTGGCATGGACTGGACAAGTTTCTGGATGTAGACCACATCAGTGTTCAGACACTCTTGCATCAAAGAATTGCTCAGTTGGACCAGATTTGGTGGATGCCTTCCCTGGCACAATTCCCATGAGAATTTTCTTGTAGACTGGGATTTTCGCCACTGCTGGTAGACCCGTATGACGTTCGTGGTCAGTCGGCCTCCGCTGTGGAAAGTGATCGAAAGATAGGCCAATACCCCACAATTAAGCCCACTAAAGACAAGTCTGGCATACGGCAGGCTTTTTCAGTCTGGATTATTTCAGGAGTAAATACTCTCATCAGCAAAACATAAAAGATATTTACTGAACTACACATACAGAAGTAGTGTCTCTCAGTATGGAGTCAGGCCGCCATGTTTCAGCATGGAGTTGTCGAGGTTCCTAATGGTGTCCAGTGATAATCCATCCCATGCAGCTTGAATATTCTCACACAGTTCCTGCAGATGTTGCGGTAGGGGTGGAGGTGGAGTGACATCAGGCCTTCTGGACGTGTGACGCACAACAACAAACCGTTCATCTTGGTGCTGACCACGGTGCCTCCACACACAGATTCGTTGGTCATCTCTGCCAAGACAAAAGAAGGACTCATCTTTGAAGATGACCCGCTGCCATTCTGAGTCACTCCATGACAGTCTGGCACGACAGCATCACAGTCTTTGATGATGTTGACGTGGTGTTAAGGGCAGTTGTTGTAACGGTCTGCGTGCATGTAGTCCTGCGTCGTGCAGCCGTCTGCCAATGGTGCTGGCACTAACAGGATGATGCATAAACGGCATCACTGCCCACTGAATGCCTGCAGGCGTGGCTGTTGGGTCAGTCAGGTACAGCGATAAGGCCCGTCCTTGCTTACATTACATGCACAGCCGAGTGTGAAACTTGAATCATCAGTATGTCTCACAATGTCAAACCTACCCACCAAGTTTCATTCCTGTCGGTTGATTACTTCTGGATGCAGTTATTTGTGCAACTATTGTTTTGATGATAGTTTGATGAGCATAATTTCTATGTGAATATAGTATGACAAATTTCATACTTTCTGGGGACTGCTGTATATTGACTATAAGAAGGTCAGTGGATATCAATGTTGGTGACCACTGTCCATCCACTTAGTGCTAGCACAATTTATAGCCTAATCGCTTTGTTCGCTTACCAAATCTCCAGCATGTGTTGAGAAGTTTCAGAATGTGTTGCATGAGATTTGATGTCATCCCCACCTGACCCACGCACCTCCGTACCCTGACCCTCTGCCCACCAGCAGAATTGATTGCCTGGTCATAGAGCTGAATAAGTTTAGTGTCGGCTGCTGGTAAAATGCATTTAAAATGTATTCCATCACAAACAGTATTCTGGACACACCTGTATATGTTGACATATGATAAGGAAAGCCGTACTTGGGTGCATGGGGTATCCATTATTTATCCATTGTTCAAGTTGAGGGTATGTGCAGTCCTGCCATGTAATGCATCACACAGTGCAATAACAGATATACATGGCTACAGCGTGTGCATTCAGCATGTATATATTGCACCTAGAAGGAATCAACCAACAGCAATGAAACTTGGTGGGTAGGTTTGACACCATGAGACATGGGAATGATTCAAGTTTCATGCTCGACCATGCATGTGACATTATCACTGTACCTGACTGGCTATATAAGGTTGTCCTGTTGCACATGCTTTCCATTCTGACTCATGCTGTTGTGTTAGTAGCATCCTTCGTAAGAGAAGTATGTCCCAGAGAAGAGTTCAAAAGCAATACCAGCAGTTGGAAGAGCTCAAGAGTGGTCGCATCATAGGGCTCAGGGAAGCAGAATGGTCTTATCGATTCCAGCAGCACTGCTGTGTCTGATCCACTCACACCAGCACAACACACACTAACACACCACCACCACGTCAGTGACACTGCAGTGCTGAGAATGATCCACCACCCACATAATACTTGCTCTGTGGTGGTCCTGTGGGGCTCCTGACCATTGAAGAACAGGCTAATAAAGTATACAGAGAAACAGATGGACTACAGTCTGTAACTGTAGAACTACAGAGTGCTCCTGTATGGTGATAACATGGATAAAGAGTGTAGATACATTGAGGTAGTCACAATGTTATGCCTGATCGGTATATATAACTCATTCAAACTTATAAATCTTATTCTTTATGGAGGTAAATTGTTTGTCCTAGAACCAGGGGATTTATATTATATTCAACCATTCAACAAACCACTCAGGGAGGTCCTGGGATATATATAAATATATAAAGACCCATGTGTGCTTAATTAGAATGGAGTTTGTATTTTTATATTTTCAACATCTGCAGTAGTCAGAAACTGATTAAGATTCTGACATTTGACAATGTTTTCATTTTTTCAGATTTGTTCTTAGTAAAGAACACTATATGCACTCACTCAATAGCACAAGTGTGTGAACAGTTCTGAATCTGACATAAACAATTTTTTGGATCTTTCTCAAGAACAAATTAAAAAAACTAAAAAAAAAAAGCTTAGCAAATAAGTTTAAATAAATATTAATGAATGAGGCCCAATGTTTTTCCAACTTAAAATAATAGTCAAAAAATTATCTACTGTCATAATATATAAACCATTATATCTGCTGGTCAGTGTGCGTTTCAGTGCTAAATCACGCGGCGTGACTGTGGGCGACACGATTGGCTACTGCTCAACATATCCACTTAGTCTACAACTAGAAAGCAGAGAGTTAATGTGCATCGTCATTACTTGCCCCATTATAGCACAGTACAACACATTCTGTCTGATATACATTACCCAAAATATACGCTGCTTAAAACACCTCTTCCTTGTCTCTGAACTCAACTGAATGCAACTGTCACGTCCTGTCTAGCCTGTTTTCCTGTTTTCTCTGGTTTTCTGTTTGTCCTGTCACTTCCATGTGCCTTTTGTTGTCTTGTTCCATGTGCTTCTGTTTGTTTTGGTTTTTGGCTCCTCCTGTCTCCGCCCCCTTGTCAGCCCCCTCACCTGTCCCTAGTTTGTAGCTCCGCCCCTTCCCAGGTGTTCCTTGTTAGTCCTTGTTCACTTATACTCCCTGTAGTCCCCTGTGTTCTTGCTTGGTGTTTTGTTTCCCTGTTGGTTGTTTGTTCCCCTGCCGGTGTTTTGTTTCCCTGCTGGTCGTTTGTTCCCCTGCCAGTTGTTTGTCTCCATGTCAGTTGTTTTTGTAATCCTGTTCAGTTGTTTCTTAGTTTGTTAGTTTTTTTCTTTGGTTTTGTTTTGTCTTATTTGTTCTGTTTATTAAATCCTTGCACCTATATCCTGCCTCCTCGTCTTGACCCCACGTGACAGCAACAAATGGTTCTTTGGATTGTTGATTGGTTCATTTACGAAGTTAGTCTACGACTAGAAAACAGTTACTGTGCATCGTCATTAAAGCACAGTACATTATAGCACAGCCTCATTATAGCACAGTACAACATTTTCTGTTTGATGTACACTACCCTAAATAAATGAATGAATGAATGAATGAATGAATAAATAAATGAATGAATGAATTAATGAAAAAAATGACATCACTGGTCACATCATAGATACGCTGCTTAAAACACTCTTCCTTGTCCCTGAATCCACTTGCAACAAATGGTTCTTTGGATTGCTGACTGGTTCATTCTCTGTGATAGAAAACCTGTTGTGTATAGTTCTTTAAGGAACCTTTTTAAAAATGGTTCTACTATAAAGAACCAAAAGAAAAGCCATTGTCAAAGACATCATAGAACATGTTTCGGTTACTAAACAGACCCCTCTAGACTAAGAATGCACCATTACTATAGAATATGACTCCATGCCAATGTAAATGCACAGACTGTAAATACATGTAACTGTAATTCATTCAATGCCATTTAAACAACCCAGCAAATCTACCTAAACAGTTAATCACGATCAGCTACTGAGCCCTTTAAACCAGACCTGCACCTGCACCTTCACTGGCTTGTAGTTGAGTCTTTTAGCTACTTAACACGTTCTAGACTTAACGATGCTGCTAACGTCAATGGCCTTGATGGCCGTTTTGCAGTAAGTGTACTCACTAGCTTCCCATTAAACAAAAAGCCAGAGAAATACAAGTTATAAAAAGGATCCACGAGCAGACTAAATATATTAACAGGCTCGTACACACATACGCAAACACATGCAGATGGTTAGAGTTGAGGGTGGCAGTAACATCATCATTTTCCTCTCTGTTGAGACTAAACACTGAGCCTAGAGTCAGCATGTCTTCTTTCTGCACAGTAAACACAGCTGTACGCTGGCGCTTCTTTCAAAGAGCTGCAGCTAACTTTCGTTTGTGTGTGTGTGTATGTGTGTGTGTGTGTGCGTGTGTGTGTGCGCGTGTGCGAACAACACCAGCTCCCCTAAAGCAATTTTCTACCATATGAAACCCTAATAGCTGAGTGTCCTTTCTAACAGCTTTTAACTGTTCAGCCATCCTTCATATCAGCTTGGCATAGGCTGCTGCAGTCCGAATGCCTCAGCACTCAGTGAGCTTTTTAGGAATATCAATGAGCTTTTTAGGAAGCTACTTTGCGTTTTCCGTTACTAGCCTGTTCTTCAATGGTCAGGACCCCCACAGGACCACCACAGAGCAGGTATTATGAGGGTGGTGGATCATTCTTGGCACTGCAGTGACACTGACGTGGTGGTGGTGTGTTAGTGTGTGTTGTGCTGGTGTGAGAGGATCAGACACAGCAGTGCTGCTGGAGTCGATAAAATCCTCCTGCTTACCGGAGCCCTGTGATGCGACCCCTCTTGAACTTTTCCAACTGCTGACACTGCTTTCGTTGCTACTCGTCTCTGAGGAACACTTTGCTTAAAAAGGATGATACCAACAAAACAGCATGAGTCAGAATGGAAAGCACGCTCAACAGGACGACCTTATATAGTCAGTCAGGTGCAGCAATAAGGCCCTGCTTGCTTATGTCACATGTGCCCCTCATATCTGTTTGGTGTAGGACTGCCTTAGACTTTGAAGCCATTTTCCACACATGGAACGAGACATTCACTGCACTGTAGCACCTCTTCTCAATCTATGGATCCCGTCACTCACACCCCGCAGGTGTTTATAGCCCCATCATCCTCATGCAGAGAATAACTTCACCTGAAGTTACTACCACCTTAAGCACGCAAGGTAATAAGGGTTGGTCCTGTGATCTTATAATATAGTTATCATGTATATACTGTACATTACTTGCTTGCATATAAGGACCATATTGAAACCGGACTCCTTTTACCTGGGGACAGAGGTGCAGGCTCAAGTCTCGTGCCTCAGACTCTCAGGTTTTCGGCTCTTGAAATTTAGGCTTGTAGACAACAGGAACAAAGCTGATCATATTAGGACTGCCAGCCATTTCCTAAGTTGACCTCTGTGTATGCCTGTCTGTTTTGTTGAGGTTGTGTATACTCATTACTACAGTGCTGTTCTATCGCAGCTCACAGCGTCAGGTTTCATATACAAGACATAATGAGCTTTTCATTATAGAAAAAGCTTCAGTCTAAAGGACAGACCTTATGCACTACAGGCAGTGAATGCACTCCGTAGTTCTACAGTTACAGACTGTAGTCCATCTGTTTCTCTGTATACTTTATTACTCTGTTCTTCAATGGTCAGGACCCCCACAGGACCACCACAGAGCAGGTATTACAGGGGTGGTGGATCATTCTCAGCCCTACAGTGACACTGACGTGGTGGTGATGTGTCATCACCAAATCATCCACCAACCAAAACTATCCAGCCAACAGCCTCCTGTGGGCAGTGTCCTGTGGGTAGCTTCCTGGGGTGCAGCGACTTGTGACCACTGAGGAAGGACTAGAGGATAACCAACACTGCACTGTGCAGCAGCAGATGAGCTATCGTCTCTGACTGTACATCTACAAGGTGGACCAGCAAGGTAGGAGTGTCTAGTAGAGTGGACAGTGACTGGACACAGTGTTTAAACACTCCAGCAGCACTGCTGTGTCTGATCCACTCACACCAGCACAACGCACACTAACACACCACCACCACGTCAGTCTCACTGCAGTACTGAGAATGAGCCACAACCCACATAATACCTGCTCTGTGGTGGTCCTTGGGGGTCCTGACCACTGAAGAACAGATTAACAAAGCTGGAAACTGTTGGACCTGACAGTTTTTTAGTAGGGTTTGCTTTGTACTACACATTGCCTATAATTAATAACGACTCTCTGCTTGAAACTGGACTCATGATTCAACTCGAGACCAGCACTCACACTTCAGACACTTGAGACGTGACACAGACATACATGAATCAACAGGAACATCAATGGGAACATCTCTGCCTAGAGACACATTGTGTCTTAAAAGCACAACTGGCGATTCTGGACTACAGTTGTTGATATTTGAGTTTGACAGTAAAACAAATACGCACCTTCGATCAGTGCTTCTGCAAATTTATGGACACACGTTCCCAAAGCTAACGACACTGTACTAGCAATCTTGTTTTCCTTTATTATTGTGGCAATAAAATCCTTCATTCATTGTGCAAATACCATTTATAAGGTTAGAACTAGCACAGACATTACCAAACAGGACGAAATGATACTGAATAGTCACCTATTGGTTCTGTGAATCAGTATCAGAGTAATCAAGTATCGAGTAATCAGAGTGACTCTCCATGTAGCTGAAGTCAGCTTCTTGTTTGCCAGCTCTTCCCGTTCCACCTTAAATGGTGCAGCACTTACATTCATGTCCCCAGCTTTTTGTTTATATTTGCCAGGTCCACCTTAAATGCTGCAGCAATTACATTTCCGTGCCTCAGCTTTTCGTTTTTATTTTCCCATTCCTGTTACACCTTAAATGGTGCAGCCGTTTTATTCTGATTCTGCAAATTTCTGTTTTAATTTTCTTGTTCCACCTTAAAAGGTACAGCAGGTACATTCCAGTGCCTCAGCTTTTTTTGTTGTAGTTGTTTTCATTTTTCCGTTCCACCTTAAATGGTGCAGGAGTTACTTTCCCGGGCCTCAGCTTTTTTCCACCTTAAATGGGACAGTAAATAGATTCTGATGCCTCAGCTTTTTGTTTTAATTGTCCTGTTCCACCTTAAATGTGCAGCAAGTTACATTCTGGCACTTCAGTCTACCTGTCCAGCTTCTTATTTGTACTTTCTTGTTCCACCTTAAATGATTAGTCTCAGATTATCCCTAGTCTAATATATTTGTACATGGTAGAGGCTTCCTTACATAGGACCCACCTGTCCGTGTACATTCTGTGTATATTTAATATACACTCATCATCAAAAGAATAGCTGCTCCCAGAAGGAAGTGTGGGATTGCAGTGCTACTGGGAAGGAAGATAAAGCTTACCAGGAACAATAAATGATGATACATTTAGACTGATATGGGTAATATTTATTGAGCTACACATACAGAAGCAGTGTCTCTCAGTATGGTGTCGGGCCGCCGTGTTTGCTAATGCAACATGCCAGACGTCTCGGCATGGAGTTGTAGAGGTTCCCAATGGTGTCCTGTGATAATCCACACACGGATTCATTGGTCGTTTCCACCATCTTTGGTGATGCTGACATGGTATTAAGGGCAGTTGTCGTAAAGCATTACTGCTCGTTTTGAATGTCCACAGTCGTGACTGTTGGGCCACTTTGCGAATGTCGGACAGTCCGCCGGTTCACTCTCTCCGTGGTTCATGCAGGTCTCCCAGATCCTTCATGCTGTTGGTACGTGCCTTCTTCTATCCACTGATTCCAACAGTGTGCTATGGTAGTATCTGCATGCTCGATATGGGGCACAATACGTCAATAAGACCATTCTGCTTCCTGGAACCCTACGATCCAACCCTTCTCAAATTCCTCCAACTGCTTTCGAACTGGCACATACTTCACTTGCAACAGATGCTCCCAACACAACAGCATGAGTCAGAATGGAAAGCTCACACAACAGGACAACCTTACAGTGTATAATCGGACAGAATGGACAGCTAGCGAACCGTGAGGAGATCTTCGCTGAACTTGACAACAAGTGTATTGATTTGAAACTGTGCCTTTGTGTATACTGTGCCTTTAAGTGATCAACAAGATGAACAATTTTAATCCAGTCCAAATCCAGCAGTGACCGCTGAGTTACAAGTCTGATAAATACTAATTATAGAGCAGATTGGTTCCTTTAATTCCCAGAAGCTCCCACAGTAATAACAACACCTGCTAATAGACAGGGCTGTTCAATGTGTCACTGTTATGGAGAGTCATGCCTGGCGTTTAACACCGTGCACATCCAGGCTAGGATCTTTCTGTGCTGTGCTAATATTTCATGTCCAAAAGTATTGAGGACACCTCTGCTAGCTAGCTATTGACTCACAACACTATTGTTATCCCACGGTGCCTCCTTGGTACACATTTCTTGTCTGCAAACCATTCCCACAGTTTCCCAAATATCAACACTGTTCCAACTCCGGAATTCAAAGAATGTTTGATCTGACCGGGAATGGTATGCTTGTATGAATGGTGTGTTTTCCATAGGAGCAGATCTTTCCAGACTTTTTTTCCCATTAAGAATGAAGGGATGGAAAAGCACACGCTCATCTACCGTACCTCATTGATTCTGATACACCATCTCAGGGCAGACCCCCAAGCACCCGCACTCGTTTGTTTGTCTTTTTTTTCCTCATCCCTCATTTGTCTCATACAGTCCCATTCATTTTAACCCCCCCCCAAACCCTATTGTTGCCTGTAACCTACAGACACCAAACTGCATGGACTTACTCAGGGCAGATCGCCAAACTCTATTCCACAGCCATACCGATCCTCACTCCTCTATGTGTTGTTTGCTCATCCCTCCTTCCTCCTGTAGACTCCCCTTCATTTTCACCAACACCTTGCCATCCGCCTAGCAGCAAGCCCGCATCAGATTTAAAACTCTGATGCTAGCCAATAAAGCCAAGAATGGACCAGCGCCTCCCTACCTTATGGCAATGGTTAAGAGTTGGAAGCATTTAGAGGGCTGACCTGCAGTTAGTTGGTAGGCGAGTCACATGACATCTTAAACCAATGAAATCCAAGGAGTGTCTTTTGACACAGACGTGAGCCAATGGCACACATAATATTGTTCACAAACATTTTCAATAGTACCTGAAAAAGAGGACTAATAGGCATCCGTCCAGGTACTGTGCCAGATCTCCAGTGGGAGATGAAAAACCGGACTGTCCGGCCTAAAACCAGACGTGTGGCCACCCTAGTGCTAACCTTATCTAGCTAGCTAAGGCAGAGCTAGTAAGTTAAGGCTAGCTATTGTCACTTCAGCTGAGCAGCACATAGAAACAACTAACAACTGGTACATGAAGATGTAGGTTAATAACAAGAAACACCCTATAAAAACCACTGTCTAGATCAAGGAGCTCCACAAATGGCCAATATGGATTTTGCCATTAAGGGCTAACTTTAACTGGGTTTTCTAGTTAGCTAACATTAAAGCCCACTGGCACCAAACTTTGCTTTTCTTCATTGGTGTAAGAACTGTAACTCACTGTACAAACTGCAGACACTTCCTCTTCTCTTACTTATCACATGGAAAGAGCTAGAATGATAATTGAGTAGTCTTGGCTTAAGCAACAAGGAACGCAGAACTGCAGCATTTGTTTTGGGGGTCTGCTGGCACATTTGGCCCCTGAAATGGCTATTTACGTCACACTTAACATCCCCATTGCTGTCACCCATTGCTGATGCTCTGGAGTAGAGACATATGAGCCTAAGGTCACCATGCCTAATATACCAAGCTTTGCCTGGAGGGGCACCCCTGCATTGGGCTGTGGAGCAGTGGAAGTGCATTCTTTAAAGTGATGGAGCATCATCCAATACCTTGGCAATAAAACTTCACAGCAATGTTCCAACATCTAGCGTAAAGCCTTCCCAGAAAAGTAGAGGCTGTTACTGCAGTAAACAAGGGAACAAACAATGCCCCTGTACGTGTCTACACAAAGTTGGACATATATACTTTAAAGGTTCTGTGCCAATAACAGATTGCCAGCAACAATTTAGGGCATTTTATTGTTAAGACTATATGACTTCAAATTCACATATCCCAACATCTTCATACTCCTGTCCACTGACAGCCAAATCTCTCTGTTGCTATATCTCTTGCTCCATCTGTTAATGAACACAAGTCTTCAACAAGTATGTCATTTTTTCTCCTCTCCTTTCATCTCATCCCATCAGCTTTCGTGGCTTGGCTTCCTTTATACAATCTCCCTGCTAACTTCAGCATCAGTTTATCATCCTCAGCAACCTAATTGCTTCTGACAGTTCTATTACTCCTTAGCCTGACCAGTACCAATTATTCTAGCGTCTTCCAGCAGATCTGGGCAAAACGAGCCCACGGTAAATCTGCATTCTGTGAAAATCTCTGGATTACCGACTAGAGAGCATGGCTTAGCTTCTTGCATTAAAATTCCTGGTATTAAAACCTTGGAGATATTCTACCTCGACCCAAATAGACCCATGGACATCCAGGTAAATGGCAAACTCCAATGCCAGCCAATTTCCTGGACTCAACTGAGCTAAACTGGACTAAAACATGTATTAGACTGAACTGTAATGTAAGTGGTGTAAGATATTAAGACAGTGTATATAATATATACTGTAATATACTCTAGTATATATTTGGCTAGAGCCTCACAAATTGTGGCACTAACAACACACTGTAATAACAGTACTTTTAAACTTCAATGAATCCTCAAAACTCTACAGAGTAAAATTCTGCCATCTAACCCGATCGGCAATCGTCCACCTCACCTCCAAGAGTTCTCCTGCTGTGCTTGCACATGAAATGAGGTGCCCAGGGTTTGTCCTGATCCCCGACAGGCATGCCGAAGTATGCTTTATAGGCCTCACACATCACAGCAGATGCTTTCACAGAGTACGTTTTCACTCTGGCCTTGATAAATTGCTGGAGCCTCTTGATGCCCTCTAAATAACCTGTAGCTCTGTGTCCACTATCCACTCACTCAGCTGGAACGACAACTGAAATGGCTGTTTTAACACACCTGCATTTATACTGATATGTACACTACCGGACAGTTCCAGACAGTTATAGAAAGTTCTAAACTCTAAGTTCTAAAAGTTCTAAAATTCTGGACAGTTATATACAGTAGACAGTTCTGGAGAGTTCTCACAGTTCTAGAAGCTACTTGAAGTCTACTCAGCACTGAATGTATCTTAGATGTTCTGGATAATAGAGAACTCTTCAAAACATCATTGGACTGACCGCGAAAGCAAAGTTTATGGGGACCAGTAGCCACTTACTGTACATTTTAGGCCTAAGGAATTAAGAAAACACACTTAGTACCCAGGAACAAGAGCAAAATTAACATCAAAATTAACATTTTTTTAACATCAAAATTAACATTTTTTTAACATCAAAATTAACATTTTTTTTTATAGTTGTTCAACTATATCCCTTACCTGTGTTTTTTTTTTTTTTTACTTAGTTTAAACTTATTTTAATATATGTTATTTACTTATTTTAACATATGTTATTTATCTGATTTCTTTTATCTGTGTTTTGGTTTTATGCATTCATGTGTAATCATTAGGTATTTTTATGTACAGCACTTCAGTCAAGGCAGGTTGTTTAAAAAGTGCTTTATAAAATAAAGTTTACTTACTTACTTACTTACTATCTGTAAAGTAGTGTTTTTAATCTTGGTAAGTTGCACCACAGTAATAAACCAGTAACAAACCAGCAGTTTATTTTTGAACATCGTAGTCAATAATGCATACAAGCTTAGAGCAGGCTTTGGGTTATGCAGTGTGTAGGACATGTATATTTTGGCACTGTAGCCATTTTTGTATGCAATATCTACTACTATGTGCTAATTCAACAGTACATACTTGATACTTTCTAGCATGTCTTATGTCTTTGCTGCAATGTTAAAATGATGTTAAAATGTTGCTAAGAGAATCTAATTTGATTGTCATAGAAGCAATACAGGGGTCAGGTACAGATGTTGGCCAATTAGGTCAGTAATATAAATAACGCTTCCCCTTCTCCAACTGGTCTTGATAAATTGGACACAGACAGAGCAGAATGTGTCTGCCGGATGCTGCAGTCTCTTGATGCCCTCTAAACTACCTGTAGCTCTGTATCCACTATCCACTCACTCAGCTGGAACATCAACTGAAATGGCTGTTTAACACACCTGTATTATATACTGCTATGTACACTACTGGACAGTGCCAGACAGTTCTAGAAAGTTCTACAAAATTCTCAAAATTGCTCCAAGTGTCCATCTTTTGCTGTTTCATCATTCTAATGGCTAATGCTTACCATTGGGTAAGTGCAGCTACTTTTCTTTTGTGCTGCCATTCAAAGTATCTTGCTGTACAAAAGCTCAGTCTGGTTCAGTGGCCTTAGAGTACTTCTTAAGGTCAGGATCTTTAGGCTCCTTGGCATCTGCTCGTGGTGGGGAAACCCCCGGAGCATTATTTCCTTCAAAAGTTTTATCTAATCGCATTATCTAATCTACACCTAATCTACTCCAGATTCTACTTATTATTCTTTTGACAATGTGGATAACAGTGCTGAACTAGGGTGGCCAGACGTCTAGGGTGAGCAGACAATTGGTGGTGCATTAAAAACATCCAAAAATCCAAAATTTTCCTAAATTTGGCAGCAGAGCAGACAGGCAGGTGTGCAACGTTGTGGTTCTTTCGTCCAACAGAGGGGGCTGCTGCTATCTACTAACCACTTCTATCCGAAACTCCACCAGAAGCTAGCAAGTGTCAAGTAAGTCCATAACATCACCATAAACATCTAGACTTGAGGTAGTGCTGGGATTAAAGGGGATTAGCAGGGGAGGGGTAATGGGATTGGAATTGTTCTACCTAGTATAGGCATACAGTGTACTTGAATGCAGCTTTCATGCAATCTACAAATAGTGCATCAGCACAATAGTGCAACTGCCTCACTTTTTCAGTCATCTATATGTAGTATATGGCATATGTTGATAGCAGCCATGTAGTCCAGGGGTGTGTTTAGGGTCTGGCTATATTGCCCATATTAATGTGCTCCCTAAATATTTAATACAGTATAAATATGGATTACAACCACTGCATGTTTTGATATAAGCATTTAAATTAGTGACCAATTTTATCAGGCAGCCTTCACTTTACAGTGCAGCTGTGACCATGGTCAAAATGTAGTATGTGTTCTTTCCTGTAATCTGAAAAGAAGATGTTATGGATGCAAAATGGCACATAATCTCAATTTTCCAAATTGACCAGTGCATTATAAAGCCATGTTTCTGCCTATCGTGTCTCACCTGAAAGTTAAAAGAACCTCAGCATAGGACAGCTCTGTTTCGTTCCTGGAACTGTATGTCCATGTCAAGAAACACTCAGGAACCTTTATGTATTTTTAAAAGCAGACTTAATGGACTACTTGCACCTCACTTTGACCTTCTCATAAAACCTCTTTGCCACTTCTTCCTCATTCCTTACAGAGGGCACTTTGGATGCGAGGCCACAACAAGTTGCTCCAAGCTACTGATTAAAAAAACAACACCCAGACCAATTCTCCTTTCTTCTCCGTGTTCTTTCTTACAGCACTCCTGGCTTGCTCTACAGTAAACCCCACCGACAGCTGGACATTGCAATTCTCCGTGCAGTGCAGCACACTGTCCTTGTGCTCTTAAACAAGGGTCTAATGACCGGCCAGCGGAGCCATTTATTTCCCACGGCATTCTCCAATCGACCTCTCCAGGTGCTTATCGCCACTTTACACTGACCGCAATCCCGCTGCCCGTTCTGTCCCCTCTGCCCTCCTCCTCCACTCTTCCTGGCCTGATTCGCCCTACACTTCATTCCATCAAAGGATTTTTATCTGAGGACATTACAGGGGAGACGTGGCTGGAGTGAGTCTCTTAAAAAATGGATTTCCGAGCTGTTTAGTTATTCTGAATGGAGCGCAGTTTGATGCAGTGGAACTCCACTCTACTTATCTCTGGTTGCTGTGAGTGAATGGGGATTGTAGTGTTTAATTTGCTCTTGGTTTATTTAATGATTTGCACTTGACTTTTTCTTTTCAGGCCCCTTGTTATGGCTATGTAATCCGATGGGTATGGAAGTCTGAAGTCATTTTGAAATTATCCGACTAATTAAATTAGGTAAAAAGTTATTATTTCATAAAAGATTGCAGTGCTATTGGGAAGGAAGATTATGACCGATATGGCCAATATTTATTGAGCTACACATACAGAAGTAGTGTCTCTCAGTATGGTGTCGGGCCGCCATATTTGCTAACACAACACGCCAGATGTTTTGGCATGGAGTTGTAGAGGTTCCTGATGGTGTCCTGTGATAATCCATCCCATGCAGCTTGAATATTCTCACACAGTTCCTGCAGATGGAGGTGGAGTGACACCAGGCCTTCTGGATGTGTGACGCATTACAACAAACCGGTCATCTTGGCATTACCCACGGTGCGTCTACACATGAATTCGTTGGTGGAGCAGGACTCATCACTGAAGATGCCATTCTAAATCACTCCATGACAGTCTGGCACAACACCATTGCAGTCTTTGGCAACATGCAGTGAACACCTCATTCCATGTGTGGAAAATGGCTCCAAAGCAGATGTTAATGATTGGTTAAAAGGAGTGACTGCATTTGGGAGTGCCAAAGACCATAGTATGAAGGAAGTAGCTGAATCTGCAGGTGTATGGAAGCTTACGGTCATACAGTTCTACCAGCAGTGGCTAAAATCCCAGTCTACAGGGAATTCTCCTCGGAATTGTGCAGGGAAGGCATCTACCAAATCTGGCCCAACTGTGCAATTCTTTGATGCAAAAGTGTCTGAACATTGATGTGGCCTACATCCAGAAACTTCCGGTCCAGTTTCCAATCACAGCTGTTCTTTGGGCTTGTGGAGCTATTACATGCTATTATGTACGTTTCAGTGTCGGTTGAACTTATGTGGAATTCTGGTTCCTTTGTTTAGTGGCTACTTTTAAACACCATTTCCCATACCAAGAAACCCCTCTTAGACCTGGAGTTCCTCATATGGACATGATCCAGAGTGATGCACCAATTCAGAGGTCTATTGCATACTGTAGTCGATCTGTTGCTGAACAATTGATTAACTGTTTGCTCAGTTGAGAAGGACCACTATAAGACCACCACTAAACACAGAACAATTATTAGAGCGGTTGCTGTCCACTTTATTAGAAGCTCCTACCTTGTTGGCCCACATTGCTGGTGTACACTTTCAGAATGAAAGGTACTAAACAGTCACTGGGGTGATACCCTCAGTGGTATGTATGCAGTACCTTAAGGTAGGGAACATAATTGTATCATATTCATTGCAAATATATTCATTTAAATTGCACTGACTCTATACAGCCCAATATTGTCTCCATACACTTGGCTACGCTAGATTATACAAATATGTGCTTTGTCTTTAAATAGGAAAAACGTATTTAAGGTACACAGTCGGACTTTAAAACCAGGATAGCCAATCTCTTGATGTACATTTGTGTTGGTCATCCTCTAGCCCTTCATCAGTGGTCATTTTCTCACCACAGGATGAGGTAGAGGGGGGCTGATAAACTGTGTAACAACAGATGGACTACAGTCAGTAACTGTAAATCTTCAAAGTGCACCTATATGGGGGGTGTATGTGATGAAATGGCCAAATGATTTTGCCTAGATTTTTTTTTTTTTTTTATGTGTGAGGTGTGCACTGGCAGCAAGGTGTGTGTGTGTGTGTACAGATGAGACAGCCAATTAAAATCACAAAGGGGTGCATCTATCTCATGGCCAAGGATCATTTGAGTGGGCTTTTGTTTTCTTGTTGACCCTAGGCTAAAAACAGGCCATTGAACAGTGAAGATGTGCTCATATTGTGGTTAAACGCAGACTGAAGACCATGTTTTTGTAAAGCACTGAAATGAGTGAGCTCTAACAGATGTACATATTGAAATGCTTTGTTTTTGGACTTATACTGGGCATAATGTTTTTACTCTCTAGGTATGAGCACTGGGTTGGGATTGCTAGGTAGAGCACTCCTGCTGTATTTCTTCTTTCTAGGTATCAGCGCTGGTCCTTGTTTAGGCAGCATCTGAGCTCAAGGTGACTTGGTTTACACCTTCTTGTACTAGCTAGAAAACATTCTCAGATGGAACGCTAAGCGCGGTCGTAAGTCACTATGGATAAGAGCGTCTGCTAAATGCCATAAATGTAACTGTACATGTAACTCAGTAAATGTAACTATGGATATTGGATGCTTGATTAGCCAAGTTGTTGAAATGGCAAGTGGCAAGAAGATGCTTTAGATGCAAAAAGCAAAGTTATCTTTTCTTGTCTCTCCTGTTTGGGAACACCTTGGGATTCCCACTTGAGAGCAGTAATGATAGGCAATGAGAGGTGCCGACTGAACTGTGACAGTGTGCGGAAATTGCTTAATGTGAGTATTAAATACCTGTGCCAGTATCCCAAATACACTAATCTGTAAAGTCATCTGGTGTCCTGTGATAATCCATCCCACGCAGTTTGAATATTCTCACACAGTTCCTGCAGATTGTCACACAGTGACACCAGGCCTTCTGAACGTGTGATGCATGACAACAAACCGGTCATCTTGGCGCTGACTGCAGTGCCTCCACATATGGATTCGTTGGTTGTCTCCTCCAAGACAAAAGCGGGACTCGTCACTGAAGATGACCCGCTGCCATTCTGAGTCACTCCATGACAGTCTGGCACGACACCATTGCAGTCTTTGGTGACGTTGACGTGGTGTTACGGGCAGCCGTTGTAACGGTCTGTGTGCATGTAGTCCTGTGTCGCGCAGCCGTATGCCAATGGTGCTGGCATTAACAGGATGACTCATGGAGGGCATCACTCCGCAATAGTGGCTGTTGGGTCAGTCAGGTACAGCGATAAGGCCCGTCCTTGCCTACATCACAAGCACGGCCGAGTGTGAAACCTGAATCATTCGCATGTCTCACAATAACAAACCTACCCACCAAGTTTCATTCTTGTTGGTTGATTCCTTCTGGGTGCAGCTATTTGTGCACCTATGCTTTTGAGGATGAGTGTATATTAGAGGTGGCGATATGGCAAAATATCCACCAAGAGTATATGTGGTATATCAGGATATATACTGTTTCAGACTCTCATCAGTTGGAGCTGTTAAGTGTAAGACTGTAGAGTCTTTAAAATCACCAGCAACATCCATTTAGTGGGGTGTGTCTAAACTTTTGACTACTGTGGTAATGCGATTTCAGCAGATGGAAATTCTGGGAAAACAAGGTGGAATTTCCCTGCAAGTTAAACCAACAGACCTTTCTTCCAATGTCCTCGGCCTAACAGAAGCATGGTAGTGCCCAGTCGCTTGTGGCTGAAAGCCAATGGCTTCATTCTTCCGCTTTAGTTTTCCTCCAGTGTTCTTGCCTTCTTTTTTGCTCACAGTCCTCTTTCTCTTCATCTCTCAAGCACTCTTTATCTCCTGTCTCCCTCTAACCCCTCTCGTTCTCTCTCTCAGCATTCACCCCGCCTTCCACTATTCCTCCTCCTAATTGTCTTCCACTTTCTCTCCTCCTCATCTCATCCCTCTCTATATCTGTGGACGTCTCATTTGTCAGAAACCTCGCTGGCCTTGTATCAACCTCCCTCTCCAGTGTGTGACAGCCTGCTAGCACGATTAATACCCTCTACTGACGCACACATGCACACGTGCACACACACACACACACACACACACACACACACACACACACACATATATATATAAAGAGAGAGAGAGAGAGAGAGAGAATTGTTCTCATCTGTGTCCTCCCCTATGAATTTCAAATGGCTAGAAAATCTTATCCATATATCACAGGCTTCATTAGTCTCTCAGCATCTGCGTGTGCAGATACATATATATGTATGACTGTGTGTGTGTGTGCACGTGTGCGTGTGTATGTTAGGGGGTTGGGGGCAATCAGGCCAGTGTGCTCATGGCTCATTTCCTTTCAATAATATCAAGATTGAAATTTTAAAACACTTGTGCTTACCGTTGCCATTCATCTCCAGAGGAAATGACCACCATTACACTGAATTAGCCTTACATGCACCTCTTTAGACAAAGAGAGATGAGGCAATGAGAGAGGAGTACTTTTAAAAGAATACATTTTAACAGCGGTGTATTACTGTGACCAACAACATCACAGCAGGTTTGAAATGTCAGTTAAACTGCCCACTGTGAACTGTGTCCTGGCAAAAGAGTCAATTGTTCAGTTTCAGTTTTCTAACAATACAAGTAGCTTTTCTTTCAGAATAGCTGCACCCAGAAGGAAGTGTGGGATTGCAGTGCTATTGGGAAGGAAGATAAAGGTTACCAGGAACAATAAATGATGATAAATTTAGACTGATATGGGAAATATTTATTGAGCTACACATACAGAAGTAGTGTCTTTCAGTATTGCGTCAGGCCCCCATGTTTGCTGACACAACATGCCGGACATCTTGGCATGGAGTTGTAGAGGTTCCTAATGGTGTCCTGTGATAATCCATCCCATGCAGCTTGAATATTCTCACACAGTTCCTGCAGATTGTGCGGTAGGGGTGGAGGTGGAGTGACACCAGGTCTTCTGGACGTGTGACACGTGACAACAAACCGTTTATTTTGGCGCTGACCACGGTGCCTCCACACACGGATTCGTTGGTCATCTCCACCAAGACAAAAGCGGGACTCGTCCCTGAAGATGACCTGCTGCCATTCTGAGTCACTCCATGATAGTCTGGCACGATACCATTGCAGTCTTTGGTGATGTTGACGTGGTGTTAAGGGCAGCCGTTGTAACGGTCTGTGTTCATGTAGTCCTGCGTGGTGCAGCCGTCTGCAAATGGTGCTGACTCATGGAGGGCATCACTGCTCGCTGAATGGAGGAGGGGAGTGGGGGGCGGGGTGCGGCTCGGACCCCCCATGTCTAAGATTGGTCTGAAGAATTTGATGGAGCCAGTCATTTAGAATGTGGTTTTACCGCGTCATAATTCATTCGCACACAGTTGAGAATATCTCTACTCGATTTGTCACTTGCCGCTAAATCGCAGCTACAAATGGTGTGCTCCAAAATCACTGGTCGCTTGTTGCTTGACTCTGTGTCACCTGCGTGTGTGTGTGTGTGTGAATGTAAAGATTTTGCGGTTAAAACGTTTCAACATTAACTACAATTATCCACAAAATGCTGAGAAATAACACACTTTTGATGCTATATCAACGTCTATGTATCATGTTGCACATAAATCTACTCAAGTTATCATGCTACTGTACCTGAAGAGGCACTGTAGTGTGCCACTGTAGTGTGGAGTGAAATCAGTCCAGCATGAGGGGATGAAGAAGTAGTGCTGCTGCCCCGACAGCGTATTCTAACCTCCTGTCAATCATGTTGAAGGTGCTGCTCCCGGTCAGATCATTTTATCTGTCCATTTTTCCTATTGTCCCAACTTTTTTGGATTTGGGTTGCATTCAGGTTGTTTAGCCTGGTTTAAAACTTGATCTTGGTTTGCAGCTTGCTTGAGTTAAATGGTTTAGCTTTGGTCTCAGCTGGCAGTTGGTCTTGCTGCTCCTGCAATGATACACACGCACACATGCACGCACGCGCACACACACACACCAATTATTCTGACCACCTCAGCAGTGCTAAGCCATGCGCGCTCAATTATTGGCCGGCTAAATTAAAAACGTGCAAACTGCAGTGTAAATCTGTGAGCGAGGGATGAAAATGGGAGCTGAAGGAGAGAGCCAGGAAGATTTTAATGAAGGCATTTACGCCTGGTAATGACTGTACCCCTACCTCCCTCTTCAACTTCATCAACTGCCGGATAATTGAGAGAGAAAGAGAAAGAGAGAGAGAGATAGACAGAAGGAGAAAGAGAGAGAGAGAAAATATAAAGAGAACGGTTCACCTTTCTTTCATACAGTGTCATATTTTAAGCCATATTCAAGGCAAATATGATGCTGAATATAACAAAATAAAAGCTGGTTTTGGACAGTACAGTAATGCTTGATGGCCAGTGCAGATTTATTCAGATTTATACAAATGAGTTGCTGTATATTAAACCACCTTTTTTATCTATTCAACCTCATGAACTAAAAATTAATAGAGGATATTGCTGAGATGGACACATGCTGTGTGCAGCATGCAGTCAAATGACATGATTTTCTAAATGAAAATAAGGGAACAAATTGAAATC
Organism: Semaprochilodus insignis; assembly: GCA_034552555.1. Classification (NCBI taxonomy): domain Eukaryota; kingdom Metazoa; phylum Chordata; class Actinopteri; order Characiformes; family Prochilodontidae; genus Semaprochilodus; species Semaprochilodus insignis. The sequence goes on from CM067496.1 coordinate 17,145,361, forward strand.
AGACATATGTCTGGACATTTTGGGGCACAATTTATGTTTATTGTTGTGTTTAATATCTTGGGGAAAGTATTAAAATATAATATGTGCCATACGTTTTGCACAGGTTAATTTTTTTTTTTTTAACATTTTTTTCCAAAATGTTAAAATTAGCAAAGAAACTGTAATTTAAATAAATTGTGCAGTAATATATGCAAAAAATTACAGCTTGGAAAATAAAATTATCTTATATCTAGTTGATATACATATCTTAAAAGTCTCATTGTGTCTCGTTTTGAGATTATTTTACAATTTTTTTTATTTTCAGAATGTTTTACTTGTTTTAAGTTATCTTATAAGCCAATTTAAATGTATTGGTAGATAAATTGGCTTGTTTTATTATAGATAGATAAAGTATCTAGTGCTCAACTGATAGTATCCAGTGCGCATCAGATTATTTAAACCAAATTTATATTGGCAGATAATTTGCTTCGGGATTAATAAAGATCTATCTATCTATCTATCTATCTATCTATCTATCTATCTATCTAGATACAGTTAGCTGCATTGCTTTACACCCCAAGTAGGAAAACATTTCTAGGGACAATTCGCCAGTAACTATGAGGCAAAAGTGTTTTTTAAATGAATAAATAAATAAATAAATAAAAGAACTTTTCTCTCGACTTACTGCACTTCGTTTATCTGTATACGTGTTTGGGGAAAGATGGAGTTAGACGGAGAGAGAGGGAGCAAAAAGGATGCACGCAATTTGTCCATCACTTTCAACACGAGCTCAATCCTCTTCCCTTCCTTTCAGCCGCAGTGAATGTTTAGCGGGTCCCCCAGCGAGATGCCAGCTCATTCGTCTTGATAATGATGAAGAGGCATTTTTCCGGCAGCTCCTAGGCTGAGGAGCTGCCTAATGGCAGCATCCTGCAGGACTGCCAAGTGCCACCCAGAACCACCTACAACACCAATCCACACTGCAGGGTGCAGCCCATCAGGGAAACATCACTTTACTTACACTTCACTTCAGCAGCCACTCTTTTGAAGGGCAAAGCACTCTCGCTGTATGCTCTCTCGGACTGCTGAATGATCCTCCATTTTATTTGCACTTTAGCCTACCGTGCTAACGCCGCTAGCAGTAAACGACAGGTACTGGGCCGATTTAAACAAACAGTGGAGGTACGCTAACTCGTCCAGAACTGCTGGTGTCTCTGGAGTTTCAAGAACCTCTCGATGTAGCATCCTTCACAGGCCACGGCTGTGCGTAAAATTGTATTTTGGCCACACTCTAAAAGCTTACAAAGAGAATCAAATGCAGTGGGCTCAGAAATACATGCAAGAAAATGACATGTTGTCAAGTAAACCTTTGACCATATGCTAGTGGCTCTCGATCCCAGGCACATTATTTCCCTTTTCCCATGCCCCAACTCACCTGAGATTAGTAATTTAATATGAGCTAAATATAAAGTGTGTAAGGATAAGGAAAACAGGGAATGGCATAAGAACACACTGTTGTTTGGGTTCATTTCATGCACGGAACAAAACTCTAGGTATGAAACCATTAGGCCAATAGGCTGTTGGCATATGAGGTAACATCACTGTGTTGCTATGACATGAACTGCAGAATGAGAGCAGGAAGTGATTTTCTACATTGGGACCTCCATCACTAACTCCCAAAATGCCAGTGGTTTGCTTCAGTTTACAGTTGCTCGAAATCAGTTTAACTGAGAAACCACGAGCAGCTTTCATCATGTAAGTTCATCAGAAAAGCTTACAAAGAGAAGCAAAAGAAGTGGGCTCAGAAATACATGTACTGCAAGAAAATGATATCTATATGTAGATCATATGTCTCATATTTCTTATTTTGAGATTGAATTTAAGCTATTCTTCAGAACTGTTTAGCTTATTTTAAGACCTAAGACTTATTTTAGGACATTTCAAGTCAAAGTTTTAGTAAGCCACATTTTCTCAATATATTGCCACATAACTGGACTCACTTTTTCAAGTACATTTCAAGTACAATAAGCTAAATTATCTGCCAATATAGTGAGAAAATTTGGCTTTAAATCACTTAAAACAAGTAAAAAACATCTTAAAGTTAAATAATTCTAAAATGAGCTTAAACCATCTTAAAATAAGAAATTTAAGACATATGATCAACATATATGATGCCTTTACTCAACAAGATATCCTTTTTTTTTTTTTTTTGCAGTGTAAATGATCATTTTACAGAAAACCCACTGATATATCACTTGCATAATCATTTGGATCAAAGACATAAACAAAAACTGGAATACAGAATAACTAGCAATGGCAGGACACGGCATAATAATAGCCTCTCCATTTTTAACACCTTATAATCAGATAATGAGCCTTTTCTTCCTTCTTGTGGCTTATTGAGGCCATCTGTTTAATGTGCCAGCCAGAAACCTTTGACCATATGCTAGTGGCTCTCGATCCCAGGCACATTATTTCCCATTTCCCATGCCTCAACTCACCTGACTCAGATTAGTAATTTAATATGAGCTATATATAAAGTGTGTAAGAATAAGGAAAACAGGGAATGGCATAAGAACACATTGTTGTTTGGGTTACTTTCATGCACAGAACAAAATTCTAGATATGGATCGATTAGGTCAATAGGTTGTTGGCAAATGAGGTAACGTCAATGTGTTGCTATGACATGAACTACAGAATGAGAGCAGGAAGTGATTTTCTACATAGGGAGCTCCATCACCAACTCCCAAAATGCCAGCGGTTTGCTTCAGTTTACAGTTACTTAAAGTCAGTTTACCCGAGAAACCACGAGCAGCTTTCATCATGTACCAACAGTTTTTGTTCATGACGGACAAAAATGCAAGAAATTGCCTGAAAAATGGCTTGTAAGCCTTCGTCTGCGGCCGGGACGAGGCTGACGGCAGCTTCCTGTCCAGCAGCTTCTTGTTTGAAGTTAATGGTGTTTCTTGTAGATGTTGTATTAGATGTATCACCAGTGCACAGCCACAGCACCCACAAGTCAACTGTGCTGAACACAATACTCGGTCCTCATGGCCGTTTTCCCGTTCCACCTTAAATGGTGCTTCAGGAACCAGCATGTAGTTGCTACACCATTTAAGGTGGAACGGGAAAACTAGTGAATACAAAGCTCTTCAGTTCTTCAGGCTTGTGTGATTGAGAGGAGCGAGTATTGTATTTTGCGTAGTTGATCTGTGGATGTGCACTGGTGGTAGATTTGAATCCTAACGTTAAGTAAACAGCCGTAACGTTAACGTGGCACAGTGTTGACAATGTTGCCGGTTAATCCACAGGACAGAAAACCAAACGCTAGTCATTGTGGAGCACCTGGATACTGAGGTCAACGCAACTGCTAACAAACAAGCTGTATGTGTCAGTACTTTTATATGCTTTCATTAGTCTTCTAGAGTAGAAGTTAGTTCTTTAGTCTGCTTATGTCTGCTGCCTCGATAGCAGCTAATCTTTCAGTTCAGTTCGCTCCTCTTCATACCTAATGATCATTCCTGGCATATGCACTTATGTCCTCCATCTGGATTTTGAACATCGTCAGAATCACATGACTGAAAACAAACTGTGTGTGTGTGTGTGTGTGTGTGTGTATGAGATTTTGAGAGGAATTGTGTGTTTTGTACTTTGTGAAATTGTTATGCTCTGTGCACTGTGACCTAATGTAACCAAAAACTAATTCCTTGTGTGGGTGAACATGCTTGACCAATAAAGCTTGATTCTGATTCTGATTCGATGTTAGTAACACAGCATATTGGACCTATGTGGAGGATAGTGAAACTAACTAACTAATAAATAAGTATAGCAGATTACACTCCAAAAAATAATATATTAGCAAGTAAAATTACCTTAAATACTACCCGTCAACAGTTTAGACACGGCTACTCATAGAAGGTTCTCTTATGTTTATCTTAATGCTTCAGTCCACCTTAAAAACCTCCAAAATGGAACTTACCAGGAGGATGAAACAACTTCCTTAACCTGCAGTGGAGACTTTGTTCTAAGCAGTTTTGGAGCAATTCTATTGGTCTGTCCATCATGAATATTCACTAAACTGAAAGGGGAACTAGAGCTTTTACAGTGTGCAGAAAAAGAGATCAAAGTTTTTACACCACTAAATATATATTAGAGGTGGAGATATGGAGAAATATAATACTGTGGTACATCAGGAGTATATGTGGTATATCAGGATATGTACTGTTTCAGACTCTCATCAGTTGGAACTGTTAAGTGTAAGACTGTAGAGTCTTTAAGATCACCAACAACATTGTCTTAGCTGGGTGTGTCTAAACTTTTGACTGGTAGTGTACATTTCAAGTTTTAAGCTTGTCTAACTTATTTCCAGGTGTGTTTACTTGTTTTAAGTGATTTTAGTAAGCCAGATTTTCTCTGTATGTGGGCAGATAGTTTGAAGTGTTTCAAGCACAAACATATCTGCCAGTATAGTAAGAAAACCTTACCACCTAAACAAGTAAAAATGTATTGAAATAAGTTATATAATCTGAAAATGAGAATTGTAAGACACAGCAACTAAATATAAGATCATTTTGTTTGCCAGTATATCAGTTTTTGCAGTGCATGCTTCAACCACAATGGAACTGCAGTACCAGTTCCTCGCAAAAAGGGGGTGCCAGTCACCGTGACCTCTTCACCTCTTTAATTCTCTCCATACCTCCTTTTATCTTTATTTCAGCCCTCCCCTTTCAGCCTACTTCCCCTATTACCCGCCTCCTCCATAGTCTGGCCTTGTTCTCATGTGTTTATGTGTGTGTGTGTGTGTATTTGTCCCAGACCACTGCTTAGAGGGGAAACACATGTTTGAAGTCTGAAGGAAAAGAAGGGATGAGGAGGGAGCACACCACATGAGAGCACAAAGGAGCATTTAGGAATTTTCTGCACTTTTCGCCTTCTTTTTGGAGATGTGTGAGTGAGCTGAGTGTGTGAAGTGCATGGAGCTGCTCACTTCTATTTGTTGCATGTCATTCCAAAGGAGTGTTAGTCTGCTGTTGTCATAGACTAGCCGCACTGGAGCTGAATTGCAAAGCATGTGCTTGACTGTAAAGGTGTCTTTATACTGCAATATACTGCAGTATGCTGGCTGTAATCTGTCCTTTATCTTCATAGGTTTGAGGTAGAACTTGCGTTCGGGTGTACCTTTCATTGGCTTTCATTGACTTTCATTTGCTTTCATTGACTTTCATTTGCTTTCATTGACTTTCATTGGTTTTCATTGACTTTCATTGGTTTTCATTGACTTTCATTGGCTTTCATTGACTTTCATTGACCAAAAAAATCATTTTTAAATCAGCTTAGCCGCAAAAAAGGATGTATTCTACCCCGCTTTCCATTTCCATCTCCCTCCTTTTCCTTCTCTTTCTCTCAAATTCCTGTGTTCTCGCGGGGATGGACTCCTGCTACGACGAAGAAGGCGCACCTAGCCGCTGCATGCCCAAATTCGAGAATGCAGCTTTTAATCAAACTGTAATGGTTTCAAACGTATGCGGCATGCCACCTGAGGACTACTGCATGCAAACCGGTTCTACGCGTTCATGCCACCATTGCGACGCTTCGGACCCTGCAAGGAACCACAATGCCACCTACCTGACAGACTTCCACAGCGATGAGGAACCCACCTGGTGGCAAAGCCAGTCCATGTTCTATGGAGTACAGTCCCCTAACTCTGTCAACCTCACGCTACACTTAGGTAAGTGATTCTATCTTCACAGGATTCACAGGAACAGCCAAAAATGCTCATCCAAAATGCCGGTCAAGCCATGTTAGGTGTCCAAAGTTTGCTTCTTTAGTCTCACATTGGTGTTACAAGGCTAATGTAGCTAACAAATAATGGAATCCTATAGCCACCAGCCAGTTTAGCATCTTGCAAGACACATACCTAGATCATCACCCACTTGCCTAACTTGCTAAACTGCCAGTGAGATTGTATGTAATTGTTACATATTGCTGATGTCCGAACAAAAACCTCACATCTCCAAAATGCTAACTTTACAAGAGAAGGAATACGCATAGTCTACTTTTAAGGTAAGTCCATGTAACCAGTCTTTCTTCTGAGTAACCGAGTTCTTTTAGAATGTAGGACAACTTATTTAACCATTAGTGCTTTCACACAGAGGAATCTGACCTCCACATGCATCCCATCTGTGCAGTGAAACACCCACATACACACAGGAGTGAACACAATAGGGGGCAGTGAGCACGCCTGCCTGGAGCAGTGGGCAGCCCTATCCACAGGGAGCAGTTGGGGGATAGGTGCATTGCTCCAGGGCACTACTATTGTCCTATTGGTTCAGGAGATTGAACCAGTGAGGCTGCTTCCCTAACCCCTAACCCCTAGCCCATGACTGCAATTAAGGCAGAACTAGCTTCCAAAATGCTAGTGTCCCGGCATGTGAAACTACATGCTATATAGTGAGCTTCTGCTTAGTTGTAGGCATATCAGATCATGCTAACTGCTTGCTCATTGCTACACACTTTCATTTATTGTTAGCCACTCTGGCACTGTTGGGTGAAGCTTTCCGTTAGAGTAGCCAGTTAAGCTGGAAAGAAAAGAGTTTAGCGTTCACTAGGCAATAAGACATTTAGCCAGACTATTGGGCTACTTCGTAGGCTAAACAGTCAGGGCTGTGACAACAGGGTCTAGCTTTAAGGCTGTGCTTTGTGTCGGGTTACAATTAAGACTTATAATGCCTTGTTGTTTTGTGCCCTCATGAAGCTAATTGGTTCTTTCATTTCACAACATGCTACAATTTGCTTTGCGTGAAAAGACCAAAACCTTCATGCAAATAAGGCATATGTGAATAAGTGGGGAAATAACCTAATCCCCCAGGCGTAAGGCTATGTATGCTTGGTTTCCCATTCAGGAATTCAGGAAGTCAAATCCTAGACTGTATTTTCCTTTTCACTGGGATATCCCCATTGAGAACGCTGTGTAGCCCAGGACTAGATCTCTGGAAAATCAACCCGTATTCTGTTGATCACAGGGATACAAACACGGGTGTCATTACAGATTAATGGATGGGGGGGGGGGGGTTAAGGCTTTACTAATGGTGGTTTTCTGTTTATCATAGACTTTCAGACTAGCAATTGTGATAGACGTAGCACACAAACCATGTAGTTGAGTTAAAGTAGAGATCCCCAAGATAAAATGCTCCTCCAGTGTCAGTGTCAGTTCCTCCCTTTAGACCTCCACTGGAGTAAAAGTAGTAAAGTATTTACCTTCAAATGTACTTAAGTATGGAGAGTAACAGTAGCATGATTTATTATGGCTCTAATGTCCTATTATCATTTCTGGAACAAGACTCTTAATCAGCTCATTTTAGGTGAAGAGACTCTAGTGTCTCTCAGTCCAGCAGTCTTTAATAGAAGGTCATTAATTAGTCTGACACTGATAAGCACAAACACTGAACAGTTTCCATTAGCTAGAACAAAGCTCTGTCCAACAGCTCAAAACAAGCTCAAAACAAAGTGACCGCTGTACCATGATTGGTGGGCTCACTTCACGCTTCTCTCGTTTGGACATTTTACGTTTATATGAACACATAAGCCAAAAGGAAGGATAGATACACCAACACACTACTTACAGTACACTAACGCATTGCACTTACTGAGTATGTAATTCAAATATCATACATTTTTATTTTAAGGTTGTTTTAGACTCGTTTTAAGATTATGTAACATATTTTAAGACAAATGTTCTCACTGTATTGGCCGATAATTTGGCTTATTTTAAGAAATATAATTCTACCAACATTTGGCTTACTAATATCACTAAAAACAAGTAAAAACCATCTGGAAATGAGTACAATAATCTTAAAATGAGCTCACAACAATCTCAAAATGAGAATTTTAAGATACTTCAACTAGATATAAGATCATTTTAACCATTTCGACAATAAATATTTTTTTTGCAGTATATCTCCCTAAAACTACCAATAAGGTCATGGATTACTACTTGATCCGACCTCCTTTGGGCCTTCGGAGGTGTCCTTCCGCTTCTTTCTTTCCCTCTCNCAGCTCAGTTTAGGTGAAGAGACTCTAGTGTCTCTCAGTCCACCAGTCTTTAATAGAAGGTCATTAATTAGTCTGACACTGATAAGCACAAACACTGAACAGTTTCCATTAGCTAGAACAAAGCTCTGTCCAACAGCTCAAAACAAGCTCAAAACAAAGTGACCGCTGTACCATGATTGGTGGGCTCACTTCACGCTTCTCTCGTTTGGACATTTTACGTTTATATGAACACATAAGCCAAAAGGAAGGATAGATACACCAACACACTACTTACAGTACACTAACGCATTGCACTTACTGAGTATGTAATTCAAATATCATACATTTTTATTTTAAGGTTGTTTTAGACTCGTTTTAAGATTATGTAACATATTTTAAGACAAATGTTCTCACTGTATTGGCCGATAATTTGGCTTATTTTAAGAAATATAATTCTACCAACATTTGGCTTACTAATATCACTAAAAACAAGTAAAAACCATCTGGAAACGAGTACAATAATCTTAAAATGAGCTCACAACAATCTCAAAATGAGAATTTTAAGATACTTCAACTAGATATCATTTTAACCATTTTGACAAGAAATATTTTTTTTGCAGTATATCTCCCTAAAACTACCAATAAGGTCATGGATTACTACTTGATCCGACCTCCTTTGGGCCTTCGGAGGTGTCCTTCCGCTTATTTCTTTCCCTCTCCTTGCTTGCGTTTAGTATCGCATTTTTTATTATAATGAGATATATAAGACAGTACTTTGGAAAAGTACATGATGTTGTGGATATCGTCACTGTCCAATGAAAAACATGTATCTCCATTTTTTGTAGATTTTTATGTTTATGCATCATTTGAACACAGCAGCTGCTGTTTACACTGTGTACAAATTTCAAGATGAATGGACCAGCAGAAATGGTCCAAAACTTCTCAGAAAAAGTCTGGTTCCATTGACTTACATTCAAAATCAATTAGGTCTTTGGCCTCTCCTGTAAAGCTGCCATTTTGGAGATACTTGTTTTTCTTTGTACAGTGATGATATGCAATTTAGTGAAGTACTTGAGGAGGAAGGACACACATGGTATGGAATCTGGAAAATGTGCTGTTAACTGGAGTGGTGGGTGATGTGGTGCATATGCTCCCGGAATAGGAGAAAGCATCCTTGGGAGTACAAATAGCACTGCATTTCAGATCTAAGCAGAAGCAGTGAAGCAGCAAGCAGAAACTCTTCAGTCATAACTGAAGCTGTCACAGTGACTAAAGAGATAAGATAAGATTTCCCTGGATATTCATTTTATTATAATGTAATATTCATTCCTGGTGCTGGCACCACATTAGAAACTTCTTATCTTTCATCACAAAATCTGACAAGGTCAAGATAAGAGAATTCCTATTACAGATGCAAGTTTTATCTCAATTTAGGAATGCATTCGTAACTTCAGGAGCTTATTCCAAATTAGAAAATCCTAAAACTAACATCCCTACTCCCCACCCTCCCCCAGGATGGTTCTCTCCATCAAGAGACTTAGTGCTAAGGCACCAATCCTCTCAAGGTTGCTTGGGGGGGTCACCATCCCACTTCTGACACCACTGTGGCATCGCAACAGAATGAAAAGACATGGAAACCACTGGCCAAATACTTTTATTAAACCAGTAGTAAGGGAGAACCACTGTCAAGCACTTCTGGGATAGCAGGCAGGTCACCATCCATTTCTGCTCAGTGGTTGACAGCAACACCCACTCCAACTACCCCACTGACTGACCCAGAATATCACAACAAACACACAGATACATCTCAACTAGCAAAACAACAACATTGAACAACAGCAAATGTGTATCCGCTCATGAGAACCTTTGCATTGCCACACCTTCCAGGCTCCTATGCCTGCATGGCCAGTGGGTGGGGCACAATATTATGACTAAAGCCATATCTTTATTTCAGTGTACTGCAAAAAATCATATCTTGGCAAGTAAAACTATGTTACATCTAGCTGATATATCTACAAATTCTCATTTTAAGATTGCTGTAGTTTTTACTTCTTTCAAGTGATTCTAGTAAACCAAATCTTCTTACTACATACTACACAGCAAATAATGTTGCTTATTTTAAGAAATTGGCTTGAAACAACATAGAATCTAGACATTTGGTCTTACAAAAATCACTTAAAACAATGTCTTAAATGTCTTAAAATAAGTAAAATAATCTTGAAATGAGATCCACAATCTCAAAATGTGAATTTTAAGATATTGATTAACTATAAGATCATTTTATTTGTCAAGTTATAATTTTTTGCAGCTTAGGTTTTTAGCCAAAGGCCTGACAGATATAGATAATGTCCTGAAAGGCAGATATTTTGGTCTGTTTCAAGTCATTTTTTTTTTAATTATAAATTATAAAATTATATCTGCCAATATAATAAGAAAAATGGCTTACTAAAGTTCCTTGAAACTTGTAAAAGTAAAAAATTCAGAAAAAAAGTCTAGAACCTCAGAATCAGACTTTTAAGATACATGACCTAGATATAAAATCATTTAAATTTTAAGATTATTTTAATTTTAGTAAGCCAAATTTTCTCACTATATTGGCAGATTGATTTTGTCTGTTTTAAGTACATTTTTTTAAGTACATGAGCAAAATTATCTGCCAATAAAGTGAGAAAATTTGCTTGCTTTTTGTTGACTTGATTTTTACTTTTGGGCATCATTTGAACTCAGCAGCTGCTGTTTACACTGTGTGAAAATTTCATTATATATGAACCAGCAGAAATGGCCCCAAAGTGCTTGGAAAAACGTCTGGTTCCATTGACTTACATTAAAACTGAATGAGGTTCTTACCCTCTCCTGTAAAGTTGCCATGTTGGAGAAACGTTTTTCTTTCAAAATTTGGCTTACTAAACTTACTTCAAACATGTAAAAATGTCCAGAAATAGGATAACTAAAATCTTAAAATGAGCTTAAAATGAGAATTTTAAAATAAATTAACTAGATATATGATTATTTGATTTGCTAAGATATAATTTTTCGGAGTGTACTGTTATAGTGCATATTGCTATACCTACCTCTGTAGGACAGTTGCAACAGATGTGTTGGATAGGGGTCCTTTCGCTTTTCTTAGATGGTTGAAGAGAGAGCCCGTTTATATTCTGTTGCTTTTGAGTTTGGACCAGCTCAGATGTGACCCATTTTGAGTAGCTGACAACAGCATTGTGTCTTCCTTTTTTGGGGCTGCTAGGTCAAGTTACAACTTCCTGCTATGTTCTTGGGAATCTTTACCAGAGATTTATTGCAGCAAGCACAAGCAGTTCCAGTGATACTGTTACTTTTAGTCTTCGATTACTAGGAAGAAACATAAAACACAAGGAACCTGACAATTCTGAAAAGTGAAATCATTTCTCCATCGGACTGTGTGACAGGTTACAGAGGGGTAGTAAGTGTTGTAGTACTATAAGCGTAAAGTAAGGTTGTGCTATATATGACAACCAAAGATGGGATAAGGGCAACGGATAGTTTTATCAGGTCTGGGATGAAAACAGTGAACCTATGCTTCATGTTAGGAATTTTGCCAGAGACCACTTGCTGTGTAACAGGCCCCACACAGGCCAAAGTTTGTGGCTGAATATCAGTCAAGACCCTAAAGCATTTCCTCCGCTGTAGCAATCTGCTGAGCTACTCAATAAGAAGCTCTCAACACTTTCTCAGAGGCTTTGGCCCAACTCACCACTATCAGTGTATTGCAATATACTGCCATATTAAGTATTAGCATTTCTCAATTTGATTGTACACTCATCATCAAAAAAAATAAGCAGCACCCAGAAGGAAGTGTGGGATTGCAGTGCTATTGGGAAGGAAGATAAAGGTGACCTAGAACAATAAATGATGATACATTTAGACTGATATGGGCAATATTTATTGAGTTACACATACAGAAGTAGTGTCTCTCAGTATGGCGTCGGGCCGCCATGTTTTCTAATGCAACATGCCAGACGTCTCAGCATAGAGTTGTAGAGGTTCCTAATGGTGTCCTGTGATAATCCATCCCATGCAGCTTGAATATTCTCACACAGTTGCTGCAGATTGTGCGGTAGGAATGGAGGTGGAGTGACACCAGACCTTCTGGACATGTGACACATGTGACAACAAACCGTTTATCTTGGTGCTGACCACAGTACCTCCACACATGGATTCGTTGGTCGTCTCCATCAAGACAAAAGCGGGACTCGTCACTGAAGATGACCCGCTGCTATTCTGAGTCACTCCATGACAGTCTAGCATGACACCATTGCAGTCTTCGGTGACGGTGATGTGGTGTTAAGGGCAGTCGTCGTAACGGTCTGCGTGCATGTACTCCTGCATCATGCAGCCACCTGCCAATGGTGCTGGCACTAACAAGATGACTCATGGAGGGCATCACTGCTTGCTGAATGTCCACAATCGTTGCTGTTGGGTCACTCCACACATGACAGTTCTCTCTCTCTGTGGTTCATGTAGGTCTTCCAGAGCCTTCATGTCGCTGGTGCAGCACAAGTCAGAATGGAAAGCATTCGCAACAGGACGGCCTTATATAGTCAGTCCGGTACAGCAATAAGGGCCGTCCTTGCTTACGTCACATGTGCGGCCGAGCTTGCATTTCTCATGATGTGAAAGTTTCGTTGCTGAACGTTTTTTTTCGATTATGAGTGCATAACAAAAAAAACTTATAAACAACATAATATAAACATATAAACTGACATAAATTGAGAAAACCCGGACCCCTCGGACCCCTTTGGCCCCTCTTTGCCAACCAAACCTTTAAGTGACTCACCCTGTGAAGCTAATTCATAAATGATACTGTCTGGACTCGTTAGCTTCAAAAGTGCCCAACCAATTTCACAATGTCTGCAAACAGCTTAATCGTCTTGACTGAAAGCTTGGAGCAACGTGTCTCCATGTCAAGGATGCCATGTCCATCTGTTCCGATCAACGTAATCCTCAGTATTGTTAAAGCATCCATGAAACAAATGCAGATGGAGTTCTCTGAGATGAATGACATATTTTCTCCGAAACAAAAAACGCTTCATCAATGAAGAACGTGGCATAGAGATGAATAGCATTCCTCAATGCATGCCTACCATGAAAAAGAGAACATCTACTTTCTTTAAATGGCGAGAAAATGAGGTTTAAAAAAGCTTTTACGCTGGAGATGACAGTACGTGCTTATCCGTCAAACCATACTGTAAAAGACTCATTGTGGAAGCAGCTACTTGGCATGCAGTATTCAATGCAAAATAGCTGCCCTGAAAGCAGCACTTTTGTCTGTAGGCTAATGTCTTTCCATCTTAACACATCATTACAAACTCTTCGGAATGATTGGACTCTTGGTCACGTAACCGTCATCATTCAACAAAAGGGCCTCATTTTTACCCTGACCGAGCTGGTTAAGCGGAGGCAGCAAAAAATGTATGGTGATCACAATTGCATCTGTCGCATGGGAAAGTGGAAAAGGCTGTTAAAAGAACTGTTGGGTAATATCGCCTTCGCTGATTGCAGACTTGTGAGACAGTGGGCTGCAATAGCAAGTGTCAAGCCCACTTGAAGACAGGAACTCACCATTGCGATTGTAGGCTTTCTTTCTTCCGCGTATCTAAAGTTAGTTCTTGACTTTTTTCTTTTCTTTATTTTACTTCCTGAAAAGTTTCCTAACAACATCTATCCGATGCTATATGGATCGTTCTACCGAATCAACTGAAAGTCAGAGATCGAAATACATATTAACTGACTTGGCTTTTAGCGAAGTCTTTTTGCTTTGAATGACCTCTTAACACCTTAATTATTATGTTTATTTTGTTAAAACAAAGGGTTAAATCTTCTGTTTTGTCACTAACAAAACAATCATACAATCACTGTATATAAAATATAAATGTATCTTGCCAAGTAAAATGATCTTATATCTAGTTGATATATATTTTTTGATTTAGAGATTGTTGTAAGCTGATTTTAAGCTAATTTTTAAGACTGTTAGTCATAGTGTTAGCTCATTAGCATGATTTTGTTCATACAATTTACTTACAGCAAGCTAATCTGCCAACAGCTTGTGCAACATACTAGTATGCAATATAATAATATCACAGTTTGAGTGACCTAGTACCTGAAACACGCTAAGCAATATTTCCACTTAACATCATTTAGCATATACTGCAATAAATTATCTTGGCAAGTAAAATAATCTTATTTCTAGTCTTAGTTTATCTTACATTTCAAGTTTTGAGATTATTGTACAATTATTTCACTTATTTACAGATGTTTTACCTTGTTTTAAATAAGCCTCAATAAAAGACATGAAAACTTGTGTTTGTCTAGAATTGTGACTCTGATAATGATCAGACCACATTTTATTAGCTGTAACTGTTCAAATATAAACGGCTCACCTTGTGTGTTTAAGGTGCTAGTAATGAAGTTACTGCATGAGGATGATGGGGCTATAAATACCTGCGGGTGTGAGTGACGGGATCCATAGATTGAGAAGAGGTGGTACAGTGCAGTGAATGTCTCGTTCCATGTGTGGTTCACGGGTGTTTCCAACCTTTTATCCCTTAGAATTAAACAGGCTGTTTTTATTTTTACCATGCCTTTAAGACTTATAGGTAAATGGGCTCTCCACTGATTGGTTGCTTTGTGTTGTGTTTCATTGGAACAGCAACCCTTATGACTTCAACGTGAATGGGCGGGGCTAAACTGCAATGGGCCGAATATGGAAATGTGTTGTAAAACAACAAAAGTGTGCTACTTCTGTGCCTTAGTTGCCATATAAGGCTTAATGAATTCTGGGAAGAAAAAATGTCATTCCGGAATCATGCTTTTACTTCAACTGGAATTTCTAGATACGTGAAGGCGTTTGATAGCAAACTTCAGAACATATCACTGCTATGTTCATGAGCATATATATTCTTTAGAGAGACATTTGGTGTGAGAAATTTGCTCAGAAGCATTCAGATACGCCGGGATGAGGCTTTGGAATCGCAGTCACTTACAGGGCCCCTTCTGCAGAGTGGTTAACATGATTGCACTGGCTGACAGAATTGCTGGTGCCTTGCTCATAAGAAGTCTCAAAGGCTCAAAGCAAAGCCCGTATGAAGCATGTCACATTTAGAAGAACTTGAAATAAGTTTCTGGATCATAGGCATTATTCATCGGCTCTCCTCGCATCCCCGCTGACAGCCGGCGCAACTCCCAATTACATTAGCCAATACGCTGGTAAACATGCGGCCCGATTCCTCCTCATTGATCTTCACTTCACAAGCGTGAGTGAATGGCATGGGGCCGACACCTCCTCGCAGTCCGGAAAGGCTCGGAACATCTGTCAAAGGCGAATGGTGTGGATCACTCTCCAGGAATTCTTTTGACAGCTTCTGGAATTCCGCCGGTAGTTGGAAGTTGGTGGTGTGATTTAGCATTGCTCTGAAAAAGAGTTCTGAAGGAGAGGAGAGCACGAGTGAGTGAGGGAGGAATGACAGAGCGTTAAATGTCATCTGTTCGACAGGAGAGGAAGCGAATAACATAATATTGGCTTTAAAAGGAGAAATATCATCTGGCAGCGGGCCGCTATTGATTCGAACGGAATGACAGCTCTGGGGCCGAGAGCGGAATGTCTGAACAGGAAGCTCTCTTTCTCTCTCTCTCATGGCCGGTTTCTGCTTTTGCTCTCTGATCTCCGGATGGCTTGCAGTTGGGGGTCTATGTTCAGTTCTCTCCAACTTCCAAACCAAATAAACTACATCCTAGACCCAGACATGAACAGGCTGCACACATACACTTGTTTTCTTGCAGTGCCGGGACATTGCATTTTGTATGTATACACTCAAAAGTCTTGACACGGATACTCATACAAGGTTCTCCTTATGTTTATCTTAATGCTTTACTTTAGAATAAAAGTGAAGACACCAAACTATAAAATAGCCCTCATGGAATTATACAGTCCACCTTAAATCCTCCAAAATGGAACTACAGGAGGATGAAACAGCTTTCTTAACCTGCAGAATAGTTGTAGAAATAGCTGCACCCAGAAGGAATCAGGTGACAGCTTTGACATCGTGAGACATGCGAATGATTTAAGTTTCACACTCAGCCGCACATACGTGACGTAAGCAAGGATGGGCCTTATTGTTGTACCTGACTGACCCAAAAGCCACGATTGCAGAAATTCAGCGAGCAGTGATGCCCTCCATGAGTCACCCTGTTAGTGCCAGCATCATTGGCAGACGGCTCCACAACGCAGGACTACAGGCACACAGACCGTTATGACGACTGTCCGTAACGAAACCATATGTGGAGACACTGAGGTCCGCGCCAAATTGAATGGTTTGTTGTCCAGAAGGCCTGGTGTCCCTCCACCTCCACCCCTACCAGAACATCTGTAGGAACTGTGTGAGAATATTCAGGGTTAATCAAGATTATCGCAGGACACCGTTAGGAACCTCTACAAATCAGTCTCAATTTATCCTCATTTATTGTTCCTGGTAATGATAGCACTGCAATCCCACACTTCCTTCTGGGTGTAACTATTCTTTAGATGATGAGTGTATTGTTGATGGTCTAGCTGGTCATTCATTTTCAGTTGTCCTGCAGTGTTTTATTACCATTGATTCGCTATTGATGATAAATGATGCTTCTTATGTAAAGTTTCCATTCCACCTTAAATGTGATATATGATTCTGGAGAAGGAGTGGTGATATTTGATCTCAACACCCCTCCCTGCACAGTTCTCCTTCAGAAGCTCCGCCCACCAAATTTACAAATGTCCATTCCTAACATGAACGACACTGTAACAAACGTTACTCACCCTGCTGGGAAAATCATTATAGACAAGCATGAAATTCATGCTGGTCCACGCTGGTTTGTGGGGGTAGTGCTGGTCTGCTGCTGGTTAAGCTGGTCATCCAGCATTAACCTTTTGGTCTAGTTAGTTGACCAACATAATCATGCACAAAGCCTTGCTGGTAAGGTGGTGAAGCTGGTTGACCAGCAAAACTTTGCTGCTGAAACTAATTGACCAACATGATCTTGTCGGCCTAGTTGGTTAACCAGCATGATCATGCACAAAACCTTGCTGGTGAAGCTGGTTAACCAGCACTGCTGCCCTCTAAAGGTGTTATTAATAAACATTAATAACACCGAGTTAGATTTGTTGTTTCTGTGAGACCCATGTGTCTAAATAAATGTGTTGACAGTTTTCTTTTATTTACATGAATCTTGTTTACATGTAGCTCAAGTTTGGAAACACGCCCTGTCCAAAGTTTGTTGGCATGTGAAATAAATAGTGGAAAATAACTGCAATGAGGCAAATACATAATAACCGGCATGTCTTTACAGCATGTTACAAAGTCAGTAGTCTTTTGCTGGTCCTGATGTTGTAGACTGGTCCGGCCTTTCTCTGGTTTTCCTGCAGACCTGTTTGTCCTGAAAATGTACAAAAACAAACACACACACACACATAGCATTTGGGTCAGCACCGTGTGTGTGTGTGTGTGTGTGTGTGTGTGTGTGTGTGTGTGTGTGCACGTGACTGTGTGAGGGGGTGGTAAACAAAACACTATAAGGAAGAAGACAAACACAAAAAGCAGCAGAGGTCTGGTGGCAGAGGATTCAGGTCAGGTCTTTCCCACACACACACAAACGCACACAGGCACCATCAAAGGAAAGTTCACCCATCTGCTTTTCATTGTGGCCTTCCTTCAACAACATTCTAGGAACCCATATGAAGGACAGATGCCATGCAGCGCTTTTGATTTTTTCGAGGTGAAGATTAAGAGCCACATTAGGCAACCCAGACACCATAGGCACTGATCCGTGCACTAGGCCTAGAAGTAGCCACTTGGACAAATCATACTGTATACAACTGTAAACTGGTGACGCAATACACTGTCTACAGGTGTTTGTCATTAATAACAATGTACTAACAGTAATATTAATGAATAATCCAAACTGTAAACCCATAAAAAGGAGCCACATGTAATATCTGTTTTTTAATCAAACTAAAAATTATGAAATTATGAATGCCCAACTCTGTTTGGGATCTAAAGCAGATCCATAACCAGGATCAACATTTTAGTGAGGGTCCATTTTGTAAATTAAATAACTGCTGAATATAATTTTTATACACTCACAATCAAAAGAATAGTTGCTCCCATAAGGAATTGTGTGGGATTGCAGTGCTATTGGGAAGGAATATAAAGGTTACCAGGAACAATAAATGATGATAAATTTAGACTGATATGGGCAATATTTATTGAACTACACATACAGATGTAGTGTCTCTCAGTATGGCGTCGGGCCCCCATGTTTACTAATGCAACATGTCAGACGTCTCAGCATGGAGTTGTAGAAGTTCCTAATGGTGTCCTGTGATAATCCATCCCATGCATCTTGAATATTCTCACACAGTTCCTGCAGATTGTGTGGTGGAGGTGGAGTGACACCAGACCTTCTGGACGTGTGACACTAGACAACAAATCTCTGTGCTGACTGCGGTGCCTCCACACACGGATTCGTTGGTCGTCTCCAACAAGATAAAAGCGGGACTTGTCACTGAACATGACCCGCTGCCATTCTGAGTCACTCCATGATGGTCTGGCATGACACCATTGCAGTCTTGACATGTATTAAGGGGAGTCGTTGTAAGGGTCTGCGTGCCTGTAGTCCTGCGTCGTGCAGCCATCTGCCAATGGTGCTGGCACTAACAGGATGACTTATGGAGGGCATCACTGCTTGTTGTATGTTTGCAATCGTGGTTGTTGGGTCAATCATGGCCAAGCGTGAAAGTTCAAATTTGTGCAACTACTTTTTTGAAGATGATTGTATGTTTTGTGTGTTTAAGGTGGTAGTAACTTCAGGCTTCTGCAGATGGCGCTGCTCGAGTATAATGGAGCTATAAATACCTGCGGGGTGTGAGTGACGGGATTCATAGATTGGGAAGAGGTGGTACAGTGCAGTGAATGTCTCGTTCCATGTGTGGAAAATGGCTCCAAAGCAGATGTTAATGATTGGCTAAAAGGAGTGACTGCATTTGGGCATGTCAAAGACCATAGTGTGAAGGAAGTAGCTGAATCTGCAGTTGTATGGAAGCGTACGGTCATACGGGTCTACCAGCAGTGGCTAAAATCCCAGTCTACACGGAATTCTCCTCGGAATTGTGCCATTGGAAGGCATCCACCAAATCTGGCAGTACATGCCAAATCCAATCCCAGCTGTTATTGGTGCTTGTGGAGGTATTACACGCTATTAGGAAATTTTCTGTACCATTGTCATTAGATACACCTCCTTGTTTCTGCACTCATTGTACATTTTACCACCTCCACATGACTCAGATTCTTAAAACTAAACTTCCAGACTGGTTGGAAGCTGGTGGTATTTCAGCATTTCCACCTCTGCCGAAACCAAAACATGAAGCTCCTGAGTTTGGACCTCTTTTGAGATAGATGATGATTGAATTTTTTGGCAGTTGAAGTTGTCCATAGGCGGTGGATGAGAATGATTTGTAGGTGCTATTACCTGCACTCCTGGTTACGTATTCCCTTCAGCTTCTCACATAAAACAAACAATATCAGCCTCCTGAGTAGGTCAGCCGTAAATATTGAGTCTGGTCAGATGGAATGAAGTTCTCTCTCTCTCACTCACTCACACACACACACACACACACAGAGGATCAGATTAGTCTGTGTATCCATTTCATGACAAACAAGTATTACTGTTTCCGCTTCAGCGTCCTGGGCTGTATAGACTTCAGTGGCTTACTGCAAGACATTACGATAATGACACACAGTGCAGTGTAGACCACAGTCAGTTTAGACAGTGTCCTCATCATCACAGGAACAGGAATTAAACTGCTACTGCTCTGTCATTTCATTCTCTCTCTGTTCTAAAGCTAGACTCTTTAAAGTATATATATACAGTACTGTGCAAATTCTACATATATATATATATAAAATCAGCTCCACTGACCATATGTATAAAGGAGCACTTTGTAGTTGTAGTTGTTACCTTGTTCTTCAATGGTCAGGACCCCCACAGAGCAGGTATTATGTGGGTGGTGGATCATTCTCTGCACTGCAGTGACACTGACGTGGTGGTGGTGTGTTAGTGTGTGTTGTGCTGGTGTGAGTGGATCAAACACAGCAGTGCTGCTGGACACTTCAGTGTCACTGCTGGACTGAGAATCGATCAACCAAAACTTTTCAGCTAACAGCGTATTGTGGGCAGTGTCCTGTGGGCAGCGTCCTGTGGGCAGCGTCCTGTGACCACTGATGAAGGACTAGAGGATGACCAACACTGCACTATGCATCAGCAGATGAGCTATCGTCTCTGACTGTACATCTAAAAGGTGGACCAGCAAGGTAGGAGTGTCTAATGGAGTGGGCAGTGAGTGGACACAGCGTTTAAAACACTCCAGCAGCACTGCTGTGTCTGATCCACTCACACCAGCACAACACACACTAACATACCACCACCACGTCAGTGTCACTGCAGTACTGAGAATGTAATTGTAGCTGTAGAACTACAAAGTGCTCCTATATGGTCAGTGGAGCTGATAACATGAACAATGGGTGTAGATACAAGGAGGTGGTTTTAACATTATGGGTGTTCAGTTTATACTCCCTGGGCACAAAACTAGTTGCATACACTAGTTGAATTTTGTTGGCCCAGTTTTAGATTTGATCATGCCATATTAGCATTGTTTTTGCTCCTATGGTCACACAGCTGTTTCGTTCCAGTCCTATGAGTTCTCGTCATGTGGAAATGCTCTTACACAGGTTTTGCTCACCAAGTGTTTAAGTGATCTCTGATCAGGGTCATTCAGAATTGTTTTCCAACCACATTTCTTCCATAAAGCTGCCAGTTTACCATTGTCCTTTCAGGTTTTAATAATGCTTCGGACAGTTCCTAACCCAATTCCAGTCATTCCAGCATCTCTTCTATGCTTGATGTAGGACAATAGACTTCCAAAAATGTAGGACTCTTTAAAAATGTCATGCATTTTTGATAGAAGGAGTTGGAAACTGTATCTATGTCAGTGTCTCAGTGAGTCTGTCTATGTGTGTGGGTGGAGGGGCACTGCAGAGCATAGTAACTAGCTAGTCTAACGAAGTACCAAAGTGCAACCCTAGCTATAAAGTAGCCTTATTTGCCAAAAGTGGCTTAAAAGTGACACCTACGACCAAATGTGACAGGCAGAAGGGGAGAAAAAGGCTCTCTCTCTCGCTTTCTTAGCGGGACTCTCGTTTAATCAGGCTACAGTTTGCTTGTGTATTATGAAGCCAAACCCCCCAAAAAGAATGAAGAGCGGGAATCATTAACTGCTCTCAGCTGCCTCCAGTTTTCAATTACTTTCAAACAGCAATTAACTCCAGGCTTCTCTCCACGTCCAAGTTCTTTGGGCTCTGCCTTTTAGGAAAGGCTCTCTTTCTACCAAGAAAGAAAGAGAGATAAAGAGAAGCAGAGTGAGAGAGATTTAAAAGGCAAAGCACAACTTTTATAGCTGTGAATTTCAACACATTATTTCGGTCGTACAGTCGTTGCTGTCTTCTCGGGGCCTTCTCCTTCACCTTTTCTTTCTTCTTTTTTTCTTCTGGAGTCCTGCAGACTCGTTCTCTTGATCATAGGCTGCTGTTCTTCTGCCTGTCTGCCCCTCTCGCCTCGGCAGTCCGCCCCCTTCCTGCCTTCATATATTAGTAATTAGTCTGAGGCTTTTGTAATGGTAGCTTCTTTCCCTCCTTTTAAGAGTCGGGCAGTATTTGGTAACGTGTGATGCTGCATTATATGATGCTGCATTATAAGGTACGCCTAACTTGTATCATTACTCATTGGCCATGTTTACATGCAGCCTAATAATCTGTTATTAATCAGACTAACAGCTCAACTGGAACAGAACGCGTTCATGTGTACGTCCCCCAGAAAGGAATAGACTAGTCCGATTGAGGCCATTGTAAATACAGTCTCTATCTAATTGAATGAGCAGGGTAAATAATCTGTTATATAGAAGAATAACATCCATGTAAATGCCTGTGTGTGATGGCATTCCCAAACGGAAAGTCAGAGCCAGCCTCACGTGATGCATGCTGTTTGCTGTATATATCACTAAAGGAATGACTCTTTAATCCACTGTTATAAGCAGGGCTAACATTGGCTAGCTAACTAGGCTAAGATGGCAGTTAATGTTTACCTCAGGCAGACAGTGGATGGTTTGTTCAGCAAACTGACAAGGAAAAGTGTATTTCTCTAAATTGTGAAGGTTATTTCCCCAAAAACACATTAATGGTCTTCCTCACAGATTTAGGGTGGAAGTAACTGATGCTAACTCTTGCTAGCTATTTATTAAATTAGCAAACATTATTTTGCTCCAAGCATCTGACGGTAACTGTGGCTGTATTCAAAACTGAATACTACAAACTTCTCACATACTAAATCTACCTAAAAGTAGTACGTA
>CM067496.1:17172686-17260446 GCA_034552555.1 Semaprochilodus insignis
TCCAAAGCAGATGTTAATGATTGGCTAAAAGGAGTGACTGCATTTGGGCGTGCCAAAGACCATAGTGTGAAGGAAGTAGCTGAATCTGCAGGTGTATGGAAGCGTATGGTCATACGGGTCTACCAGCAGTGGCTAAAATCCCAGTCTACAGGGAATTCTCCTCGGAATTGTGCCAGGGAAGGCATCCACCAAATCTGGCCCAACTGCACAATCCTTTGAAGAGTGTCTGAACACTATGATGTATCCTACATCCAGAAACTTGTCCAGTCTATGCCCAATCCAATCCCAGCTGTTATTCGTTCTCTTGGAGGTATTACATGCTGTTGAATAGCTAATAATTCAAATAGCACCATTTACACATGTAAAGTCATTATATTGTATTTATTAACTCTCATTTATGAACAATTAAATTGTTATTATTGTATTAGAGCCTGTTATTATAAAGTGTCATTTATAATACTACCACTTCTAACCTTCTTTGAATAAGACCACTAAAAAGATGAGTGTGGTATTATGTCTGTTTAAAGCTGGTCTGTTTGTTTAGTTGCGAAAGTATGAAAAGAATTCATTTTAAGAACAAATTAACTGCAAATACCTGACTCCAGAACTGTCCCCTCTTACCAGGCAAGGCCTTCGAGATCACATACGTGCGCTTGAAGTTCTACACCAGCCGACCAGAAAGCTTTGCCATCTACAAGCGTACAGATGAGACGGCGCCTTGGCAACCGTACCAGTACTACAGCGCCTCCTGCCGCAAAACCTACAGAAGGGATTCCAAGGGCTTCATCCGGCCTGGTGAGGAGGAGAGGACGGCGCTCTGCACGGATGAGTTTAGTGACATCTCTCCACTAACAGGAGGAAACGTAGCCTTCTCCACTCTGGAGGGAAGACCCAGCGCCTACAACTTCGACCAGAGCCTAGTACTACAGGTTTGTGTCCTTGCACTTCTACTGTATGTTTCATGCAGCCGCTGTCATCTTACTATTTTACATCAATTTTGTTGTTTTGTCTTCAGTGTTTTTTGTTCTGGGATTTTCAGCTCCAAAAGTTTGTAATAGCGGAAGTGTTCCACAAATTTTTCAACATGTGTAAATAATGATACCGTTCAGAGAAGTTGGAAATGAAGTGCTGCATTGTTGACAAAACTGTCCAATCAAAATTGTCCACAGTGGTGGTGATAGGGACTCGATGACCAAAGAGTTTAATGCCCCATAAAAGCTAACTTTCACCAAATTTACCATTAAGTCTCTCATACCTCTTTTCCACCGTCAATGTGCCAGTGCTCGTGCCCGTGCTGGTGCTGGTTCCCAGGCTCTGAACCTGTTAAGATCAAGCCCCCTTTTCCACTGGTTTGAGAGCCGAGCCATTACGAATCCGGAGGTGGCTAGTCCTTAGTCCGTAAGCAGAAGTCGGTGGACAACGCATAAAAGCAACATGGCGGACCATGTTCTTCTAGTGCGAACTGTACTTCTTCCTTTGAGGGCATATATCTCACCATCCAGAATCAGCTCTTTCAGGATCTGTGCGCAGCCCAGAGGGATTGTCATAGATAGCGATTGCTCGCAGGACGACTCATAGTTTTGTCTCCTACTGAAGCTGTACTGATATAAAACAGCACACCAAGTTTTATAGCTATCAATAGTGTTTCTCACATACCAGATCTCCTGCACGTATTAAACGCCAGATGTTTTCAATGCTTCACATTTTAGCTCATTAGTAGACAGACTCCTCCTGTTGAATGCGCTTATCCACGAGCACATCACTGGTGGGATACGATTGTTCCTGAGTTCAGCTCAGTGCATTTCTTTGTGCACTGCCACGCCCCTTTCCTGCTTGCGTCACGGGTTCCACAGTTTTAGACCAGAGAGTTGATGGTGCTGGAACGGCACCAATATTTTGCAGAACGGTTCAAGAGTTTGGCACCGGAACCATGTTGGTGGAAAAGGGCTCTCAGTTTCTTCAAGTTGTGTGTTGACAGTAGTCATTGCCAAATCCACACGTGTCTTATATAAGAGTGTTTCTAGTCTATCGGACATGTGTATGGGGATTTGTTTTCATTACGTTGAGCTGTGGAGGTCTTCCTTTGTCTATTAGTCCCCTTGTGGTTACTAAGCTCACCAGTTCTATCTTTCTTCCTAATAATGGACCAAACGGTTTGATAGACTTAAGTTTGGGTCTTTTATTCTTGTTTCTCAGCCTGTCATGGTTTCCCTGACCAAAACCCTACACTGTAAAAAGTGTTTTGTTGGTCCAACCTGAAAAAATCGTTTCAATTTGTTACAAGCAAATGAATCAAATGAATCAGGTTTATTCAACCTAAAAAGGACTTTGAAGGAATGACTCTTTGATTTTCTTTGAAAGTTGAATAAAACTTTTTGCTTCTAACAAATTGCTAAGTACTTTTTAGGTTGTACTTTTAACAGTGTGGAATCAAGACTAGATACCTGGAATAATCACACCTGTGAAGACCTATGTTCCAAAATTATGTTGGGGGTATAAAAGGTGCTGTAATTTCTACACACTTTTGAATATGAAGGGTAAAAAATGCATTTGTATCAACCATTGTGTAAGGCACTCAATTCAACACACTGAACATTATTTTTTTTTTGTTGGGGCTTAATTTGATTGTTGTAATGCTGGGCAAAAAAAACAGACACTCGCGGATAGCTGAAAGGGTTTGGGGCCAGGCCAGGTCATAACTGTGAGAACTACTACTAGAAACATGGGGAAGACGAAGGGCCAAATCCAGAGGAGCAAACAGTCTAAACAATCAAAGAACAAATCAACAGCCAAAAGGAGAGGTCAAAAAAAAAAAAGAACAGGACAAACACGGCAAACACAGTCAACAAGAAAAACACTCAGTACTCAAATGGGATGTCGGCAATGCCTTGCAAGGATCTGACTGAAACAACCAGGTATATATACACAAAAGCAGATTGACAACAGGTAAGAGTCATTAGTACTCAAAGTAGAGTGATCTGGAGACTGATTCCTGATTGGTAACCATTATGGAAAATTACTGCCCTCGACTTAAGTATTAGTAATTAAGATAATTGCAGTTAGACGATTATGTAATAATGGTGGCAGGCCCATATTTGCTGGTACAGTATGTACTTCTCATATATTTACCAGAAATTCCAGCTGTTTCCGTGAATGTGAGGTTTTATAAGCCTTACCGGAATCGGTAACGTTAGGAATGCCGTTGTCAGGCAGATGCACTTATGGGAAAACACACAAACATGCCTAATTGCACATTTTAACAGACACGTGAGAGTGCATAATGGCCTGTTGTATCTGGGTAGAGTACCACTCTGGATGGTAGCCTTTTTTATGTCAAATGTGAATGTATTTTGTCTTTGATCTTGGATGTAATGACGGCTGGACTTTATTTGTGGTGCATGTTGTTCAGTCACTTGGCTGAACTGGACTCTACCAGTCCACTACAATGTCAGCTCAGTTCAAATCAATGTCCACCCTAGTAAGTCAGTTTTGTTACCAGTAACGAAGGCATGACTTCAGTCTACACGGTTTGTATCTCACTTATAGGTCTCTCAAAACAAGGAGAGAGGTTCTGTGGAAAGACCAGAACCTAGACTTTTGACTGATACCCTATTTGTGTTTGCAAGAAGAAGTGATCTCTTATGAATTGAGTCTATATGTGAAAGCTCTATTCCTGACATGCAGAATTAAACCTGTCAACATAATGTAAAATCAGTCTTAACGTAACTCGTTACGTGTTATTATAGAACATAATGGCTAAATAATAACAGTTACACCTTCGTAAACGCTGACCTGAACTCTAAGGAGCTGTTTAGAAGCTTGTATGAAGCTTATAAGCCTATAATTAAGGTTTATTAACTCCTACTGCCTCAGCATTCAATAATTGTTGCCTAGTCCAGTCTGTTAGTGCCCTACAGTAATTGTTATAGCATTGTTACAAATGTATCATAATATAACTCTATTTAACTATGAATATTTGCATTTGGAAATGCATTAAAGTAGACTAAGAGGCCAGTATTCCACAAAGCAGGATTTTTCAGTTAGCCAGATAGCTTAAACCCAAAGTCAAGCCTGTCCAATAGGAAAAGAGCTGAATCACAGTCCTCATGTTTGGGTGCAAGTTATCAGGCTAACTGTGCGATCCTGCTTTGTGGAACACCCCCAAGGATAATGGGGCATCGTTTGTAGTCAAAAGTGGTGGAATAAAATATATCCTAATATGCTGCATTATAATTATGCTACCAATAATTAGCACTGACGCTAGCACAAGAGCATTTTACTGACCTGCTGATGTTTCCAAATGCGAACTTGAACACTCAGTCTCAAAATCAGCCTTTCCTTCAGTGTTGCATCTGACAGCAGAGATATATATAATTGATGTGTCAGTCAACAACACCTTTGCACCTTTTTTAACTGCCTCGCAAAGCTTCATAGAGATCGAGTCAAATCACACTCCCCAAATCCCACTTTCTATAACCTTCATGACCTTTATAAACTATATTTGAAATAACTATTCTTTAAAATATGATGACTTTGTTGGTGGGCAGGATGGTGGCGCATGTTTACCGCCACACTGCTGAGAACTGGAACCAAATGTTGGTAGGAACAGAAAGTTCAGAGAGCAGAAGCTGGGGGTACCTCGGACCCCCGTGTCTACGATTGGACCAAAGAATTTATTGGAGCCAATCGGTTACAATGTAGTTTCTTCGCATCATAATTCATTTGCAGAAAGTTGAGAAAATCTCAACTCGATTTGTCGCTTGTGGCTCTGTCGGTGTGTCACTTGCTGCTTATTGCTAATTCTTGGATACAAATCATGTACTTCCATAGGATACACGATAGTTCCTGCTAGTGTGAATGTAGTGTCAGTTGTTGCCAATTCCTTGTTTTCTCCTGGTTCTAATTTTTCCTCTTTGTATCAGCGGCACCTATTGGTAAGCTCCCATTACACCGATGGGTGAAATGTGTTTTATTATCTGTTAAAATGAGCAATATGACAATATCTCATCATTATCATGATAAATTATGGTAAAAGAATTTTGGATAATGAACCAACCAACTGCATTTCATTACAAAGAGGGCACAATAAGGCCTATTTATTGTGCATATTGATTTAGTTCTGTACAGAAGGCTATATGAAATGAATGTACTCAGAGTTTTGATGGCAGTTTTATGAGCATATTATGACTGTGTCATGATATCATGAAAACGTCTAAGTGATATGATGTTTTTGCCATATTGCCCAACACTACACACTAGTATTGTTTTAAAATCCACAGTACACCTTACCGCAGTTATACCGCCCAACGCCAGCTCAGGTATGTGATTATACTGTATTCTGGGCTTCTAGTAATTCCCACCCCCATGCTGTAGAAACGAGACACAGGTAGGTACATTCTTACCTCTTTCTCTCACACACAGAGGTAGATATGTTGACATTCACTTGCACCTTTAGCAAGTATATCATCAGTGCAGCTTTAACATCTCTGACTAGCTCCTCTGACCTTCATAGCAGCCTCTGACTGCAGGGCAGGAGCCTGACACGATTCTAAATCCAGCACACTTCAGGCAGACATCAACCTTCTTTTAGAGAGTTTTCACACACATACCTTTCAAGAAGGAAGACGCAGTCGCAGGCATCAGCTCCACCACCGAAAATTAAACTGGACAGATCACGCCAAGGGCATTGCAACACTGACCACATCTCAAGAAAAATACGTTTCACATTTTGGTCGTACTGTGTGGTCAGACACAAAACCACACGCCGCATAGGCACCAAAATAAATGATCCTGTATACATACACCGATAAACACAACTTTAGAGTCTATGAGAATTATACAGGACTGTGCAAAAGTCAAAGACCACCCTTCATTTACTCTCATCATCAAAAGAATAGCTGCACTAAGAAGGAAGTGTGGGATTGCAGTGCTATTGGGAAGGAAGATAAAGGTTACCAGGAACAATAAATGATGATAAATTTAGACTGATATGACCGACATTTATTGATCTACACGTACAGAAGTAATGTCTCTCAGTACGGAATCGGGGCACCATGTTTGCTAACGCAACAGTCATATGTCTCGGCAGACAGTTGTAGAGGGTCCTAATTGTGTCCTGCGATAATCCATCCCATGGAGCTTGAATATTCTCACGCAGTTCTGTGACACGTGCAAATGATTCAAGTTTCATGCTCAGCTCCGCATGTGACATAAGCAAGGACAGGCCTTATCAATGTACCTGACTGACCCAACAGACATTCAGTGAGCAGTATTGCCCTCCAGAAGTCATCCTGTTAGTGCCAGCACCATCAGCAGACGGCTACATGACGCAGGACTACACGCACGCAGACCATTACAACGACTGTCCTTAACACCACGTCAACGTCACCAAAGGCTGCAATGGTGTCGTGCCAGACTGTCATGGAGTGACTCAGAATGGCAGCGGGTCATCTTCAGTGACGAGTCCCGCTTTTGTCTTGGTGGAGACGACCAACGAATCTGTGTGTGGAGGCACCGTGGTCAGCGCCAAGATGAATACTTTGTTGTCACATGTCACATGTCCTGAAGGCCTGGTGTCACTCCACCTCCACCCCTACCGCACAATCTGCAGAAACTGTGTGAGGATATTCAAGCTGCATGGGATGGATTATCACAGGACACCATTAGGAACCTCTACAACTCCATGCTGAGACGTCTGGCACGTTGGGTTAGCCAACATGGCGGCCCGACACCATACTAAGAAACACTACATCTGTATGTGTAGCTCAGTAAATATTGTCCATATCAGTCTAAATTTATCATCATTTATTGTTCCTGGTAACCTTTATCTTCCTTCCCAATAGCACTGCAATCCCACACTTCCTTCTGGGTGTAACTATTCTTTTGACGATGAGTGTATCAGCCTAAAGATGTTTGGTTTCGGAACATCTTTTTTTACCGTGTTCATGCTTGCTAAACAGGATAAAGCCATGCTACAGAGGTCCTTGTGTGCACAGGATCTTGTGAAAAATTAACGAGGGCTTAAAACCTTGTGGCCACATGTCATAGCAGTGTTAATGCATTCAACAACCGAAACCCCTCACAGTATAACCAAAACCCCTGCGACTGCAGCACGTCACTGGTGATGTGATCCATGTCTAAGAAGATAATAACCATGGAGGACAAACATGGTTGGGGACTGGATACAAGGGAATGCTTAATAGCAAAATGAACAGACACTACTGTGCAAGACAAACACATATGTGGACATGCATATCCCATTCCACACGACTAAATGGGCGCATGCATGCGGCTAAAATCAGGGTACAATCCAGATACCAGTCGCTCAAAGTGATCTGATGTAATTGGGGTCAGTGACTCAAAACACTGCTATAATAGTACAAGCCAATAGGCAGGTGCGGAAGCAAGTGCTCATTGGCTTCTATTATAAGTGTGTTTTGGACCCATGGGTTTTCTGCTATTGTCTAAAGGCTGGGAAACTATTATATGTTGTAATCAACCATATGCTACAGAAGCAGGTGGTAGAGATTAGCTGAAAAAAGGCTGGGGTGTTCCTTGAAAGTGCTGATGCAACTGCACATTGTCTTCTATTGTAAGTTGATGTTGGGTCAATGGGAAATTATTGTCTGTGGTAATTGATCTTATACCACAAAGGCTCTAGATAGAGATTACCCTGAAACGTGCTGCAGCATAGCTTTAGGAATCATGCAGAATACACACCTTGCAGTGCTTAGTATACAACAGGGGCACTTGGATGCACACACACCTGAATACCAACAAAACAGGAGCCATTATTTAGAAACAGCATGTTGTCCTTATCACAGAGACATGTCGCAGAGATTGCGGGTGAGAATAGGCTATATGTTTAGCTTGAAAGAAAAAAACGGTTCTGCCATTTTGAGAAGATTAAAAGAAGATTGGCTTGTCTGTTTCCCACGCAAACAGGGCTTGCAGTGTGAGATTGGGCCGCATACATAGTAAATTGTGGTACATATGCAAACACACAAAGTCAGACACCGGCTCTACCTTTTCTAATTTCCAGGCAAAATGGACCATCCATCTTTAGACCAACCATCTTTAGCCTTTACTTCAGCTTCCATTCTTTCTGGAGACTTGCTTTCAGTGTTTTGTGTGCTTCCACACCTCCAAAGTTCAGGTTTAGAAGTTGGTTGGTTTCTGCTTCTCATGGTCCAAGTTATCCCAAACACATTTGATGATGCTGAGGTCTGGACTCTCTGGGCTTGTTGCACTTTGTGGGTCTAAGTTCTTTTCTCAGTAAAGGACTCATTGAGCACTGAGTTGTCTTCTCACAGTGGAAGGATGGACACAAATAACTGTGGAGCTTGATATATATGTATAACCTCACCAGACAAAAAATGAGGCCCCTGTGACCTCCATGGCCCCTGAATACCTCCATGGGCACCAATAACAGCTGTGATTGGATTTGGCATGGACTGGACAGGTTTCTGGATGACACTCTTGCATCAAAGAATTGTGCAGTTGGCCCAGATTTGGTGGATGCCTTCCCTGGCACAATTCCGAGGAGAATTCCCTGTAGACTGGGATTTTAGCCACTGCTGGTAGACCCATATGACCGTACACTTCCATACACCTGCAGATTCGGCTACTTCCTTCACACTATGGTCTTTGGCACGCCCAAATGCAGTCACTCCTTTTAGCCAATCATTAACATCTGCTTTGGAGCCATTTTCCACACATGGAACGAGACATTCACTGCACTGTACCACCTCTTCTCAGTCTATGAACTCCGTCACTCACACCCGCAGGTATTTATAGCCCCATCATCCAGCAGCGCCATCTGCAGGAGCCTGAAGATACTACCACCTTAAACACGCAAGGTCAGCTTCAAAGCTTGAAGTGGTGATTTATCTGATGGGGATAGTTTTGTGGTCTACCAGGTCTTGCAAGGTTGTTAGGAGTTATGAGGAACTCCAGTTCCCAGCATTCAAAATCTGAATAACTTGTACTTGTTGGCTGCTGTGACGTGAAATAATTGAAGGGTGGTCTCTATTGTTTGCACAGTACTACACATTGCCATGGCAGGGATGCGGCGCCGCAATCATCTGTTATAAACCCTGGTGGGATTTTGTAGGCTTAACCATAAACACTTTCACACCCATGCTTATATCTTTCCATCTCCCTCTCTCCTATCAGTCTTTCTCTACCTCATTTCTTCGCCTCTGTCCCCCAATTTCTCTATCATTCTCCACATCTCCCTCCCATCTTTCTTCTCGCCTCATGCTCTTTCTTCTGCCGTTCTCCTTCCCTTCTGATGTCTGTCATGGCGTGCCTCACTTATCGCTGCTGTAATGTCAAAGAATCTGCACACTGTATTGGTTTGTCATGTCTTTTGCTGTTTCCCAATCTGATCCGAGTCAAGGGCACTCCGCTGGTGGTGCATTTCATTGCAGGGCTTGCTATTTCTATCCCTACGCATCAAAGACTTGATTGACAGTGCACTAAAGTCTGCATGAATCACCTTGCTTCTTGTAATGAAAGCCTGAAAGCAGCGTCACTCCGCACCTGACAGCAGGGGTGAAGAGATACAGGGATGAATGAAATCTTGGATGTATCACGTATAACATGGAGGAACACACCAGTGTCGCCCAATGCTTTCAATGGAAAGTAGCGAAAGGCCGCCCAAAAAGTTCCTAAATGTCGCTACCTGACATTATGTGCTAATTAGTATATATGTGACTCCATCACACACTCATCATCAAAAGAATAGCTGCACCCAGAAGGAAGTGTGGGATTGCAGTGCTATTGGGAAGGAAGATAAAGGTTACCAGGTACAATAAATGATGATAAATTTAAGCTGATATGGACAATATTTATTGAGCTACACATACAGAAGTAGTGTCTCTCAGTATGGTGTCGCGCCACCATGTTGGCTAACGCAACATGCCAGACGTCTCGGCATGGAGTTGCAGAGGTTCCTAATAGTGTCCTGTGATAATCCATCCCATGCAGCTTGAATATTCTCACACAGTTGCTGCAGATTGTGCGGTAGGGATGGAGGTGGAGTGACACCAGGCCTTCTGGACGTGTGAGGCGTGACAACAAACCGTTCATCTTGGTGCTGACCATGGTGCCTCCACATACGGATTCATTGGTCATCTCCACCAAGACAAAAGCGGGACTCGTCACTGAAGATGACCCGCTGCCATTCTGAATCACTTTATGACAGTCTGGCACGACACCATTGCAGTCTTTGGTGATGTTGACGTGGTGTTAAGGACAGTCGTTGTAAAGATCTGCATGCATGTAGTCCTGTGTCGTGCAGCCGTCTGCCAATGGTGCTGGCAGTAACAGGATGACTCATGGAGGGAATCACTGCTCGCAGAATTTCTGCAATTGTGGCTGTTGGGTCATTCGTATACAGTGATAAGGCCCGTCTTTGCCCAGCCGAGTGAGAAACTTCAAGCATTTGCATGTCTTATGATGTAAAACCAAGTTTCAAGGTGGATTCCTTCTACTATATTTTGTGCATATTCTTTTTTTTGACAGTGAGTGTACGTGAGCATCTGTGAAACCACAAAGTATTATGAATTGTGAAAAGCTAGTAGTAGACCAGTAGTGAAAAATTGTCCATCTGAAGGGAATAGGAGCTAGTAAAGCTGGTATAGAAACCAGGAAGTGTAATCCAACCCAAAGAATCCCCCTCCTGCCTTCCAAAGCCACTCGCCCAGCAAGTCGCATTATAAAGCATTGCAGGGACGTGTGCTACATGAAGTTAATGAAACTACAAGCTAGCCACATCACCTCATTTGTAAACCGTCCTGTTTAAAGCCATTATAGAATAACATACGGCAAATACCGTAATGTGGGTTATTTTGTCAAGCGCCTCAGCTTAATCATGGTTCTGGTCCACGGTCAGCCTTACTTCCAAACACAGCAACACAAAAGCACAGCCACACATTCACTGCTAGCTTCCGCTCCCTAAACTGTTAACTGGCTAGGCTAAAAACACAGTATCCTCTCACTAGCAACTAAACCCAAAACCCACTCTACTCTCAGAAAACCCATCCGTACTCAGGCTCAGCCTAAAGATCCATGGAAAACTGAACATAATGCAGCTGGACTTAAACCTTCCTTTCCTGTTAGACTGAACTACTTACAATGTGGCGACACCACAATGAGCCAACACCACAGTACCGTCAAACAACACTCACTACAACTTACATTGCAGACATCAACAAACATGTACACACACAGAGATTACATTCAAGCTAAACACAGCTAGCTAACATTAGCATGGTACTAATACACCCCTGATAGCAAGATGGCAGCGGCCCACTGTTGGCCCGCTAATGGCAAAGCTGGCAAAGCTTGCTCAGCCTTTTCCAGGTGGCCCACCGGTGCTTAATGCTATCTTCATTTCTTTCTTTTCTTATCCTTTTTAAATTACTTTAGTAAACAGTTTTCAGCGACAGCATTTTCAACAGAAGCATTTTACATCAAACCTAGTCATTATTTGTATTAGTTTATTTCTAGAATAAAAGTCTCTCTGCATTTGAAATCTGTTCGAGGACACTAAAAAACTAGTTACTCCTTGTACGCAGAGCAGTAACCTGGATGGTTCAGCAGTGGCAAATCCTCAGCAGGGTGCCCAACTCCCCTAGGTTTTGCCAGCAATGGAAAGGCACATCAGTGTTCACTCTGGGTTGACCTCATGTGGCACCCAGACTCTTAATGTCCATGGCCTTTTTTACTTCTGCCTTTCTTTTCTTCCTTTCTTTAGCAGTGCAAACTGTTGTAGGTACCTGTGTAACTTTCTTGGCCATTCTAGAGAACCTTGCTCACTACCTTTCACCCATGACAGATTCATGCGTACGTATGTGGCCAGGTCATGGGGTAGGTAGGTAGATAGGCAGGTAGGCTATCCAGTCATTTTATAGCCCTGTGGCCCCCACAAATAAAGCCTTTTTATTGCCAGAGCATTTCATTTATTGATTGCTGTCGGGAGGTAAAGCGTATTTCAAGAAATATAACAAGAAAACGTCTAAAATAAAACATCAAATGTCACCAAAATGTGTCTTCGAAATGTTCTGCTTTTGTGCACAGTGCTATCACCTGTGCAGTTTCACCATCATTAAAATGGCCTTTTCACACCGTAGCTGAGCTTCTTTTCTTGAATCTGATTGGCTCTGAGCTACAATAGACTAGCACCAGACACTGATTACTACTGCAGATTGTTCTGTCAGGAAGCCTTAGGGCATGCTAACGGTAATAACAAAGGTAGAGATGATCATCCTGCAAGCTTGGCCTTAACGGAATAGGCCAGCATTTTTTAGCACCTGTATCTGTAGCATACAAACGATAACCCCAAACAAGAATTTCAATAAGTTTAACCATTCCTAGTAAAAGCACCCAACTACTGGAGTCCACATGTATACTCATCGTCAAAAGAACAGCTGCACCCAGAAGGAAGTGTGGGATTGCAGTGCTAGTGGGAAGGAAGATAAAGGTTACCAGGAACAATAAATGTTGATACATTTAGACTGATATGGGCAATATTTATTGAGCTACACATACAGAAGTAGTGCCTCTCAGTATGGCGTCAGGCTGTCATGTTTCAGCACGGAGTTGTAGAGGTTCCTAATGGAACAAAAGTGGGACTCGTCACTCCATGACAGTCTGGCACGACACTGTTGCAGTCTTTGGTGACGTTGACGTGGTGTTAAGGGCAGTCGTTGTAACGGTATTCGTGCCTGTAGTCCTGCGCCGTGCAGGCGTCTGCCAATGGTGCTGGCCCTAACCAGATGACTCATGGAGGGCATCAGTGCTCACTGAAGGTCCGCAATTGTCGATGTTGGGTCACTCGGCACATGTCAGACAGTTGACCGGTTCTCTCTCTCTGTGGTTCGTGTAGGTCTTCCAGATTCTTCATGGTACATGCCTTGTTCTATCCACTGCCGTCAGCAGCGTGCTATGGTAGTATCCGTACAACCAGTATGGCGCACAATACGTCAATAAGAGCCCTACGATGTGACCACTCTGCAACACTTCCAACTGCTCAGATTGCTTTCAAACACCTCTCTGAGGCATACTTCACTTTCAAGGGATGCTTCCAACACAACAGCATGAGTCAGAATGGAAAACATGCGCAACAGGACAATATTATATAGTCAGTCAGTTACACCAATAAGGCCTGTCGTTGCTTACGTCATATTTATGGCTGAGCATGAAACTTACAATGTCAAACCTTCCCACCAAGTTTCATTCCTGTCGGTTGATTCTTTCTGGGTGCAACTATTTTTGGTGGATGATGAGTGAATGATGTTTTTCTATTTGTCTCTAAGCACAAGGAAGTACTTATCTATAGCAATTAACTGTAGGCTGCTGTCACAGCTGAGAACGGGTGGTGGAAAAAAGGTGGCAATATTCCACCAACCATAAACGACCGATTCAAAAGTCTTCTTAGGTGTGCCCCATAAAAACAACAAGCCTCTCTTATTTAAATGAGACTTACTTTCTTATTCAAATGAGACTTAGCCATTCCTCGCTAAGAAGTCGCAGGCGCATGCAAAATTTATGGCAAAATTCACTTTCCCATGCCGTACATTAATCATCAGCGCCTGCAAATATAAATTGTGAATGCCCTGGGCATCAAGCAGCCCCTCTAAGATGGATAACTCCCTATCCGAAGAGATAGTGATCCGGTCCTGCCCTTGCTCATTGTACGAGCGTCTGAATAAGAGCCATCTATACTTTTTATGGTAGCATGCTCCATTTGCAGCAGGGAGCAGCCTTTGATGTGTCAGGGCAAAAATATCACATAGGTGCAATGACCCATTAGCATCTGCTGATGTCTTTCAACCCCGGGCAGACTGTAAGACAGATGATGGCAGACGTGCAGATTGATTCTGGCATGTTTAAAGGTTTTTGCCTTTTGCTTGAACTTTCATTTTGTATTAATTTCTTGGAAAGTAAAGTTATATAACACATTATATACACTACTGTGCAAAAGTCAAATACACCTATTAAGATTATTTATTTTTCAGTGTCAGGAAATGAAAACAGACATCATAAGCTCACCAGACAAAAGATTAGTCCCCTGTGACTGAAACGTACCTAGTAGCATGTAATACCTCCACAAGCACCAATAATCGTTGGGATTGGATTTGGTATGTACTGGACAAGTTTCTGGATGTAGGCCACATCAATGTTCAGACACACTTGCATCAAAGAATTGTGCAGTTGGGCCAGATTTGGTGGATGCCTTCCCTGGCACAATTCCGAGGAGAGTTTCTTGTAGACTGGGATTTTGGCCACTGCTGGTAGACCCGTATGATCATACGCTTCCACACACCTGCAGATTCAGCTACTTCCTTCACACTATGGTCTTTGGCACACCCAAATGCAGTCACTCCTTTTAGCCAATTATTAACATCTGCTTTGGAGCCATTTTCCACACATGGAACGAGACATTCACTGCACTGTACCACCTCTTCCCAATCTATGGATCACGTCACTCACATCCCACAGGTATTTATAGCCCCATCATCCTCAATTCTTTGATGTAAGAGTGCCTGAACACTGATGTGGCCTACATCCAGAAACTTGTCCAGTCCATGCCAAATAGTAAATGTAATTAGTTACTGTACTTTAGTAGTTTTTTCATGAATCTGTACTGAAATGATTCCACTACATTATGAGAAATTTGTAGTTCCTTTTGGCTTATGTGTGCGTAAAAACATAACATGTCAAAATGAAACAAGCTTATTCATGGATTCTTAGCATCCATGGAAATGTCCATTTTAGGCCTGGACTACATCAAGGACCACCTGGAGGAAGGCAGGTAAAGCAGGATGGGGTTAGTAAACAGATAAAACATATTGTTCCTGATTTTGTGGGTAAATAGACCACGATATAGATATATCTACACATGCACGTGTGACTGGCGAGTGTCTTTTTCTGAATTTATACAAACACTATTTCCTTTTATAGTAAATGCGTTTTGGCTAGTTTATGTTTATGAACAGAGACCTACAGATACAGTATAGTAAAGGAAAACTCTTTTTATTAAACTTAAACTTGTAACTAAGTTGCAAATAAATATTAAACCGAAACTTTACTTGTTTGCAAAAAGTTATTATATACAGGGGTTGGACAATGAAACTGAAACACCTGGTTTTAGACCACAATCATTTATTAGTGTGGTGTAGGGCCTCCTTCTGCGGCCAATACAGCGTCAGTTCGTCTTGGGAATGACATATACAAGTCCTGCACAGTGGTCAGAGGGATTTTAAGCCATTCTTCTTGCAGGATAGTGGCCAGGTCACTACGTGATGCTGGTGGAGGAAAACGTCCTTCTTGGTGGTATGCTGACATTACCCTGGATACCGTGACTCTTGATACATCACAAAGACTTGCTGTCTTGGTCACAGATGCGCCAGCAAGACGTGCACCAACAATTTGTCCTCTTTTGAACTCTGGTATGTCACCCATAATGTTGTGTGCAGTGCAATATTTTGAGCAAGACTGTGCTCTTACCTGCTAATTGAACCTTCACACTCTGCTCTTACTGGTGCAATGTGCAATTAATGAAGATTGGGCACCAGGCTGGTCCAATTTAGCCATGAAACCTCCCACACTAAAATGACAGGTGTTTCAGTTTCATTGTCCAACCCCTGTAGTTCTAGCTAAAGGAAACGGTTCTCCTTCAGTGTTCTGTGCTTATGATGATTTGAATAGACATCAGTGTCAGACTAATTAATGATATTCTATTAAAGACTGGTGGACTGAGAGACACTAGAGTCTCTTCTCCTAAACTGAGCTGATTAAGAGTCTTGTTCCAGAAATGATAATAGGACATTAGAGCCATAATAAATCATGCTACTGTTACTCTCCATACTTAAGTACAGTTGTAGGTAAATACTTGCCAAAACTGTTGTTGGTGCTTGTGGAGGTATTACACGCTATTAGGTACGTTTCAGTCACAGGGGACTCTTGTCTGGTGACCTAATGAATTAATTGAGTAATTTATGCATTTGATGGCTTAGCACATCTTCACATGTGGAGACCTCACTAGGCACTAGGAATTAAAGCCATTCTGTTCTGTCATTTACTCTTCTCACTCTTCCCCTGCTAACCTCTCTGTGTCCTCCATGCAACAATATCTTTACTCCTTAATTACATGGAGGTCTGTAATTACCCACAGGTCTTGGCATAGCAGGAGGCGAGCGGAGTGTTTCATTCCTTTCAGCCTCTGTGCTCGAGCCCTGACCTCATGCTTAAATAACTAACATGAAAAAATATGATTTTCTTCTCCCCCTTTTGGCTTCGGGCTGAGGCCGATTTGTTGTTATTAGTTATTGTTCCGGGAGCAGTCAAGCCTATCCCATGAAATTCCGTCACCTGAGGCAAAATAGAATTTCTTTGCCTCCGCCGCTGCAGATAAAATTGTGTTGACACTCTTTTATTCCACACTGCCATGCCCTCACGTTTTATTTGATCAAATTTACTGTGAGGTCGCTCTAAAACCTTCCCCAAGTTCAGGCCAGTAATGCTGGAGCACAAAGTTAAACAGCAGCTGTAAGAAATGTGCACCATATATCAATATTAGTATTCAACACGACCTTATTACAAATGTCTATTAGGCAATATAAGATCACCAAACCAAAATGAGTTACCATGCATATTTGATGTGGTAGTAACTTCAGGCTCCTGCACATGGCGCTGCATGAGGATGATGCGGGGTGTGAGTGACGGGATCCATAGATTGAGAAGAGGTGGTACAGTGCAGTGAATGTCTCGTTCCGTGTGTGGAAAATGGCTCCAAAGCAGATTTTAATGAGGCAAGGTTCTAAAAGGAGTCACTGCATTTGGGCGTACCAAAGACCATAGTGTGAAGGAAGTAGCTGAATCTGCAGTTGTATGGAAGCATACGGTCATACGGGTCTACCAGCAGTGACTAAAATCCCAGTCTACAGGAAATTCTCCTCTGAATTGTGCCAGGGAAGGCATCCACCAAATCTGGCCCAACTGCTCAATTCTTTGATGCAAGAGTGTCTGAACATTGATGTGGCCTACATCCAGAAACTTGTCCAGTACATGCCATATCCAATCCCAGCTGTTATTGGTGCCCGTGGCAGTATTACACTCTATTAGGTACGTTTTCCTATACTCAAACGTATTTAGTTACGCAGTAAAAATATCATATCCATCTTTTTATACATGATTCCTCCCTATAATTAAACGGAATATCCCGTTTGTGCGTGTTACTGTAACTTTTCCGTATCTTCAAGCATGCATTACATGCTGGGTAGTCACCCTGTGCTTACTGCTGTAGCAGAAAGTGTTCCAGTCCAAACAGATTAGAGGAGAAAACTGCACCTCCATCATGAAAGAGAGTACATGCCTACTTTGTCACCATCATGGAGGGGTTGGAGGCTTTGAATGTTGCAGGAGTGGCAGTCACAGGTTGGACAGCACTGGGCTGAGGGCTGGGGTTGTGTGGCTTTGTCAGGAATATTGTTATTTTTAAATGTCTGTGTACACAGCCACTGAAATACCATCTGATATATTACTAAAGCAAAAGCTGCATCTCGGATCTCTTTCCATAACAACACTACCAACATGAAATTAATTCTATACAGAACCCGTAATGTTTCTATATTTTAATGCATTCAGTTTGTTTTAATATTGGGCGGCACGGGCCTCCAGCGCAAGAAGGGCCTGGGTTCGATTCTCCAGACAGGCAGCCAGGGTCCTTTTTGTGTGCAGGCTCCTCCCACTGTCCGAAGACAGTCAGGTGAATTGGTGATACTAAATTGCCCCCTAGGCGCGAGTGTGTGAGCGAATGTGTATGTCTTTGTGTCTGCCCTGTGATGGACTGGCAGCCCGTCCACGCTGTTTCCCACCTTCCACACAATAAGCTCTGGGATAGGCTCCAGCTCAATGAGTGATCATGTTACTGCCAGCACCATTGGCAGACAGCTGACCATTACAACTACTGCCCTTAACACCACGTCATCAACATCACAAAGGATTGCAATGGTGTTGTGCCAGACTGTCATGGAGTGTTTCAGAATGGCAGCAGGTCATCTTCAGTGACGAGTCCCGCTTTTGTCTTGGTGGAGACGACCAACGAACCTGTGTCTGGAGGCACCGTGGTCAGCACTAAGATGAACGGTTTGTTGTCATGTGTTGCACATTCAGAAGGCCCAGTCTTACTCCACCTCCACCCCTACCACACAATCTGCAGGAACTGTGTGAGAATATTCAAGCTGCATGGGATGGATTATCACAGGACACCATTAGGAACCTCTACAACTCCATGTTGAGACGTCTGGCATGTTGCATTAGCAAACACAACAGCCCGACACCATACTGAGAGACACTACTTCTGTACGTGTAGCTCAATAAATATTGCCCATATCAGTCCAAATGTATCATCATTGATTGTTCCTGGCAACCTTTATCTTCCTTCCGAACAGCACTGCAATCCCACACTTCCTTTTGGGTGCAGCAGTTCTTTTGAGTTACTTGATGAGGGTAATGTTCTCTAAATTAAACCTGATGAATGTTGATAAGGTGTAAACCTTTACAGTGGCAAAGAAATAGAGCCAGTCTGCTGTTGTTCAGCATTGCTACTTGTTGTTAGCTCTCTGCTGAACTGGTCAGCCTACTCTAAAAGGAGGGCAAAATACCGTCCAGTTACTGGGAATATGGAATATTGACCGGGTAAACTTACATCAGAGCTTCTGTGACTGTTTCAATGAGCTATGAGTAAGAAGTAATATCAAGTGATGTCTTGCCATTACTGGCCATAGCGCTGGCCACTGGTTACATTTGCATTCATGGCACTCTCGCAGCTCTGAGAGCACTCTGGTTAAGAAGCCCTGCTGAAACATTTGCTTTTGAAGTGGAGCGCTAAAATAATGAAAAAGTGTGAAATATGATCAAATGTGGTAGAGCAGTCTGTGAACAAAAGATAACTGCAAACAGCAGGCGTTCCAAGCGTGCTGTTTTTTTCCCCATCACTTAATGCATGCTGAGCAAGATCTCGGCAGTAGCCAGCTTACAAGGTGGGCCAAGGATATGCCAGACACTGCAATCCGCTCCATATCCTCAACATCATGTGAGGCTGTGGGCACTGCTTCAGTGCAGCCCTAGGCCCCGATGGCCGAGCCAACTGCAAAATCTTTTTAGTTTAAGCTTGACCACATCTGGCTCCCTTTTCTCTCGACTCTTTGATGGTGAGTAAACAGTTGTGCAAACCTTTATTTGGATGGTCCACCGTAGAAGCTCTGTAGATGCTCACATTGTCGTTAACATTCAATTAAATATTCATTCAGTCCAGATTAATATTTCCTGAACCATAACAGTCACAAGTCTCCTTGTTTCTATACCCTGTGTCCATTTCATCAGCTCCACTCACCATATAGGAGCACTTTGTAGTTCTACAGTTACAGACTGTAGTCCATCTGTTTCTCTGTATACTTTATTACCCTGCTCTTCTAAGGTCAGGACCCCCACAGGACCACCACAGAGCAGGTATTATGTGGGTGCTGGACCATGCTTAGCACTGGTGGACTTTGTCTGGGCGATAGAGTGATGTAACCCAAAGATGATGTGCACTATATGGACAAAAGTATAGGGACACCTATACACCTTCAAAACTAGCTAGCTTTCCTGGACCTCGTACATGCCCACACACGTGGCCTCAAACACGCCCACAAGAGACACATTTGGGGCGTTGTAAGCGATTTGCTAGTGTGAACGCAGGCTAAGGCTTTAGCCACAATATAAGAACAACCCAGTGCTGGACTTCTGACTTTGAAAGCTGCTTCATTGCTGCTTTTCATGCTCTGACACCCCAGCCGGGCTTTCCCTAAAGGCTTTGAAGAGGCCTGTAGATTCCTCTTCGGCAAGGTGCCCATCGACATATTGATTATGGAGCGTCCTGAGATCGATAAGTCGGTCAGTTTACACAGAGGTTCTTTTCCGTGTGTGTGTGTTTTCATTCGGTGCTGTTTTTTTGCTTTCTCACTGCTTTTTTTTTTTCCTTGCCAATTCATTTTAACGAGTAAACGAGGGTCTTTGAGATCGACCATTGGCGCATCCATCCAGTCTGAATGGAAGAGGGATCAATAGAGTCTAACCCTTTCATTAAAAACGCACCCTCTCCCTCCCTTTTCTCGTACGGATGAAATTGTGGTGCAAGGAGGGGGCACGGAGACTAATTTTGCAGAGCGATTACGGGCTTTTTTGTTCTCTGGCTGGTGCGGCCTACATTTTTATGGAGATGAGCTGACCTTTTGCAGATGTAACGGAGATGAATAGTGCAGCGTGTTCTCCATTAGCCTGCGTGTGCTCTTTTTCACTCCAGACAGAACAGAATCCACTCAGGATGAATACGCCTGTCACGAAACAGAAAATATTATGCCAAAAATGGTGTAGAGTATATGGAGAGTTGCCACCTTATACCTTGTATCTACACTCATAGGCCTGTTGTTCAGAAGCACCTGGCAAATAGGTACACTTGGGAGGTTTACAGGGACAATTTATCAGTCACCAAAATTCAATGGGGAGCCAAGTAGCTACCAAATAGCATGCCATACTAGCTTCGACAGCACAGGGTAGCATAGCATGCTAATTGTTATTCAGTTTCTTAGTGGACAAAAAACTGAGCCCCCTGTGACTGAAACATACCTAACAGCATGTAATACCTCCACAAGCACCAATAACAGCTGTGATTGGATTTGGCATGTACTGGACAAATTTCTGGATGTAGGCCACATCAATGTTCAGACACTCTTGCATCATAGAATTGCCCAGTTGGGCCAGATTTGGTGGATGCCTTCCCTGGCACAATCCCGAGGAGAATTCCCTGTAGACTGGGATTTGGGCCACTGCAGGTAGACCTGTATGACTGTACTCTTCCATACACCTGCAGATTCAGCTACGTCCTTCACACTATGGTCTTTGGCACGCCCAAATGCAGTCACTCCTGTTAGCCAATCATTAACATCAGCTTTGGATCCATTTTCCACACATGGAACGAGACATTCACTGCACTGTACCACCTCTTCTCAATCTATGAATCCCGTCACTCACACCCTGCAGGTGTTTATAGCCCATCATCCTCGTGCAGCCCCATCTGCAGGAGCCTGGAGTTGCTAACACCTTGAACATGCAAGGTGGCACATTTTTATTATTATGAAGCCATATTCTCTTGCTTTATAAAGTGCTTTGCATGTAATTAAAACTATAAAAGCTATTATACAGGCTTATGTCAGGCATTATGAGTTATTATGCATGCCATAAAAGCCATTATGAATGCATTTATAAAGTGTTGTGAATACAAGACCACCAATCAGGGTACAGCGGTCACTTTGTTTTGAGCTTGTTTTGACCTGTTGGACAGAGCTTGGTTCTAGCTAATGGAAACGGTTCTCCTTCAGTGTTCTGTGCTTATTATCATTTGAATAGACGTCAGTGTCAGACTAATTAATGACCTTCTATTAAAGACTGGTGGACTGAGAGACACTAGAGTATTGTACCTTGGGGATCGCTACTTTAACTCAACTACATAGCGTGTGTACTTCGTCCACCACTGGCTTTGCAAGAAGAGACACGCTGGACATGTCCCATGGTTTACATGTGATGTGACCTGAGATGAGACGGGTGAAAGAGGTGATGTGTACAGGAGCACTTACTGGGCGACTGCTGTCACAAACAAATCAGTCAGCTGATAAAAAAAGGCAGGCAATGTTCTGCCACTGTGACCATCAAAATAATTGGCATCTGCAGAGAAATGAGGGAATTGCAGAGGCTTCGCACGCTAATTTCAGTCATGCGATTTTTGCTTCCTC
Source organism: Semaprochilodus insignis (assembly GCA_034552555.1). Taxonomy (NCBI): domain Eukaryota; kingdom Metazoa; phylum Chordata; class Actinopteri; order Characiformes; family Prochilodontidae; genus Semaprochilodus; species Semaprochilodus insignis. Next base: position 17,194,529 of record CM067496.1, read on the forward strand.
AAATTGCTACTACTAAGAGGGCTTCAGCGCTGAATCATCTCATTATTTTGCCGCCAGTCCGAACCTCCCATAAACCCAAACCTTCCTTAACCTTGTCTTAATTGTCAACAAAGCACGTCTGCTTGTGACGCGCGGCACACGGCTGGACGTATTCTCCATAAGTCTTCATCAAAGCCTCCATATTTCATCCGCTTTAAAGCCACCAGGCCGGCATCCTGCCTATAACATTAGCATTTTAATCCGGCTGTAAGTGTTTCCCCCTACTGCGCAATCCATGTTCAAAACACTTTATTTTAGTCCCCAGCCATCATTCTTTCCCTCCATAAACCTCTTTTCCTTCAAACGCCTGCCGAATGCCTGAACGGAGAGAATTGCGAGGGAAGAGGGGAGAGGAGAAAAGAGAGGATGTTTGAACTTGGAATCGGATGACAAGAGACACAAGGGCCCCCTGGGTCGAGCTTCTATGCCGGGAGTAATCCAGGAATAAAAAAGGAGCTGCTTAAAGAAAAGGAAAAAGGCCTTCTCGCTTTGATTATGCCTATTTTTGCTGTGCTAATCCCCTTCATGAACTCTCTGTTGGTCCATTTGGTTGCGTCTTCGGATAGCCTTTTCGGTGGAAAGCTAAAAGAGTGCCGACTATACCAACCTAACATACGATCCGTTTATAGGTATAGACCATATTCACAACGTCCTTTACGTTCCTTGCAAAATACTAAATTGGCTCTTGTCGTCATCAAAAGAATAGCTGCACCCAGAAGGAAGTGTGGGACTGCAGTGCTATTGGGAAGGAAGATAAAGGTTGCCAGGTACAATAAATGATGATACATTTAGACTGATATGGACAATACTTATTGAGCTACACATACAGAAGTAGTGTCTCTCAATATGGCGTCGGGCCGCCAAGTTTGCTAACGGCGGACATCTCGGCATGGAGTTGTAGAGGTTCCTAATGGTGTCCTGTGATAATCCATCCCATGCAGCTTCGACATTCTCCCACAGTTCCTGCAGATTGTGCGGTAGGGGTAGAGGTGGAGTGACACCAGGCCTTATGGACATGTAACATGTGACAACAAACTGTTCATCTTGGTGCTGACCACGGCGCCTCCACACACGGATTTGTTGGTCGTCTCCACTAAGACAAAAGTGGGACTTATCACTGAAGATGACCCGCTACCATTCTGAGTCACTCCATGACAGTCTGGCACGACACTACTGCAGTCTTTGGTGATGTTGAATCCTTGGACCGCCTGAAACTTATGGTGGTTCCTTGTTAAAGAACAAAACAGATATTCAAACACATTTTCAGGTAAAGGTCACTGCTTAACCTGCTTCACCTACAAGACAGCGAGCTTCTGTTTTTGGTATTCTTACTAGAGCTGCAGCACTGGTATAACATCCTGTCTCTTCCTGCCCTGTCTTTCTTTGGTGTGGTCTGTTTCTGTCTTGCCTTTGTTGTTCTCTGCCATGTGCTTCTGTTTATTTGTGTCCTCACCTCCTCCCATCCCCGACCTCCTGCTATGCCCCACACCTTCCACAAACTAGGGTTTGTGGCTCCATCACTTCCCAGGTGTTCCGTTAGCCCTTGTGCATTACGCCTAGTTGTTCCCTTTGTGTTTGTCTGGAGTTTTGTCTTGTTGAGATCCTGGTTCTTTGTTCCAGTTGTCAGCTCTATGTCTAGTAGTCTTTGTCTTCTTTGGTTTTTGTGGTTTAGGGTTTTTTTGCTTTATCTTCATCATAGACAGTTTTTCCTCCTCTTTTTTCAGAACATTTACTGGCTCCAGTTGTGGCAACTGGCCTGCCTCAGGGTGGCGATGTAGTAAACTAGTTGAGCCTGTTGGTCTTTCATAGCCTCGCAACTATGACCATGCCTGGGATACCTCTGAAAAACTTTTTTAAGGTATGCCCCAGCATATTGGTAAATCCAAAAGCTTGACCAGTGACTGGTGGAAGCCCAAGAGAATGGTGGAAGCCCAAGAGACTGGTGTAAGAGTGAAGACCTTTGCAACTGAAGCTAGCATCAACACTATATATAGCAAGGGAGTTAGCAGCCAGCCCTCTTTAGAATGGCCAGCCAAAAAAGACCAGGAGGTACCTCACACATTGGTTTGGATGCTACCATAGAGCATACGACATCATGCCTAAAGACTGTCGTTTTGGAGAACCTCAGCCTTTCGTTTTGCTGTATATTTTCTCACCTGCTAGTCAGCGCTCAGCAGATGCATTTCCACTCACATAATTGTATACAGATAACAAAAACACATTCCATTTACACTCGTGTTAAATGAGCTCAAGATGCATCTCTGACCACCTCTGGATGTGGTCTGTGTGATCCAATCGTAATCTGCTTATAGGGTCTCCATGGGGTGTTTACAACTGTTTTTTCGTGTGGTCGAGTGAAATCCCAACATGATCCCATCGCCAAAATACGCAATGCAAGTTCAAAGTCATTCATAGCCCTTTACACGCCAAAGGCACACAGATAAATAAGTCTGGAACCCGGAAAAGTTTGTTCCTAGGAATAGTAGGTTCCCCAGCACCACAAACACAACCCATAGTACAAATAACAGAGTAAAGGAGGGGAAACAAAACACTGGTGAGCACACGGAGGAAGACTGGATAGCGCAGATTGAGGTCAGGAAAACTGTGACATAGGTATTCAGTTCCACTCAAGTCATGATATACACCGTGTTCTAATTGGTCTTACATAACCAACATAAACCAGAAACAAACACGGGTTTTAATATTGCAACTATGAACACACTCACAATGTTCACCCCTAGAGTAGATCAGTGTGTTGTACACGCCAGTGTAATGCCTCATTTCCACTGGCCAGACATCAGTGGGGTCAGAGTATGGCCGGAGGTTTCACTGTCACTAGGATCTGGCCAAAGCTGTTGAAAGCGCTGGAAAGTCAGCCAGCTTTTACTTTCCAAGGCTAGCATAATAAGCATAATAAGCAGATGTTGATTGGCTGAGGTTGGTGCAAATATACCCTTGTTCATCAAATTGGAGCAATATATCCCTCCACAGTGAAACATAGATAGCTTACTGGCTGAATATTAACACTGAATAGCACTTTTTCGTAGAGGAATAAACAGTCAGCATAAGCACAGCACACTGAAACGTATTGCCTTACCGTTTGCCATCTGAAAAGATCTACTACATTGCAGGCAACTTCTAATGTCTGTGTACCAAAACCATTCAAAAATGTTCACTGCTTGTACTGATATTCACTATTTGGACAAATGTACAGTACCAGTCAAAAGTTTGGACACACCTAACTAAATGGATGTTGTTGGTGATCTTAAAGACTCTACAGTCTTGCACTTCTAACTGATGAGAGTCTGAAACAGTACATATCCTGATATATCACATATACTCTTGATGTACCACAGTATTATATTTCTCCATATCTCCACCTCTAATATATATTTAGTAGTGTAAAAACTTTGATCTCTTTTTCTGCACAGTGTAAAAGCTCTAGTTCCCCTTTCAGTTTAGTGAATATTCTTGATGGAAAGACCAATAGAATTGCTCCAAAACTGCTTAGAAATAAACCTTGTTCTATCAGCCTCCATTGCATGTATGTATGTGTAGCTCAATAAATATTGTCCATATCAGTCTAAATTTATCATCATTTATTGTTCTTGGTAACCTTTATCTTCCTTCCCGATAGCACTGCAATCCCACATTCCTTCTGGGTGCAGCTATTCTTTTGATGAGTGTGTGTGTGGGTGGGTGGGTGTGTGTGTGGGTGGGTGTGGGTGTGTATGTGCTTTGTTCAAAAATTAGAACAAAATGTTGAGCTGAAAACAAAATTTTCGGGAAGCCCCATCGAAGGATTAGGATCACTGTACAATGACACACTGAATGGAACACCATTTAATGGTTTTCCACACATATTCCATTCCAACTAGAGAGTGTCTGCAGTAACACTACTCCTTATCACTTTAGCATAGGTGGGAAAACTGCTGTAGAATTTTTTTTTTATTCAACATTTTAATATTACAACAGACATCCAAATTCCCAACACCAATAAATGACCACCCCATTCCCATCTCTTCCATCCTCCCTCAACCCCAAGATCCCATACACCCAGTATCACCGTATATAAAAAATAGATAAATAAATCAAGAAATAATGAAATAGTAAAATTAAATTAGTATATATTAGTAAAATTAGTAAAATATAAATTAGTTTATATATATATATATATATCAGATATATATCAGATTGAGGTCAGGACTCCACACCAAACTCGCTCATTCATGTCTTTATGGACCTTGCTTTGTGCACTGGTGAGCAGTCATGTTGGAACAGGAAGGGGCCATCCGAAAACTGTTCCCACAAAGTTGGGAACATGAAATTGTCCAACTCCTGAACAACAACCCAACACCATAACCCCCCCTCCATCAAACTATACACTCGGCATAATGCAGTTAGATAAGTACCGTTCTCCTGGCAACCGCCAAACCCAGACTTGTATATATATATCTTTAAATTAGCAAATACATGTTCACTGTTTGAGTTTGATAAATATCTGAAACAGGTAACAAATGGTTGCCAAACCCGATCCAAATGTCTGCAGTTCCTCTTAGATTTAATTTAATCTATTCCAAACTCAGGTAAAACAAACTGCTGTGAATTATTGGGTAATGGGTAATGTGTAAACGTGTTCACAACCATCATGAATTGAAAACATGGATGATTTGAATGGTACTTTTACATTTATAAACAAGCAAGAAAATCTATTTGTTTTTCTTTTCTGTTCTTTCCATTTAGGACTGTTTATTTCCAATATTACTTGCAGGCATAGATTAGCCAGCGTAGGCTTAGCCTCCCCCTATGGTCCAGCTTTGCAGGCACAAATGAAGTGTAAATTACACCAAATGACTATTAATTGAGATCATTCAAGAGATTGCTCAAAATAAACATCATCCCTAAGATGTTTAATTTCGCTCCTTGCTGTTCTACGTGTTGCTATCGGTTTTGGTTTTCATCTGACTCCGCTGATCTCCTGCAATCCTTTACGCAGTTTTCTATTCATCTTCGACTGGCCAATGCTGTGTATCTTGATGGAATAACAAACACTCACCTTGTAAACGGGTACTTAGATGTTTCCGCAGAAGTAATAGATTACTTTAAAAGGGGGCCTGTTTGCCAGTTTGAACGACATTATTATAGGTTTGTTTTTCGCAGTTTATGTAATTTATGTAATGCGCAATTTAAGTGCAATGTAATGCACTTTGATATATATATATATTGTGTATATATATATACATACATAATGAACACTGATATATACAATGAACCCTGATTGATATATATATATATATATATATATATATATATATATATATACTACATTGTCAAAAGTATTTGCTCGTCTGCCTTCACACGCATATGAACTTGAGTGACATCCCATTCTTAATCCATAGGTTTATACACATGTGACCATGGAAGTGATTGGAACTCCTGAATTCAATGTATATATATATATATATGAACACTGATTATATATACATTGGACTTTGATGTATATACAATGAACCCTGATATATATGGAATTAACACTGATATATATATACAATGAACACTTTTCACGTGTATGTGCACAGTTGTTCATATAACGCACAGTCGTCATTTGGGCATGTAGAGGATGAAGTTAATCCAAATGCATGTAACGTAATTCAAACCAACCAAACCAAAGTTCTACGTGTTGCTGTCGCCTTTGTTCTTCGTCCGACTCCACTGACCGTTTTCCATTCATCTTCGGCCAGCCAATGCTGTTTATCTCGAAGGCTGCATGGCCGGGTGTAGGTATGCTAATACATGCATGTTTTTCCTCAATTCATCATTAAGAAATAAATTGGCTGGAATAACAAACGCTCACCTTGTAACCGGGTGCTTAGATGTTTCCGCAGAAGTAATGGATTACATCAAAAGGGGCCTGTTTGCCAGTTTGTACGACATTATTATAGTGTTTTTTTGTTTTTTTTTTGGCTCTCCAAAAAAAATACAAAAAAAAAAAAAAAATCCACACCGAAGATGAAAGCTGCTCCATGAATTCAAATTTAATTTGTTCAGTCATCCATTAAAATGCTGCGCGTGCTCTCTCCCCTCCTCTCTTGCTCACCCCCTCTCTCTCTCTCTCTCTCTCTCTCTCTGGGTAAGGCTGGAGAGCTGGGTGTTAAATTGGAATGCCAGCGTTGAATGCGAATGAGAATGGGAGGCATACAAAAGAAGCGAGGGCACTGTGAACTTAAGCAATCAAATTAAAAAAGTTATTAAGTTGGCAATGGGGAACAAGTCTCTTTCCTAATTCAGGAGATCTGCCAAGATTGGAAGCCAAGAGCGGTTGGTGGTGGTGGTGGTGGTGCGGATTCATACTAAATGAACAGTGTAGATAAAAACAATAGGTCTGTATGATAAAGTAACAGGCAGCCAAAACAAATACACTCAGCAGATTCACTAACACATTCAGGGTTAGGACACCCAAAATACACCCATCAGCCATAACATTAAAACCACCTCCTTGTATCTACCCTCACTGTCCATGTTATCAGCTCCACTGACCATATAGGAGCGCTGTGCAGTTCTACAGTTACAGACTGTAGTCCATCTGTTTCTCTGTATACTTTATTACACTGTTCTTCAGTGGTCAGGACCCCCACAGGACCAGCACAAAGCAGGTATTGTGTGGGTGATGGATCATTCTCAGCACTGCAGTGACACTGACGTGGTGGTGGTGTGTTAGAGAGTGTTGTGCTGGTGTGAGTGGATTAGACACAGCAGTGCTGCTGGAGTGTTTAAACACTGTGTCCACTCACTGTCCACTCTACTAGACATTCCTACCTTGCTGGTCCACCTTGTAGATGTACATTGAGGTGGTTTTAATTTTATGGCTGTATATGTGTATATATGTGTATGTATAGCTGCATTTGACCCAGATATAAGATGTGAAGGTGTGGTTTACTTGAAAGCAACATCTAAAGGGAAATATCACTAGGAATTCTGGGTAATTCCAACCCATATTCTTTTATTGCTTGTCTTTTTTGAGTTTGTTCTGCTCACTAAAATAAGTACACTTGAATTTTCAACCAGGTGGTACAAACAACTCACCTGTATGAAATTATAGCAACTACTTTGATGTAAATAAGTAATTCAAGCACAAATGACGTCAGGGTTTTCAGTGTACACAAGTTCAGAACTACTAAACTTTTGCACCATTTTTTATCATAAAGCTTCTCCAAAGACTGATACTGAAAGAAACTGACACATAGCAAAGGTGAAATATGTGAAACTTTTTTTATTATTATTCTAATTTCTCAAATAAGGGCGATGGGATTAAGGCTGTCATGATTCCTTGATTAAAATAAAATGCTGATATCTACTGCCAGTGTTGTTGTTCTCAATATAATTATTCAGCTAAGTCTGCGTTTCATCTGCCTAATTTGTCAATCATCAAAATAATCACACTTAATTATTCATACAGTATAATCGATAATGGTAGTTTTTACTGTCAAAGGGACCATTTAGCCAAACAAAATGCGACTAGAAAATAGAAATCAACATAAGAGAGAGAGATGTTGTCTATCTGTAAGGTCTTCCTCAGCCTTATGGAGATGTGCATTTGTCCAGTCCCCTGTGTTTATACCTATATGTGCAATGCATGAATGCATAAATCTGTGGTTGGCATGTGTTATGGGAGATCATCCCTCTATCCTATTACCCTTACATCTAAGACTGATCCACATGAAAAGCAGAGCTCGTCTTGCCATAAACCGCTGATTCCCCCTAGTCAGCAGCTTTAATGAACCCGTCAGGCGAACGAGCAGGAAAAAAACGAGCACTAATTAAGCTTTTGCTGCCGTTTGCACTATGAGCCAATAAGCACCCTAATAATTAACCTTTCAAAGATTGCATCCGTCCTGCAAAGTAAATAATATTTCAAAGAGCAATTGGTTCTGACAATTAGGTGTTGTTTACCCAGGCCGGATCAGAGCAAAATGGCAGCTCAAAAAAAAAAAAAAAATACAATAAGGAATATTTCATACATTATAAAAATGACCCGTGGTCTATACTTTTAAATGTCAGTGGTTAAGTGGGTTAGCTGAGGTGATAGCTGAGGTCGTTCATTCATATCAGTGCTGTTCTTTCTTGCACATGTTACATGAAAGCTACAAATAAATGCTAGAAATAATATAATAATATCCAATAATAATATATTACTATAATAATAATATCCAAGTCAAGGGCCTCTTCTGAGGCGCGACACTTCTGGCGGCTAAAGGTAAGTCATTGTGTAGTGTAGCCTGTAGCCTACATACATGTTATGAACATGTAGCTGCAAATTTTCACACTAAAATTTAATTATTAATATAAGCGGGTTGTAAGATGGTTATCATCTTATACTGTATTAGTGGTCACAGGACGCTGCCCTTAGGGCACTGCACACAGAACGCTGCCCTCAGGGCACTGCCCACAAGATGCTGCCCTTAGGGCGCTGCCCACAGGACGTTGCCTTCAGGACGCTTCCCTCAGGATGCTGCCCTCAGGAAGTTGTTAGCTACATAGTTTTGGTTGGTGGACTGGTTTAGTTGGTGGGTGCACGTTTATTTGGAGGTGTCAGCACTGCATAAAAATTTAGTAGCCAGTCCCATCTCTTACCCCGTGTGAATCAATCGTAAATTTTACAGACATCCTGCAGTAAAACTACATTACTTCACCTCCACATGTACAACTAATCCCGTCCCTATAGGGCTTTGCACACCTTTGCGCTCACTTTGTTATTGCCTATGAATCACTGCAATTCACTGAAGAACAATCTCCATGTATTCGGGCCCTCTTAACACATTCTAGGAACGTAGGAGGTGTTCCTGACATGATGAGACATGACAATGTTATTTTGTCTCCATTAGAGAAAGCCATGCTGAATTTGTCTTCCTCTTCCTGATTGCAAGAAAAGCCCAGGATTTTACACAGAACTTTCATGCCGCTGTATTAACACTGTTTCTGGCAAAGTGCCATTCACATGTTTGGCAGTAATCAACAATGAATATTTGCAGCTTCGTTCCAAGGGGGTGGAAAAAGTCATTCCAAAAATCTACATCCTACACCCATTTTGAAAGCATGCCCACGATGTTATCTGCTCCACAATCCGGTAGTTGCTTTCCTTCCGGGTAACATCACTCCGTCTGGCAGGCCTGCAGGTGGCAGGGTTGGGAGTGATAGCACAATTAGCAATAGCAGTATATGCTTGGAGAAATTGAAAATAATTAATATAGTCCAAAAATGTGCTGGCAAAATGTGTCGTGATGTCACCACACCATGGTGTACTGTAAATAGTTGCAGATATGCTTCTGTCCAGTTGTTTTAGGTTCATTCGTATGAGGTCTCTTATGTTGAAAAGCCTGAATACGGGTGGAGTGGTGGGTTTTCCTGATTAGAGTAGAGGGCTAGCTGTTAGCGCTGGAGTGGCTGCATTGTTTGGTAGGTAACCCAACGAAAGATTACCCAACTGTTAAATAATCAGGCCCAGTTCTGTGCCTCACGGAAGAATACAATACACATCGTCATTTAGCCACACAAACACTGGTAGCTTCTATGGCAACAACTGATAATCATCAAAGGAGAGTTTTGATTGTTTACTCATGATGGAAATAGGCAGAAAGATCTTCTGTGCTATTTTATTTGTTTGGCATTCCTGGCTCCCATAAAGAAACTTATCAATTATCACAGATGCCACAAAGTCTAGATGGAATGTTCCCTGTGGCATGAACAGCCATGGTGGAGTTATCCATTGCTGTTCCATTAAAAACAATGTAATATACATTTTATAAACGCAGCATAACATGTTTATATGTTAAGAGATACATCAGTAGATAACTAACCTCAGTCTGCCACATCTGTCATATACGGTCAATTACAAAGGGAAATTCCCTGTACTTAAAAACACTTTTACAATAGAAAGCCAGTGGGGAGCTGATGAAGTATTCTTTTCTAAGTTTATACACTGCACAAATTATGCATTGCTGAGTAAAATTACCTTATATCTAGTTGATAAATCTAATTTTGAAGTTATTTTAAGCTAATTTTAAGATTATCTTACTTATTTCCAGATGTTTTTTCCAGATGTTGTATGTTTCAGGTCATTTTAGTAAGCCAGATTTTCTCACTATGTTGCCAGATAATTTGACTTGTTCAAGAACATTTCTTAAAATAAGCTACATTTTCTGCCTTTATAGTGTAAACAATTAGCTTACTAAACTTATTAAGGTAACAATGTCAAAATAAGGAATTTAAGATATATGAACTACATGTAAGATGATTTTACTTGTCAGTATATATTTTTGCAGTGTATATGATATAAGGAATATTTAGAACAGAGTAGCTCACCACTTGTTTTCCCTTGTGTAAGTGTTTTTGATAAGTGTTTTTTTTCTGCCAATATAGTGAGAAAGTCTTACTAAAATAACTTAAAACAAGTAAAAAACATAATAAGTTAAATAATCTTAAAATTTGCTGAAAACACAATTAAGAAAATCTCAAACTAAGAAATGTAAGATACACTGCCTGGCCACCAAAAAGGTCACCACCTGGATTTAACTAAGCAAACAGGTAAGAGCCTCCCAGTGGATAATTACTGCATGGGTGATTATGTTTCAACTGGCAACAAGTTATTTAACCCTAACTGATGCAGTGAGTAGCTTCTCATTTGTTAAACAACCATGTGGAAAGACACATCCTGTGGTCGTGGAAAAGATGTTAATCTGTTTCAGTGGGATCAAATTACTGGCATGCATCAAGCAGAGAAAACATCTAAGGACATTGCTGAAACTACTAAAATCGGGTTTAGAACTGTCCAACGCTTTATTAAAAAGTGGAAGGACAGTGGGGAAACATCATCTTCCAGGAAGGAATGTGGTCGGAGAAAAATCTTGAATGATGGTGATCAGCGTCACTTAAACATTTGGTGAAATCAAATGGTAGAAAAACAGCAGTAGAACTCAGGGATATGTTTAATAGTGAAAGTAAGAGCATTTCCACACGCACAATGCGAAGGGAACTCAATGGATTGGGACTAAACAGCTGTGTAGCTTTAAGAAAACCACTTGTCAGTGAAGCTAACCGGCAAAAACGGCTTCAATTTGCTAGGGAGCGTAAAGATTCAACTCTGGAGCAATGGAAGAAGGTCATGTGGTCTGATGAGTCCAGATTTACCCTGTTCCAGAGTGATGGGCGCATCATGCCTAGAGCCTAGCGTACAAGCCTGTGGTGGCAGTGCTATGATCTGGGGTTACTGCAGTTGGTCAGGTCTAGGTTCAGCAACGTTATGTGCCCAAACAATGAGGTCAGCTGACCACCTGAATATACTGAACGACCTGGTTATTCCATCAATGGATTTTTTCTTCCCTGATGGCACAGGCATATTCCAAGATCACAATGCCAGGATTCATTGGGCTCAGATTGTGAAAGAGTGGTTCAGGGAGTATGAGACATCATTTTCACACACGGATTGGCCACCACAGAGTCCAGACCTGAACCTCATTGAGAATCTTTGGGATGAGCTAGAGAAGATTTTGCACAGTGGTCCAAATCTCCCATCATCAGTACAAGATCTTAGGGAAAAATTAATGTAACTCTGGACAGAAATAAATGTTGTGACATTGCAGAAGCTTGTGGAAATGATGCCACAGCGAATGTGTGCTGTGATCAAAGCTAAAGGTGGACCAACGAAATGTAGTGTGTGACCTTTTTTTGGTCAGGCAGTGTATATGAAGTAAGGTTTGCATTGTAATTACTAAATACACTACAGTAGAATCAGTAGCAACTGCAAAACGTGTCCTTGTGTTGAAAATACAAGTCACAGCTGTCACACTTCCAGGTTTCCTCTCTGTCTCCGATCCCCGGAGCTCCATCTCCCAGAACTCCCTACCTGGAGACGTCACAGTTACATGTCCCTCACCCACCAATCCTGTCCCATTTCCTAGATCGGATTCCCCCGAATATTGATTACACACCTGTCAGTCATTACCTCTGCTTGTATATATACCTCTGCTTTTCCGGTACTTCCCTGCGAAGTATTGCCACATTTTAGTGTGCCGAGCATTCATTCTCTGTTGACCCTGTTCTGATTTTCTGTTTTTCTGACCCTGTTCTGATCTCTGGCTTTCTCTTCTCTGGTTTTGTTTTGCCCTCACTTTTTATCTTTTTGGTATTTCGACTCTTGCCTGTCTCCTGTTTTTTGACTTTGCCTGCCCCTTGTGCTTTAATTGCCTGGATCAGGTTTGTTGAACCTCACTGCCAGTCTGTCAAATAAACCCAGCCTTGATTTTAGCTCAGCGTGCGTCAATCAGTCTTTGTCCGGCGTGAGAACAACTAACACCAGCTGACCAGAAAGCAACATTCCCATAGGGCAACGCAGCTGGAAAGAAGCGGAAAGAAGCAACTGACAAGCATTGTGTGTATTGTATGCTAGAAAAACAAGCAAGTAAGGCATAATCTGGATAACCTGCAGCTGTGCTGGGAATTCTTGCTGTATAGAACTTCGTCTAGGTCACGTTCACTGTTGCAAGTGAAATGGAGGTCAGGCAGCCGAGCTGACATGGTATGTATATGTCTATGTTTTATCAATGCAATTAAAAAAGTATAAATATAATACAAGAATAATGTCCTGACAAAACGTATTATGGTGTCACAGCACCCCATTTGTCAGTAGTTTTTTAAAGAGGAGACATAGTTATGTCAGACTGCTTTAAGTTCATTCGTACAAAGACTTTTATGCTGAAGAGCCTGAATACGGGTGGAGTGGTGGGTTTCCTGGAATAGAGCAGAGGAGTCTGTTTTTGGCGGTCAGTGTTGGAGAGGCTGTGTTTCTTCAGCGAAGTACCTTGAGTCGAGTCAAGTTTCTTATTAGAACCCCAGACATTGTGGTGCTTTGGAGTTCGCCTTTATTGATAGTCTACATTTAGCCAAACTGAAAATCTACGTAACGAACGAATATCCAACCCTAATGTTTAGTGAGAGTCCCCCTACTGTCTCTGCAATTAGCATTGCTAAATTTCCTTCGGGATCAATAAAGTATCTATCTATCTATCTATCTATCTATCTATTGTGCCACCAAGTCTCTGTGCTAACCAACCCGTTCCCCCATTATTTATTAAGAAACAAGATCCCAGTCCCAGAATGCCTCCTTGCGGGACTCCTGCTGTAAATCTTTAAAACAAGCCAAACTTCACAAATGACTTGAAACCCAACCAGAAGAGAAGCATCCAAACCACGCCAGGTGAATTACACTACATAACAAGACTTTTGTTCCCAGCTTCTATGGGTTATATTCCAAATGCATATGTGTGAAACAAACTAAAACTGTCACATTCATCACAAACTCTGTTTCTATGAGCAGAACAATCAAAGTTATGTATTGTATATGCTTAGTAATGTGTAAGATATTAACGCAGTGCAGTAAATATATACTGTAGCGTAATATATATTTTGCTAGAACATCAAAAATGATAGCAGATTTCTTAATAACAGCTTTTAAACTCCAATTAATTCTCAAAACTCTACAGAATAAAACTCTGCCTTCTAAATGAGCAGCAGTCGTCCACCTCAGCTTCAAGAGTTCTCCTGCAGTGCTCACACATGAAATAAGGTGCCCACGGTTCGTCTTGACCCCTGACAGGCATGCTGAAGTACGTTTTGTAGGTCTCACACATCTTAGCAGATGCTTTCACGGAGTACTTTCTCACTCTGGTCTTGATAAATTGGTTCACAGACGAAGCAGGGATGCATCTGCAGGATGCTTCAACCTCTTGATGTCTCTAAATTACCTGTAGCTCTGTATCCACTATCCACTCACACAGCTGGAACAACTGAACTGAACAACTGAAATGGCTGTTTAACACACCTGTATTTATTCTGAACAGTTGTCCAAAGTTCTAGAAAAATCCAGACAGTTCTATAAGTGTCTGGAGAGTTCTCACGGTTCTAGAAAGTTCTATACAGTTATCCAAAGGGCCCAACAGCCATATTCTGTACATTTTAGGCCTAAGGAATTAGGAAAACACACCTAGTACCCAGGAATAAGAGCTAAATACATTTCCACTTCAGGTGCATCCAAATAAGGCTACGTAAGAGGCACAAAGCATTTCATATTCCATACTCACATGGAATGGAGTACATGGAAAGCAGAATAAATGAGCCTCCATGTCCCAGGATAATGCTGCTACAGTAACTTACACTGTAAATATGAGATATGCAACGCAGGCCCGCATGTGGGAGCAGCTAACTATCATCAGTTTTGGTCAAAGTCTGCAACTATGAATCCACACTGAATCCACACTGCAAAGTCAGCATCACTGCAGAGTCTCTCTCTCTCTCTCTGTCTCTCTCCCTCTCTCTCTCTCTCTCTCTCTCTCTCTCCCGCTTGCTTCCTCTCCCTCTCCCTGCTGTTCTGTGGTTGTTTGTCTTTGTGATTCATGGCACACCGTCATCCAGAAGTTTCCGCCAAGCCTTAACTAGCCAAGAAAGCAAAACTTTCTACAATAAAAAGAGGGAGAAAGTTTCTACCTGATGCGTAGAGGAGCACTCAAAGGAAAAGAGGGAAGGTGAACAATAGAAATGGGGGGATGGGGTGGGGAGGGGGTAAAGGCAGTGGGAGACTGCGACTGGACATTCGAAGTTAGAGTGAAGAGAATGAGTGAGAGAGAAACAAGGGAGAGTGAGAGACAAAAGAGAAAGAGAGCTATAGGGCTCGGGACTGAAAGATAGAGGAGGGAGGGAGAGAGAAAGGGATAGAGCAAGAGGGGAAGAGGGCTCTGTGGAGATTAAAGGATTGATGCAGAAAAAACAGCAGGGTGTATATAGAGAGCGTGAGCATTGCTGAAAGGAGAAGAGAGAGAGAGAGAGAGAGAGAGAGAGAGAGAGAGAGAGTTCCAGGGGTTATTTCTGTTCCCTGTACTTGTTTACACATTGTTCTGAATAGAAATAAGTTTTCATCCTCCACTGTTTTATTCTCTTTCTTTTCCTCGTTCCCTCAGTCCACAATCGACGTGTATATACACCTCCGTGTGTTCTGGCTGCCCAGCTGAGTGTAAACTCTATTAATGAGAACAATGCAGTGGCCAAAAGGCTAGAGAAGGGAGAAACGATGACCTTTTACTTTTCCTTTCTTCTTCCTCTCTTCTTTTTCATACTTCCATTGTGAATGCAGCAGGTGCATTCCGCCAAAAAAGCGGTCACAGGGTGCTGCCTCTATAGGGCTAGATCTCAGTCAGGAATATTGCTTTAGATGTGGTCATTCAACAGTGGGCATGCTGGCAGAGATTATTCGGGGGTGAAAATGATGGATGAAAGTATGGAAATAAAATGGTTGGCAGTCTGGTCTCCTGGCTGAGCTCGTTGCTCGTGGGATTCATGATACTTGAGTCTGCTCCTGTGGATTAAAGACCTCCTTAGTCTGTGTACTAGCCGGGTAAACTGGTACTATTTGCAGAGGGAGTGCCCCAAGAAAACCAATTCCGTTTCTCAGTTCTCAAGTTTTTCAGTCTAATCTTTGGATGCTGCGTATATCAGTTAGTGCAGACGGTGATTGGCAAGCCTTAGCTATGACTTCCACAGTGATTACCAAGACAGAGACAATTGCCATAGTAGCCCTGGTGGTAGTGCAAGTGTTCCAGGTGGTAGCTAAGATGTTGTGTTGGGTTGTGCAATTAATTGTATTTTTATTGTTATCGTTATTGTTAGAGGTGTGATGACAGAACAAATCAAATTACATATATATATATATACATATATATTGAGAAATGCAAATACTTACATTGCATTACATACATTACATACTTAAATGGATTACTTACATTCAAATGCAGTGTTACTTACATCGTTACCTCATTATTAGCCGTAAATTGTTCCAACTTTTTTTTGGAATGTGTTGGAGGGCTGAAATGCAGGAATGAGTGTATATTGGATATTTGTATATTGTATTGATGTTTATTATTTGTAGAGTGTGTGTTGTACACTGTCTGTATTTATTGTGTAGCCTATATGTGGAATCATTGTGTATATTGTTGACTGTCAGTCAGTTATGTGTAAATTGGTACAGTACTAGAGAGACACGAACTGCTGAAACCAAATTCCTTGTGTGTGTCAACATACTTCAGGCCAATAAACCTGATTCTGATCAACAAATTAAATGAATTTGACCACGCAAAATGTGAAATATCTTAGGTTCATACAGTCTGCAATGAAATATAAGTCAAAGTAAATATAATAAACACTGTGTTTTACATGCATTTTCCATATTGTCCCAACTTGTTCTGATTTGTGGTGGTATCGTTCTTGTGTATATCGTCACTGTCCAAAGAAAAACAAGTATCTCTATAATCTCTATATCTGGCAACATTACAGGAGAAGACAAAACCTATTTTAATTCTAATTACAAGTCGATGGAGCCATACTTTTTTTACAAGAGATTTTGGGCCATTTCTGTTGGTCCATTCAATATGAAAAAGTCCAGTCAAGTTTTATTTATATGCACCTTTTTAAAAAGATGTTGTCACCAGTGAGCAAGCCAGAGGCGACAGTGGCGAGGAGAAACTCCCTCAGAGTAAGGAAAAGAACTGAGAGGAACCAAGACTCAAGAGGGGAACCCATCCTCCTCTGGTCCACACCCGGTAGCAAGACAAGCACAAAAAAGGATAAGGCTGTAGACTAGGATGTAGAATATGCAATATTGAATGGGATAACTGATAACATTTAGAGGGGGAGTAGCAATGAGAAACAGACCTGAAAGTCTGAATGAAACTCCATCTCAGTGAAGGCAGTGACCACCGTAAGGAGTTTATCACAGTGAAAAACCATGAACATCAATAACTATGATATAACCATGATAACTATTAGAAGGAATGCGATAAGCGTATATGTATATTATATATATATTAGGGGTGTCAACGTTAACGCGTTAAAAAAATTTACGCATAATTATCAGTTTGGTCCCGACTGCCTCCCGTAAATCGCCGCGAATTCATGAATTTGTATGCCAGTGAAAGACCAAAGAAAGCGAAGTAGTTGACACGAGCTACATGTGTTACACTGGCTGGAGACCACTGGACATCAGTAAGCAACCTCGGTGTAACGGCACAACTAATCGGTGACGAATGGCAACTGCACTCGTCCGCTTTAGGTGTGGTGAAAACAGAGGACAGGCATTTTGCTGAAGCATGCGCTGGCCAGGGAGATAACGGACAAGGTCACCACTATAGGAACAGATAGGGCACGCAATATGATCGCGGTAGCAAGGAGTCTACCGTTCGAGCATAGCGCATACGTGTAGCGCACGTTACATCACAGGGGAATCACAGCGGCTCTCCATTGACAGTGGGTTTGCAGATGCTTTAGCCAAGTGCCCTAAGATAGTGCTTTAGCCAAGTGCTGTAAAATAGTTGGACATTTCAGTCGACACCGTGGCATTCATTTTCTTAAACATGTCTGACTGCAGCATTTATTCGGGTGAGTTATTTTGCAATTAAATTACAGGCAAGCTGTGTACATTTGTTTAGTAGTTGTTTTTTACTTTGTAACTGTTTTTTATGTGGTTGTCTGTTAAGTCTGTAGTTCATTCTGGATGCCAAGAAAAGATTCTAATTTAGAAATCATCATAACTACACTGAGATGTTGAAAAAAATGATTGTAACCCGTTTTCATACGTTTATTCCATCTCCTGCCACAAATACAAATAAATCCTAGTATTTTAATCCTAGTATTTATTTTTAGAATAATTTTATTACACATTTGTAATTTTATATTTCGCCATTTGCTTAAAGGCGAGCACATCATCATTGTATTATCCGACAGCTTTATCGAACATCGAATTTCATATCAGTATAGTGCAGCCCTAATGTTGTACGAATATAAAGTATATCGTCGCTGTCCAATGAAAAACACGCATCTCAATTTTTGGCTGCTGTGTACACCATGTGAAAATTTCATGATAAACGGACCAACAGAAATGGCCCAAACTGCTTGGAAAGACGTCTGGTTCCATTGACTTACATTAGAATTAAAGTAGGTTTTTGGCTTCTCCTGAAAAGTTGCAATTTTGGAGTTACTTGTTTTTCTAAGGACAGCAACAACATGTAAATCATCGGTGTAGCTCGAAAACTGCAAGCCAAGAAAACGGTATTCATAAAGCATAGAATAAGGATACAAAAAAAATCTGTTCTAATAATTTAATCTTTATAGGATGTTGCCAGTTACTCCACTTGAATGCTGATGACTCCAAAATGTGTACAATGAATTAACCCGAGGAAACAATGCCAGGGTTGACTTGCACAGGAATTGTTACGTTGCATCAAAGACAGTGCCAATAAGGTTGCATTTAATAAGCTGCATTCAAATTCAAATGAGGCTGCCGATTCTGGAATGGAGTAAAACATCCTCCTCCTTCCTCCTAGTCTCAGATAAACTCTCAGTGTTCATGTTCTACTAATTTGAGACACGTGTTCTCACTCTTCATCTTTTAGCCTTTAACCTTTCACCTCAACTTTCTGACCTTGTGACTTGACCCCCACCCAGAAGCAAACACTCCAAAATACACACATTGACTTCTTTCTTTTTATCCCATCCTTCTTTTCCTCCCCCTCTCTGCTGTTAGTCCATCAGCCTGTCCAGATTAATCTCCTTGACACTGCCTTAATAGAGTCCCTGAGAAACTCAATGTGTTCTTTGTCAAAAGCTATAAATGAGCTTAAACAGTTCTGCTGAGATTCCTCTCCCAGAAAAGTCTATTAAGTTGGAGCTCTTTTGTATCCTTCTCTAAGTTTCTTCATAATTTCCATATTTAAACTATGCCCACACACCAATTTCACCACGCACAATTTAAACACAGAACTTTCATATTTGTTAAAAACCAAGTTTCTATCAGACTGATTTTCCAATATAAATCCTTTCATGCTTGACATGCCTAAAAATCAAAGTACTGATGAACCTCATTCCACATTTAGGCGTAGTTCATCGCTGGTTATGGCAAAAAACATGCTGTAATGTGATATGAAATATGATATTTTCTGTAGAAAGTCCTTTACATTTCTGTTTTTGTCATAGTTTGACATTGAAATGGAAATAAGTATGTGCTATATTGAAGCCACAGAAGGTAAACTGAAAATGTTATGTAATAATTATGTACTAATGGACTTTTTCAAATAATCAGCATTGGTACAAAACCTTGTGTCTCTAAAATGGTTGGGAGAACTTTATTGGTGAAGGAAAAAAGTTCTGAGATTTGAACTTAAGTTAATAGAAATTTTTTTTCACATAATATTGGTGCATTTCTCTTTGTCAAGACGTTTTAACAGACATTAAAAAGCAACTTTTAAAATGATAAAAATTGAGATGCAGAATGTTTTGACCTGTCAAAGATTAGTTAATTTCCTTTGACTAGAAGAGGAAAGTTTGAGAATTTTTTTTGGACTCATTCTAGAGAAGAGGAGATGTCTGAAGCTGATAAGGTGACTTACAATTCTTACAGTTTGGTGGCAGTGGGCTCTAATGCTAGCCAGCTAGCAAACCTAGCTAATCTAGTGCCCACTGGTAAAAGCCAAACAGGCCATTGGTGGATCTCCCTAAAATAGTCTGTGGGGTTTACAGGGTGTTTCTTGCTATGAACCCACATCTTCATGTTTACGTTGTTAGCTGTTGTTATGTGCTGTCCAGCTAAAGTGAATATAGCTAGCCTAACCTAGCTAGCTAGCTAGCTATCTTCATCAGACCGAAAAGCCTGACAACCGGAAAATGAAGATGTAGGCTAACAGCAAGAAACACCCTATAAAACCCACAGACTATATCAAGGAGATCCACAAATGGCCTGTTTGGATTTTGCCAGTAGGCGCTAACGTTAGATTAGCCAAGTTCACTAGCTGGCTAGCATTAGAGCTCTGTGGCACCAAACTTTGTTTCTCTTCGTTGGTTTAGGAATTGTAACTCACCTTATCAACTGCACACACTACCACTTCTCTTCCTCTTCACAAGAAAAGCCCTAGAGTAATATTCAAACAACACAAATTTTAGCCAGTACAGTAGGGGCTAGGACCTGGACAAAAAGTTCGATACATCACGGATGATGTCCCAGGTGATTGCTAAGTTGTTGCTGGGCCATTGCTATGGTATCGCAGGTGGTTGCTAACTTATTGCTGGGCCATTGCTATAGTATCCCCAGTGGTTGCTAAGTAGTTGCTGGGCCACTGCCATGGTATCGTAGGTGGTTGCTAAGTAGTTGCTGGGCCACTGCCATGGTATCGTAGGTGGTTGGTAAGCCGTTGCTGGCCCATTGCTATAGTATCCCAGGTGGTTGCTAAGTTACTGCTGGGCCACTGCTACGGTATGCCAGGTGGTTGCTAAGTTATTGCTGGTCCATTGCTATGGCATCCTAGATGATTACTAAGATATTGATGTTGTTGAGCCACTGCTATGGTATTCTAGGCGATTACTAAATAGTTGTTGGGCCACTGCTATGGTATTCTAGGCGATTACTAAATAGTTGTTGGGCCACTGCTATGGTATTGTAGGCGATTACTAAATAGTTGTTGGGCTACTGCTATGGTATTCTAGGTGATTACTAGATAGTTGTTGTGCCACTGCTGTGGTATTCTAGGTGATTACTAAATAGTTGTTGGGCCACTGCTATGGTATTCTAGGCGATTACTAAATAGTTGTTGGGCCACTGCTATGGTATTCTAGGTGATTACTAAATAGTTGTTGGACCTCTGCTATGGTATTCTAGGTGATTACTAAATAGTTGTTGGGTCACTGATATGATGTCCCAGGACAAAGAAGTGCCTTAAAAAAGGCTTGCACAAGAATGTGCATGTTGCATGTAAGACCGTGCCAGTAAAACTGCATTTAATTAGCTGCAATCAAGAACATTCAAATGAGGTCACGGTTTTGGAGAAGAAAAATATTCCCCTCTTGTCTCTTTGTCTGTTGTGTTGCTGTGCAATCCCAGGTGGATATGGTTCTTAGTTTGCGCTAAAATTCACGGAACAAGATTTTTTCCAAGCCCTATTTAATAAAGAACAGACAATTATAAACTTTCAAAATCACTTGTGACTAAACTATTGTGCAATATTGTGCAATATATGTTCTGCCGCACCTCATCACCTGTATACCGCCTGTATACATCTTGTACTGACTGCCAACATCATTATACTTCTCGTACTTTGACTGCCTATACCATCAGTATTTGGGTGACTGCCAAGATCATCAGTATTTATGTAGCTGGTATAGGAGAACAGTAACTGTGCCATATCTATACAATATCTGGGCAATATATTTTAGTAACTGTGCAGTATATATCTGTGCAATTACACATGTAAAACTGTTAAATTGTATAGACTCTTCTTTTTATTTATTTGCCTAACAATCTGTCACGCCTGCTGGCTCTCCTCTCATCCCCGATCTCCTGGACTCCGTTTCCCATAGCCCACCACCCAAGAACGTCACTTTCACATGTCCATCATCTCCCAATCCCTTTCTGTTTTTCAGATCTAAGTCGCCAGAATATAAATATAAATTTCACCTGTAGCTAATTTAGTCTGTTTGTACAAATACTCCTCTCTCCCACTGACCCGTTGCGAAGTATTGCCACATTGTGCGTACTAAGCGGTTTCTCCCTGTTGTTGTTCTCGTTTGCTTCCCTGGTTTGACGCTATTTTGAATTTCCGGTTTACTCTTTTGTCTTTTCCCTTTGGGTACTGTTGCTGGTCTGGTTGTTTTGCCTGGTTCTGACTTCTGCTCATTTCCTTACTCTGGCTCAGTCCTTGCCCTCTTGGTTATGTCAGCTTTAATCTTGTTGCTGCTGTGTTGTGCTACCAGCCTGTTTAATAAACATAGCTTTGCTTTTAGCCCAACACTCGTCACAGTCTGTCTGTCCATCATCACACAATCGATATTTATTTATTTTTTATAATTTCTTATATGTCGTATTTGGTATAACTTGCACTTCTGTCTACCTCCTGCTCTGTGTCTGTTTACTGTATATTCTGCTGTAACAATGCAAATTTCCCCATGTGGGATAATAAAAGCCTATCTATTCTTATTGTAAATGAACTCATATTCAAACATATAACCATATTGCCTTTTACTACAAATTTAGTATTAAACGGTTTAAACAGTTTTACTTATATACCATTAAGTATAGTATAGGCACTATGCAGTACATAGAAAGTCTGGACTAAAAATGGACTGAGTGTGCAAATAAAACTCTCTGTGTAACTAACTATGCAAATAAAAAATTTCTTATATGTATATAGTACATAATTATATTTAGTATATAATAATTCTAAGGGTTCATTAATTACGTTAAGTCTAATTATAAAAACAGAGTTTAAATACAATAGGAAACACAACTGCATGTTGATGATTGTGAACAAGCCATAACCCTAACATGCTAATTAAGAGACCTTGCGTATCTGAGGGCTCAAATCTCTTAGGGTTCCGATACTTTTTCGAGGTACTTCTTGTACAAAACCAAAATCATACACTGATAACTGCAGAAAATGTTAAAAGGTGTGTGTCATCTTTAGCTTTGTGCTCTTTGGAAATCATTTCGACTTACTTAACTGTTCACAGTGACAGTGATTTTGACCAGGGGTGCCCAGGCTTTTGCATGATACTGTGTGTGTATATATATATGCATATCCATGTGTAAATCCATGTTCTTCTCTCTCTCTCTCTCTCTCTCTCTCTCTCTCTCTCTCTCTCTCTGCAGGAGTGGGTGACAGCCACTGATCTTCTGATCTCTTTGAACAGGCTCAACACGTTTGGAGATGAGTTTTTTAAGGATCCCAAAGTGCTGCGCTCCTACTTTTATGCCATCTCTGACTTCTCAGTGGGGGGCAGGTGACAAAAGCATACACACACGCGCACACACACACACACACAGTTTTTATAGTGTCAGAATGTTAGGTCATATATATATATATATATATTGCACTGTGTAGATCTTCACTGTGCAGGTATTCAGAAATGACTCATGACCATTAAGAATAAGATATCATTTTTCAGGAGATATTTCTAAGGAAAAGAAATAGAAATAGAAATAGAAATTTCCAAAACTGGAATAAAAATGGCTAAAAGATACAGAGAAAATGGCACTCCTTACAAGACCTGGCAGACCACCAAAACTGTCCCACTCAGATAAACAGTATGTGAATCTCAAGCACCTCTCTTGCTTCAGATCCACAGGTGTTCCTAACCCTAAGCTCAGTTACCTCATCAGTCTAATTCTATACTCTCCTTGAGTTTCATTTTCTCCAGAAGTCCACTTCATTGCTCATTCCTTCATAAACAGTCATACGAATTTTAATTGATTATTCTCCATACATGCATTGTGTAAGACAATTATACGTAAATGAACTCTGTTCTGATTGGCTGCTCTGTATACTGTGTCCTGTTCAGGAAGCAGGATGGGCTGGAACACTCCTTATAACTTTAGCATGAGTGGGCGGGGCTTAACTACTCTAAGCTGAGTCGGTAGATGTAAATGTCTCAGATTTTGTAATACCAGAAAAGCACTGATTTCAGACTGGGCTATTTTTGGAGCTTAGATTAGCATGTGCTATAAAGACTGAGGAGTGAATTCTGAAACTTTAGCAGTGTTCAGATCATGACTGTAAACAGCCTGAGTAGTTTTGGGAGGGTTTTATGAGGTTCAATGTGGCAACAGTGACGAGACAGGCTCTCAGCTGGACAGGCATGGTTTGGACTGCCCACTGTGTTTCTATCTGTATGAGATGTGTGGCTATCCAGAGTGATTTTAGCTTCTTGAGATGTTCAGGTACACAAACACACAGGCTTTATACTAACATATGGCATCACTGTGACGGAAATGTGAGACTTTTATGGGTAATTAACAGCTTGTAAGACCTATAATCCGTTTTATAGACCTCTCATAATGTTGCTAGCTAAATCAGCATGCTAGTTCCAGTAGTTGCTCAGTTTAGGCTACAAGCTCCAGAGTTAGCCTCTATTAAGAATCCACTTATTTAGTATGTTGGCGCTGTCAGAACAAACTCTGTTTTTTTTCTTTGAAAATGCACAAGAATTGGGCCAAATGTGAAGGAAGACGGACCATTAGGCATGATCCAAAATGACCTGGAATTAAATCTTTTCACACTAAAAGTTAAGACCTTTTCTCCGTCTAATTTGTTGGATGGTTTTGTCCTAACAGTGATATATGGATTTCAGCATATTTTTTAATCTAAACATTAATGTGCAAATAACTGACTAAATAATTAACTACGTAGAATGCAGGGGTTAACTTGGATTATGGACCAGCAAAAGCAGGTTATGGAGGAAGAAAGGGATATGAAACAGACACATGTAAAGGATGGGAAAAGGGAGCAATACATCGGTTTAAAAATAAATAAGTCAATGAGAAAGTGCCAGTAGGTGTAATACATATACTCATCATCAAAAGAATAGTTGCACCCAGAAGGGAATGTGGGATTGCAGTGCTATTGGGAAGGAAGATAAAGTTTACCAGGAATGATAAATGATGATAAATTTAGACTGATATGGGCAATATTTATTAAGCTACACATACAGAAGTAGTGTCTCTCAGTATGGTGTCGGGCCACCCAACATGCCAGACGTCTCAGCATGGAGTTGTAGAGGTTCCTAATGATGTCCTGTGATAATCCATCCCATGCAGCTTGAATATTCTCACACAGTTCCTGCAGATTGTGTGGTAGGGGTGGAGATGTAGTGACACCAGGCCCTGTGGACATGTAACACGTGGCAACAAACTGTTCATTTTGGCGCTCACCATGGTGCCTCCACACCCAGATTAATTGATATGGGCAATAAATACGGGAGCATTTTGTTGGTGCTGATATTGTTGCTTAGCTATGCTTCTCTCCAGGTTTTCAGACATTCGTATTCTGCAAAAACAGCCTGCATACAGATGCATAAGGATGCAAACATGGTATGCTGCAGCATCAACTTATAGCACCCAAGCTGTTGGACTGAGAATGTGGGTTTATGCCAAGCAGACAAACGCATATACGCACCAAAGGGAGAGACTTACTTCTGGCAAAAACCTCCAATCCGTTCTGCAGGAAGAGCAAAGCTTGTTTGAGTTCATGTGTTTGCAATGTAAACAGGATTTGGTACAGAGAGAATGCTGCGTGTGTGCTGGGGAGTGTAGGGAGGTGGGGTGGGGGCTGATGTTGGGGTGTTTAAAGGGATTGCTATGTGTGCGGTGGGAAATGGGGAGCTGGGGAGTTAGATGGTGGACATATGTGTGTAATTATGTTGAATTATTTGGTGTCGGCGAATCGGAGGTGGTGTGCTGCTATCAAAGATCACACAACACATGCTAACAACGTCGGAATACAAACCCCTCTTGATCCAAAGCCATTTGGCTCCCTTGGAAGTTAAGGAAACACCTTAATGTTTTTCAAGCCAATCGGACACGTCTGTAACTTACGGTCGATTACCATGCCCCATAATTTGGATGCATTCCTCTGTACTTACAAACCCCGGTTCCATAAAAGTTGGGCCTGTATGTTTAAGTACAAGTTCGAGAGGCTTAACTGTAATTTCTGTTATATATAAGTACATAGTAATACCAAACAACGTTCCTCCAGGACCATGTTGCAACACAAAAACACAAATGCAAAACAATAAGCTCACCAGACAAAAAATGAGTCACCTGTGACTAAAATGTGTAATACCTCCACAAGCACCAATAACAGCTGTGACTGGATTTGGCATGTACTGGACAAGTTTCTGATTGTAGGCCACATTAATGTTCAGACACTCTTACATCAAAGAATTGCACAGTTGGGCCAAATTGGTGGATGCCTTCCCTGGCACAATTCCGAGGAGAATTCCCTGTAGACTGGGATTTTAGTCTCTGCTGATAGACCTGTATGCCTGTACACTTCCATACACCTGCAGATTCAGCTACTTCCTTCACACTATGGTCTTTGGCACACCCAAATACAGTCACTCCTTTTAGCCAATCATTAACATCTGCTTTGGAGCCATTTTCCACACATGGAACGAGACATTCACTGCACTGTAGCACCTCTTCTCAATCTATGAATCCCGTCACTCACACCCCGCAGGTATTTATAGCCCCATTGTCCTCGTGCAGCGCCATCTGCAGGAGCCTGAAGCTACTACCACCTTGAATATGCACTGTGACTCATTTTGTTGTCCAGTGAGGTTACAGTACAGTATAATAAATACACTGAAATAAATGCAGCACAGCGCACAGGACAGTACACAGCCCTAAAAATATGTTGAGTTGTGTAATAAAAGATGTAACATACATGACATGTTAGCAGATATGACTGTAGCAGTCTTTGAGGTAGCAGTAACAGAATACAGTGTTGGTTGATACAATATTCTAGCAGCAGATATTTCTGCAAAAATTCAAACTCTTGGGTATATAAGTTATGCTAAGCGGAGTGCATGATGCAATAAATATATTTACACTCACCATCAAAAGAACATATGCACCCAGAAAGAAGTGTGGGACTGCAGTGCTATTGGGAAGGAAGATAAAGGTTACCAGGAACAATAAATGATGATAAATTTAGACTGATATGGGCAATATTTATAGAGCTACACATACAGAAGTAGTGTCTCTCAGTATGGTGTTGGACCGCCATGTTTGCTAATGCAGCATGCCAGATGTCTTGGCATGGAGTTGTAGAGGTTCCTAATGGTGTCCTGGGATAATCCATCCCATGCAACTTGAATATTCTCACACAGTTCCTGCAGACTGTGCGGTAGGGGTGGAGGTGGAGTGACCAGGCCTTCGCAGTGACCACGGTGCCTCTGCACACAGATTCGTTAGTCGTCTCCACCAAGACAGAAGCAGGACTCTGAGTCATTCCATGACAGTCTGGCACAACACCATTGCAGTCTTTGGTGACGTTGACGTGGTGTGAGGGGCATGTAGTCCTGTGTCGTGCAGCCATTTGTTAAAGGTGCTGACACTAACAGGATGACTCATGGGGGCATCACTGTCCGTTGAATGTACACAATTGTGGCTGCTGGGTCAGTCAGGTACAGCGATAAGGCCCATCCTTGCTTACATCACATGTGCGACCGAGTGTGAAACTTGAATCATTGGCATGTCTTACAATGTCAAACCTACCCACCAAGTTTCATTCCTGTCGGTTGATTCCTTCTGGGTGCAGCTCTATGTGCACCTGTTCTTATAATTATGAGTGTATTTAATACAGCATCTCAGGCATTATCTGGAGCTGTGAAAGTGTAATGTAAGCAGCAGTAGTTTATGAAATCAGTTTGGCTTGCATTAAATTAAGAACAATACTAAAAACACAGTGTATGTTGATATGTTCAATTTACATATACGGTCATTCCAAATCTGATGCCTGGAAAAAAGTTGGGACGAGGTCGTGTTTACAACCGTGTCACATCACCTTTTCCTTTTGACGACACCTAATAGCTGTTTTGGGGACAGCAAATGATCCAGTTTTGAAAGAGGAATTTTGTTTGCTATTCTTCCTTTATACAAGTCTTCAGCTGCACAGCTGTAAGGGGGCCTTTGTTGTCGCATCCTGCGCTTGATAATGCACCACACGTTTTCAATAGGAAACAGGTCTGGACAGCAGGCACTCTCTGATTATGCAGTCATGCTGCTGTAACGCATGCAGAATATTGCTTGCTGTAAGCATGGACATCTCACGCGTCATCTAAAAGCAGCACATGTTGCTCTATGTATATATGTATATCTGTGTGTGTTAATGGTACCTTTTCCCGTGTGCGCGTTACCTATGGGCAGTAATACCCGCCAGTGTTTACATTGCGATGATTTGTGACTACAGGGTGCTTATTGACAGTGGTTTGTTGAAGTATTCCTGAGCGCTTTAGAATTAGAATTACAATTAGAACCAATTTTAGCCAACCTCCGCATTTAATCCATCTGTGCAGTGAAAGCCCCGCCCACAATGTGGTTGGTGTGGCTCAGCGGATAACAACACTACCTGCCTGGGCGCTGCCTCCCAATTTTGGGGTTCAATTCCTGGTCTGGGTTCCTATGCTGTGCTCCATCAATACTGTGCTATGACTGCCCACCTTCCCATATCCATCATAGAAATGTTTAATAAAGTCTGAGGGATGAAAGACACAATTACTCAGTTGTGGCTCTTTCAGGTTTGCACTTATGTTATATATTATAAATGATATTATCTACAACGAACCGTTTATCTTACATCTGACAACAGTGCCTCCATGCACAGATTTCTTGGTCATCTCCACCAGGACAAAAGTCATGTGGCCCACATGTCCCAAAACAGATCTGGTCCACTTCTGGCACAGATATGGCAGTGCTGCCTACTGGCAAACTGCATATGAGCCAAAAGTGGCCCACATATGTAAAAAGTCATGCGGCCCACGTGTTCCAAAACAGATCTGGTCTACTTCTGGCACAGATACGGCAGAGTTGCCCACTTTTTGCTGACATGTGGGCCTAATCTGGTGCATATGTGAGCCAGATCTTGCAACTGGGAGCAGCCTGTGCTGTTAATCCGTGCAGAAAGTGGGCCAGATGAAAATGGGAAACGTGGACCAGATTTGGGTCAGAACACTTTTGCTATCTGGGTTCCGTCCAGATGCAAACCTACGCCCAGGTACCCAAGTACAATCATAGCATCTGGTTAAAATGTCTTTTTGAAGATCTTGCAACGAAATACTGACAAGACAAATGAAGTGAATGGGCAGGTGCAATGGGAATTCGGTACTGTAGCACCTCTGTAACTTCAGGGTCGAGTGCCATTTTCTATCCAGAGCAACAGCTATGTTTTTGACAATGTACTCAGATCATTATCTCTCTTTAAAACACAGATGCAAGTGTAACGGGCACGCCAGCGAGTGCATGCCAAAAGAGGACGGACGTTTGGAGTGTGTGTGTGAGCACGACACCGCTGGGACGGACTGTCAACGCTGTGCCCCTTTCTTCCAGGACCGCCCGTGGGCTCGCGCCACCGCAGATTCTGCCAACCAGTGTGTGAGTGAGTACTGACGCCATTGCGATACTAAAGCAGGTGTATCATCAGTAAGTAAGTATTGCTGTAAGTGCCATGTTATCGCTTCTGCTTAATTTGCCGTAACCGAAGAGCTGCCGAGAGGGGCCCTTTGGTGTGATGCCATAGAACATCAACTGTTGGCTCTCTAACCAACCATTTAAATGATATCCGCAAGCGCGAAGAGCCTTTTCAACCTTTACACCGTTCTGCACCAATAAAGAACTGCATGTCCAAGCCAAGAAAACTGCTTAAAGCCCCAGGGAACCGAAATCTGTTTTCTTTTAGTTCATCTTGTTTAACTGGGTCACAATATACATGTAGAAAACATGTCTCATAGACGCCTTTCTAAAGTTTAAAAAATGAACAATGTATGGACTCCCAAAAACAAAATGAGCCAACTTGTGTGTTTAAGGTGGTAGTAACTTTAGGATCCTGCAGATGGCGCTACACGAGGATGATGGGGGCTATAAATACCTGCGGGGTGTGAGTGACGGGATCCATGGATTGAGAAGAGGTGGTACAGCGCAGGGAATGTCTCGTTCCATGTGTGGAAAACGGCTCCAAAGCAGATGTTAATGGCTAAAAGGAGTGACTGCATTTGGGCGTGCCAAAGACCATCGTGTGAAGGAAGTAACTGAATCTGCAGGTGTATGGAAGCGTACGGTCATACGGGTCTACCAGCAGTGGCTAAAATCCCAGTCTACAGGAAATTCTCCTCGGAATTGTGCCAGGGAAGGCATCCACCAAATCTGGAACAACTGCACAATTCTTTGATGGAAGAGTGTCTGAACATTGATGTGGCCTACATCCAGAAACTTGTCCAGTACATGCCAAATCCAGTCACAACTGTTATTGGTGCTTGTGGAGGTATTACACACTATTAGGTACGTTTCAGTCACAGTTGACAGTGACAGGTGTCTTCTCCATGTGAACTGGGCAGTCCTAACCAATTATGAGACTAGCATCTCTTGCCCCACCTACACAAAACAGTTTTAAAGTCAGAGAAACTTAGCGAGCTAAAGCTAACCCAGCATAACCAAAAGCTAGCAAGCTAAAGCACCCACCTGTGGCTGCTTGCAGCCCGCTCATTCGTTTATCTGCACACCAACATTCATCCATTCCTTCATTCACACATTTCTTCATCCGTGCTGGAGGTTTGGGAACCAGCCTTGTAACCGGAGGGTCGCCGGTTCGATTCTCTGAACCGACAGTAACGACTTGAGCAAGGCATCTAACCCCCAACAGATCCCTGGACGCCATGGGTAGGGCTGCCCACCGCTTTGGGCAAGTGTACTCACTGCCCCCTAGTATGTGTATGTGTTCACTAGTGTGTGTATATGTGGGTGTTTCACTTCACGGATGGGTTAAACGCAGAAGACAAATTCCTCTGTGTGCAGCACCAATGGCACAAAATGGCCCTAAACTCTCTACTCAGAGAATGATTGGCCCAACCTAATTTGTTCATCCACTACTTCATGTTGCTGTGTCCGTCTGGTTG
Organism: Semaprochilodus insignis; assembly: GCA_034552555.1. Classification (NCBI taxonomy): domain Eukaryota; kingdom Metazoa; phylum Chordata; class Actinopteri; order Characiformes; family Prochilodontidae; genus Semaprochilodus; species Semaprochilodus insignis. The sequence continues at coordinate 17,225,093 of CM067496.1, forward strand.
CACGTTTGTTCATGCAGGACTTTTTTGGGCCTGGTTGGCGACACATCAAGCTGGATAATGATTTTAGTTCTGTATGAGGGGCGGTGCAGGCTAGGAGTGCTTGACAGAGAACTGTCAATTAGCCACGCCCACCTAGTTCTCAGAGAGGTCTGATCAGTCGTGTCAAACAAGCTTTTCTGTATCTAACATTGACTTTTATCTTCATGGACTAGTCAGATCAATCTCTCTTTAACTCTTCTGCAGAATTGTGGTTGAAATCAGATACATGAATCTATACAGTCACTTAAAAGCTAACCGCATCCCACTCACAGTGTATTCAAGTAGTTACTCTTTGATTAACATTAGAATTAGAATCTACAACTGTTGATTTGTGTTTGCGCTCAGAAGAATTTGACCTTGGCATTTAACCCATCCGTGCAGTGAAACACAGATACAAACATGCTACTGAACACACACACTAGAGGGCAGTGAGCATACTAGTGGGTCTTTTTTGTTTATGTGTCCAATATGCTGTAAACAAGGGTAAGAAGATTGCAATGTTTGTGTGAGTCAGTGTCTAAAATCACTGAAATCCCATTCTTAGAATGGATTAGCCAGCCGGCGTTGAGATCAGCTGGGCCATTTCTGCTAGCAGGTTAAATTAGATCATTAAAGAAAATGATGCAATTCCCCAGAGAGTGTATATGCTTGCTTTGGCAACACATATTGTCCCAAAGTAAGGTCAGTCTAAGCTTGGAAGACCCTGCGGCAAGCTGGACACTGTGGGTGTGTGTCTGGGGCTAAATTTTGCGGCTGACACCGCCCCCCTAACTCATTTTACTGTACAGATCCCTACAGAGCTGATGTGACAGCAGAGTAAACTCCTGGCCTGCAGTGCCAAAGTCATTAACTGCACTGCACCAGATGCAATATAGTACATAATATGTATATACACTATTTATTAAAAGTTTGAGGCCAACTTTTGAAATACATTGGGTATGTTTTGCAGCTATTATATCTACACTCATCATCCAAACAAAAAAAAGTTGCACCCAGAAGGAAGTGTGGGATTGCAGTGCTATTGGGAAGGAAGATAAAGGTTACCAGGAACAATAAATGATGATAAATTTAGACTGATATGGGTAATATTTATTAAGCTACACATACAGAAGTAGTGTCTCTCAGTATGGTGTCGGGCCACCATGTTTGCTAGTGCAACATGCCAGACGTCTCAGCATGGAGTTGTAGATGTTCCTAATGATGTCCTGTGATAATCCATCCCATGCAGCTTGAATATTCTCACACAGCTCCTGCAGATTGTGTGGTAGGGGTGGAGGTGGAGTGACACCAGGCCTTCTGGATGTGTGACACGTGACAGCAATCAGTTCATCTTGGCGCTGACCACGGAGTCTCCACGCACAGATTTGTTGGTCGTCTCCACCAAGACAAAAGCGGTACTCGTCACTGAAGATGAACCGCTGGAGTCACTCCATGACGGTCTGGCACGACACCACTGCAGTCTTTGGCAACTTTGACGTGGTGTTAAGGGCAGTTGTCGTAACAGTCTGTGTGCATGTAGTCTTGCGTCGTGCAGCGTCTGTCAATGATGCTGGCCCTAACAGGATGACTCATGGAGGGCATCACTCCTCGCTGGATGTCAGCAAACGTGGCTGTTGGGACAGTCAGGTACAGCGATAAGGCACGTCGTTGCATACGTCACATGTGCCGCCGACTGTGAAACTTGAATCATTAGCATGTCTCACCATGTCAAACCTACCCACGAAGTTTCATTCCTGTGGGTTGATTCCTTCTGGGTGCAGCTATTTGTGCAGCTGTTGTTTTGATGATGAGTGTTTATGTTTAGCAAACTTTCTGCATCAGTAAAATTGAATTCTAACTACTGTTTAAATCACATTACAACAAAGGGATAAACCATGTGGGGTATGGCAGTATTCCTAAAGCATGACTGTCATAAATACACAGATAAATATTTCCATGTGTTTTTACATGTTTCCTAGGTGTGTTAAAAGGCCAATATCCTACATTTTATTGTGTTTTATTTCTTCCCCCAAAATCCACTTATACTACTTGTGCTTATCCTTTTTGTGCGGCAAAAACAGTTGTAATTCTTTTTTAAATGTTTATTCCTAGGAGTTAAACAGAATAAATTTACTAGGCAGGATAAACAGAGTCCTTCAGAGTGGTTTGATGTGACATGGTTCACTGTAGAGAAACTCAGACTTCTTTAAAGTGGTGGTGATGGGAACCAGGGGTCAACATGTCCATTTACATGTCCATTTATAACCATTTATTTATTATCAGTGAGCCTACACATATGCATGTGCAATATGCAATGTTAATAACAGTACAATAGTAGTAAAACAGGAAGTGGAATACTGTTTTTTGGGGGGGAGCTTTAAATGACTCTATTTATATCTCAGCAATTGAACTATGCAAAGTTCCCCTTTGAGACTCATATATGCTGACCAGCTAGTTTATCACCTCTTGGCTTAGCATTTATATCAACAGACTGTAGCCCATCTGTTCCTCTGTATACTTTGCTGTGTCTGATCCACTCACACCAGCACAACACACACTAACACACCACCAGCACGTCAGTGTCACTACAGTGCTGAGAATGATCCACCACCCACATAATACCTGCTCTGTGGTGGTCCTGTGGGGGTCCTGACCATTGAAGAACAGGGTAATAAAGTATACAGAGAAACAGATGGACTACAGTCTGTAACTGTACAACTACAGAGTGCTCCTATATGGTGGAGGGGTTGGTGAATGTAAATCAACTTTGTTCTTACTGGCTACCATGTGCTGCAGCTCATAAGCTCACTGGACAAAAAAAGAGGCCCCTGTGACTGAAACAGACCTAATAGTGTGTAATACCTCCACGAGCACCAATAACAGCTGTGACTGGATTTGGCATGTACTGAACAAGTTTCTGGATGTAGGCCACATCAATGTTCAGACACTCTTGCATCAAAGATTTGGTGGATGCCTTCCCTGGCACAATTCCGAGTAGTGTTTCCTGTGGACTGGGATTTTAGCCACTGCTGGTAGACCCGTATGACCGTACGCTTCCATACACCTGCAGATTCAGCTACTTCCTTCACACTATGCAGTCACTCCTTTTAGCCAGTCATTAACATCTGCTTTGGAGCCATTTTCCACACATGGAACGAGACATTCACTGCACTGTACCACCTCTTCTCAAACTATGGATCCCGTCACATCACACCCCGCAGGTATTTATAGCTCCATCATCCTTGTGCGACACCATCTGCAGGAGCCTGAAGTTACTAACACCTAAACACGCGAGGTGACTCATTTTTAGGCTTATAAAATGAAGTCCAGGTTGAAACACTTCTTATAACTGCAGTGTGAAGGGCGGGGCTAAACCGTTGTAGGCTGCTATGGACATATGTATTGGGAAGTGAAGGGTACTTTTCAAAACCTGAACTATATCAACTACGTATATCTGGTTTCCATGATTTGCACCCTTTTAGATACAACAACAAGCTGAGAGTGGAAATAAGTGTCTAAGTGAAATTAAGTGAACATGTGGGTATGCTGGCAGTTCTTGAGGGTCTGGATCAAATCCCCCCAGCTTAGCGATTATATCAACAAACCTCAGCTCTGTATTTGAGCTCAAACCCGGGGATGTGTGTGTATTAACTTGAATAATCAAAACAAAAGAAATGTTTGCTTCATGGCTGCCTGGGGTAATTAACACTAATACATTGTTTAGCGACTGCGTCCATGTGCAGTCGGCTGGGTATATGTACGAGAGTGGGTTTCCTGGTTATCGTTTTTGGCATTCCGCTATATGGTTTTCAGAAATGAGTGGTGAGGGGGGCGGTAATTGACTGATCCGATAAACCCAAAAAGCGCCAACCAAAAAACAAGAAAACAGACAAACAAACAAACAAATAAGAAAACACACCGCAGTCTGTTAATTGTTTTAATTAGCCATTCTATTAAGCCACGTGTCATTTTAATTAACTTGCTTTCTGAGGCAAACAGATGGCTTTTTTTGCAAGCGACTGTTGCTCCTCCGACTAAAAGCCAGGATTTACATTTTTGGTTTACTAAAGCGCCGCTAAATGACGGCGAAGGCGGCAAAAGGCACGTTTTTTGTGTAATGTATGCTTAGTCATGACAAGAATTTGCATCATTATTGGCCGTGCCACGGCTTTCATTTGTAAAGCAGGCACTGATAGTTGGGTGCCATATGCTTCTCTCTCTTGTTGCCGCACGCAGATACATTAATTGATGGAAAACATTGTTTTTTAACTCCTCTGTGTGGGCGACAGAGAGAGGGGGAGCGAGAGAGAGAGAGAGAGAGAGAGAGAGAGAGAGACTTAAAGACTTTGGGATTTAAAAAACAAGCCAGAAACCGAGTTCAATAAGCATTAGTGAGTGAGCCTGGATGCCAGATAAACCGTCTACTTTGCTTCAATAAATATAGAGTGATATTCCAGGGCCAGCATGAGTTGAAATGTATTAAAATATGTTCAAAATAGAAAAACGTTTATTTGGTTTATTGCCTAGTGCCGTATATCTGTTTGCATACAGACACTTGAACACAGTCTCCATTATCCATTCTTTCTTGCATATGTAAAGCCCAATCCTTACAGTGCATATCATGAACTCTAAATATACGCTCAAAGAAGCAGAATCAACCGACAGGATTGAAACTTGGTGGATAGGTTTGACATCATGAGACACGCTAATGCCCGTAGGAAGTGTGGGATTGCAAGGAAGATAAAGGTTACCAGGAACAATAAATGATGATAAATTTAGACTGATATGATCAATATTTATAGAGCTACACATACAGAAGTAGTGTCTCTCAGTATGGCATTGGGCCGCCATGTTTGCTAACCCAACATGCCAGTCGTCTCAGCATGGAGTTGTAGAGGTTCCTAATGGTGTCCTGTGATAATCCATCCCATGCAGCTTGAATATTATTACACAGTTCCTGCAGATGTTGCAGTAAAGGTGGAGGTGAAGTGACACCAGGTTCTCTGGATGTGTGTCGCTTGACCACAAACTGTTCATCTTGGTGCTGACCATGGTGCCTCCACACACCGATTCGTTGGTCGTCTCCACCAAGACAAAAGTGGGACTCGTCACTGAAGATGATCTGCTGACATTCTGAGTGCCTCCATGACAGTCTGGCACAACACCATTGCAGTCTTTGGCGACATTGACGTGGTGTTAAGGACAGTCGTTGTAACGGTCTGTGTGCATTTAGTCCTGAGTGGTGCAGCCGTCTGGCAATTGTGCTGGCACTAACAGGATGACTCATGGAAGACATCACTTCTCGCTGAATGTCTGCAGTCGTGGCTGTTGGGCCAGTCAGGTACAGCGACCTTGCTTACGCCACATGTGTGGCTGAGCATGAAACTTGAATCATTAGCATGTCTCACAATGTCATACCTACACACCAAGTTTCATTCCTGTTGGTTGATTCCTTCTGGGTGCAGCTATTTGTGCAACTCTTTTTTCAATGTTGAGTGTGTTATTAAGCTTTTATTAACGCATAATGTCACTTTGTGCTATGTTATAACACTTTTGTAACACTATGTGTGTGATTATGAATATCTATATACAGGTACAGTGGCTTATGTCAAGCATTATAAAGCATTATGTATGCTTCATAGATCTTTATGAATGCACTTACACTGCATTATGGGTACCTGATTCAGAGAAAGTGTTAGCAGAATGTCCACCCACAAAACATTCTCCCACTCTCCCCTTTTCGTGGCTTTCTTTGGCTAAAAATGTGACTAAACGCATGATGCAACCACACTGAACACTTGTATGACACTGACAAACCGTACCCACTTACTAGAATACCGAAACCTGCTACTATCACCCTCCTCTAGAGGACCTTCTAATTAATGTACGAGTGGCCTGTGTACTTAAACTACAAAAGGAATCATTGTTATGCTTTAATAAGCAGTAATGCGGTGGGATTAGGCATCCTGGCGGAGCGTATTGAAGAATAGCCTTCCTTCAATGTCAGGCAGAGATGGTACGGCCCACCGGGGAACGATAATCGCACAGTTATTACAGACTAAAGAGACAGAGACAGACAGATTTGGAATAAAATGGGTCATTTCCCACAATGCCTCGCCCCAGGTGGCTCATGTGTAATGAGAGGTCTTTGAGGATTGCGATTGGACGGTAGTGTTTAAATAATTGACTGTTGTGCAAATGTGTCAGTGTTACACACACACAGAGAGAGAGAGAGAGAGAGAGATATTCAATGACTTGAAATTTTCAGAGGCAATTACTTAAATATGACTAATACATCTCGTCACTTTTTTATTGTTTGTCTTTCGGCTTTCTGCCTCTTTTTTTATTGCATTCCTTCATTCCCACTCTTTCCTTGCTCCCTTACTTCATCCCCCCTTTCTCTCTCTCTCTCTCTCTCTCTCTCTCTCTCTCTGCCTGCATCAGTGTGCAACTGCAACGGGCGAGCGGATGAGTGTGAGTTTGATGCGGAGCTGTACCGCAGCACAGGCAGCGGGGGGCGCTGCATCGGCTGCAGGGATCACACAGCGGGGCCACACTGCGAACGCTGCAGAGAACACTTCTACAGGCCATCGCCACAGCTGCCCTGCTACAACTGCAGCTGCAACATTGTGGGTGAGACGCACACAGACATACACAGTCCTAGGACTGTTACACACATTCTGTACTTCAGCAATTACAGACTGTAGTCCATCTGATTCCCTGTTCTTCAGTGGTCAGGACCCCCACAGGACCACCACAGAGCAGGTATTATGTGGGTGGTGGATCATTCTCAGCACTGCAGTGACACTGACGTGGTGGTGGTGTGTTAGTGTGTGTTGTTCTGGTGTGAGTGGATCAGACACAGCAGTGCTGCTGGACACCTCAGTGTCACTGCTGAACTGAGAATCGTTCATCAACCAAAATTATCCAGCACAACAGCGTCCTGTGGGCAGCGTCCTGTGGGCAGCGTCTATTGGGCAGCGTCCTGTGACCACTGATGAAGGACTAGAGGATGACCGACACATCCTGTGTGTGTTGTGCTGGTGTGAGTGGATCAGACACAGCAGTGCTGCTGGAGCGTTTAAACACTGTGTCCACTCACTGTCCACTCTATTAGACACTCGCATTTTAGAGCAGGAAGTGAGCCTGCATCCCTAATGGCCACATGGTGAGTTGTTAGATCCCACTGTTTTGTAGTAAATGTGTCCTAAAGATTAAAACTCAGTGTGTAACCTTAAAAACTGTCACATATCTTCTATAATTAAGTAAATCTTTTTGTATATTAATGAAAAACAGTCCCCTTTACCGACTTTTATTTTGGAAAATAAACAATAAACAAAGAAAGAAACAAACAAAGACATGTCATGCCCTCGGGTCTCCCTGACACCGCTGATCTCCCGGAGTGGACTACCCGATGACGTCACACTCACATGTCCCCAGTCAACCAATCATTCACGTTCTAATTCGCCCGAATACTGATTGATTCCAGCTGACACTCTCCACACTTCCTGTTTATAAACCCCGCACACACACACACACTCACTGACTCGCTCGCTCGCTGTCTCTCTTCAAACTCGGTTTGCATTACCGAGCGTTTCTCTCTACCTGTTTCATTGCTTACACTGGTTCTGACTTTTCTCGATTCTCCCTCTTTGGATTTCCCCTTTGTCTTGGTAGCCTGTTATGTTGGCTCGCTGGTTTTCGACCCTCCTGACTATTCTCTGGTTTTCTCCCTCTCATTCTGTTTGCTGATCTGTTTGACTCTCTGGCTCTCGACCTCCGCTTGTCTCCTCTGTTTATGACCTGGCTTTGCCCCTTTGCATTGCTTGCTCGTCCTTTGTTGTTGTGTAAAGCTTCCGGTCTGTTCAATAAAGCAGCTCTGACTTTTAGCTCTGCTTGCGTCGTGCCAAGCTCTTTGTGTCTGACAAGACAAATATTTAAATGCTTTAGAGCAATAAAGGCCTTATATAAAACGATTTAGTTGAAAATGTTGCTGACACTAAAACATCATTTCTAAACAAATGTGTACAGGAAAACAAACATAAGAAAGAAGGAATTGAACTGTGAGTGGAAAATAAGTGATGATTATTTTTATTGTCTAAGACTCTGGCTAAACACTGGTGGGGCGCCCAAAAAACGCTAAGCAAAACACTAGTGGACTACCAGCTTTGCCGTTAGTGGGCCGATGGTGGTCCACCATTCTCATGCTATCAGGGAAATAATGCGCTTACCTTTTTGCACACCGCTGTAAATTAAATTGACTGTAATTTTCACTCTGTAACTAATTGTATAGATATATAATTGGTAATTATATAAATATATAATTAGTGGGGCTGGCCCAGATACCATTTTTGGGCTCCAGAGATTCGGCACTGATCAGAAGCGAATATTCGAAGCTTTGGTGGTATAAATCCGCTTGTCGAGCCGTGAAGTTGTGACTTTCATTTGCCCTCGCTTGAGTAAATCCAAATAACTGCTCAGTTATCATTCTAGCGCTTTAGAGAAGAGGAGATGCCTGCAGTTTAGGCTATACGGTGAGTTACAATTCCTACACCAGTGAAGAAAAACAAGGTTTAGTGCCTCAGGGCTCTAGTGTTAGCCAGTTAGCCAACCTAGTTAACATTAGCACCTACTGGCAAAGCCAAACTGGCCCTTTGCAGATAGTCAATATAGTCTGTGGGGTTTTAGGGTGTTTCTTGCTATGAAGCCAACTCTTTGTGTTTCAGTTGTCAGGCTTGTCGGTCAGAAAAGGGCTGATGAAGATAGCTATCTATCTAGCTAAGCCAGTGCTAAGGCTAGCTGTAATAGCTTTAACTGGACAGCACATGAAACAGCTAACAACTGGAACATGAAGATGTGGGTTCATAGCAAGAAACATCCTATAAAACCCACGGTCTAGTCAAGGGTCTCCACAAAAGGGCCGGTTTGGCGTTTGCCAGTGGGAGCTAGCGTTAGCTAGGTTCGCTATCCATAGCTAGCTAACATTAGAGCTCTGTGGCACCAAACTGTGGTGTAAGAACTTCATTGGTGTAAGAACTGTAACTCAGCTTATCAACTCCAGCCGTTTCCTCTTCTCAGCACAGAGAAAGATCTAGAATGATAACCGAGTAGTTTTCTGGACTGAACTGCAGCATGGTGAGCAGACGGACCTCAGCCGGTCAGTAGAGGTTTGGAGCTGGACGTGTTCACAAGCAGATTGGAGTGAAAGAACTGAACCCTTTTTAACCCATAGTGGTTCTGAATAAACAAGGGCTGCGACTGTGAAGGTTTACAGGTTCTGTGATTGTTATTGGGTCTTTTCTCTTACTGCTGCCAACCTGAACAACCTGAAGCGAGGCGTTGTGGGTGAACGTGTAGCCTATTTTGCAGGTCACCTTTATTAAAGGGAGATAATTAAGTGAATATCCAAAGCCCTCAATTAAAAACGGAATGCCCACCCAACGAACGAATGCATACCTGAATACTCAGGTCCAGCCCTAATGTTAGCATACAGCAAAACAAAAATGACTTTCAACTGAACCTCTGCTGCAGACGATGACTGAACAATGGCCAAAGAACAAGCTATCCCTCAGCAGCCCAGGCCATCCATCTGGAATCTCCAGCGTGCCGCATGCCCAGTCCTGTTCTCTCCCATCAATATTTTACTAATTAGAAAGTGTTCTTTTATAATTACTGTCTGTACACCAGACCTGCGCTGTTATTCTCCAAACGCTCCACCGAGGCTCTCCCTTACGAGGCTGCACCTTCTCAGACGCAGAAGAAATTAAGGCAATCTGAGCTCACGTGCTGCAGGCTACCTGAATAACGGCCGTATGTGAATATCCAGTCTGTGGTGCCAGTGATGGAGCCTTTCATGAGCTCGTTAAGAAGCATACGACTGGAAAACAAGCTTTCTGTCTCTCTCTGTATCTCTCTGTCTCTCTTTATCTCTCTCACATCTCCCTTTTTATCCCTCTCTCTTTCTCTCTCACCATCTCTCTCCTTCACCATCTCTCTGTCTCTCTCTGTCTCTGTCTCCCTCTCTCTCTCTCCTATCCCTCTCTCTGTTTCCCTCTCTCTCTCCGTCTCCCTCTTACTGTGTCTCTCTGTTTCTGTGTCTCTCTCTCCTCATCTCTCTCTCTCTCTCTCTCTTCCCATATCTCTCTCACTATTTCTCTGTCTCTCTCTCCCTCTATATATATATATATATTTATCTTTCCCCCCTCTCGCTATTTCTCCCCATCTTGCTCTCTGTCTGTCTCCCTCTCACTATTTCTCTCTCTTTCTCTCTTTCCTTCTCTCTCCCCATCTCTCTCTTGCTCTCTCTGTCTTTATCTCTATCTCTCTTTCTCCTTGTTTATCTCACCATCTCTATCTATCTCTCTCTCTCTCTCTCTCTCTCTCCCTCTCTCCAGGATCGGAGAGCCTGCAGTGTGATGATGAAGGAGTCTGCGCATGCAGGCCGAGCGTGATGGGGGTAAAGTGTGATGTCTGCAAGGCTGGTTTCCACTCCCTCGGCCCAGGAGGCTGCAGGTAATGAGACAGAGAGACAGAGAGAGACGTATGAAAGTGAAAGGTGGAAACAGTGACTGGCTATCTGGTAGAGTCAGGGTTAGGAAGAGACCTGGACCAAAACTGCTGCAGAAGGAATGGTTTGAGGATTGGATGGTAGAAGAAGTTAGAGGTTAAAACATTTCTATGTGACGTATGATCCACCTTTTTATTGCAACAGGTTCTGTCTCTTCCCTACAACACAATCCAGAACCCTCTTCTTCATTGATTCACAGACTCCTCTTTTTCACTGATTTCTGTCTGTTCTGTGAAGCTCATGCACAGACAAGCAGCTTGGCAGACCACCTACACTATTCTGTAAAAGTCAGAGAGGCCACCCTTTCATTGATTTCATTCCCAGTCAAAACAGACATTTAATGCTAGTTATTCATTTTTCAGTTTCAGGGGGAAAGCAAACAACCTATACTGAACACTAATGAAACAACTAAGGATCTTTTTCTGTTTGTTGCATCCACTTGTTGCCTTTAGTACAGCTTCCATTCATTTCAGAGAAAGAAAAAAACTTGCAGGTTAAATTTCAGTCTTAGACTCGGTTATTTAGATGCTAATATTAAACCTGAAGTAGGAAACCTAGGCGTGACCATAGACTCTGAGCCTTTTATCATTTTGAAAATATTGTATCACTAAAGTTTTGCCTTTTCTGTCTCAAAGCGACATAGAGAAACTTGTTAATGTGTTCGTTACTGCAGAGTTGATCACTGTAATAGACCTCTTACTGCAGAGCTGATCACTGTAATGGTCCTCTTACTGCTGAGCTGATCACTGTAATGGTCCTCTTACAGAAGAGCTGATCACTGTAATGGTCCTCTTACTGCAGAGCTGATCACTGTAATGGTCCTCTAACTGCAGAGCTGATCACGGTAATGGTCCTCTAACTGCAGAGCTAATCACTGTAATGGTCCTCTTACAGAAGAGCTGATCACTGTAATGGTCCTCTTACTGCAGAGCTAATCACTGTAATGGTCCTCTTACAGAAGAGCTGATCACTGTAATGGTCCTCTTACAGAAGAGCTGATCCCTGTAATGGTCCTCTTACTGGGGTTCCTAAGAAAACCATCTCCTACAACTCATACGAAACGCAGCAGCTCAGATCCTAACAAACACTGAACAGAGTTCATATCACTCCTGTTCTAAAAGAGCTGCACTCGCTACCTGTATCTTTTTGTCACGCTTCCGGGTTCTCCTCCCACCTCTGATCTCCCGAACTACATCTCCCATAGCCCAACACCCGATGACGTTAGTGTGACATGCCCAGCATCTCCCAATCACGTCCCGTTTTCCCGATCAACATCCCCGGAGTTCTAATCCCACACCTGTCTGTAATTAATCTGTCTGCTTATATACCCCTTTGTCACAAACACTCCCTGCGAAATATGGCCTCTCTGAGTGTTCTCTGTACTGTTCACTCTGTTTGCTTATCTGGTTTTCGACTCTGTTTGTATTGGGTTTCCTCTTCTGGTTGTCCCTCTTGTTTTGGTTGCTGGTAACTTTGCTTGTTTGGTTTTATCGTGTTACCTGGTTTCTGACTCTGCTTTGCCCTTTTGTAATGATTGCCTTGATCCTGTTGTTGAACTTAACCGCCGATATGCCCAATAAACCTGGCTCTGCTTTTAGCTCAGTGAGCATCCATCTGGTTGGTGTAGCTCAGCGGATAACACCACTACCTGCCAGTGAGCTACTACCCATGTGGGAGACGGGGTTTAGATTCCTAGTTCTGGGTAACTATGCTGTACTACTAACTGAGCAAGACTCCTAACCCTACATTGGCCTTCCTGTAATATGAATAACCTCGGAAGTCGCTCTGGAGAAGAGTGTCAGCTAAATGCCGTAAACGTAATCTGAGTTTGTTAATCATTACACTTGTAGACTAGAGTTTGAAGTTCTGCTGCTAGTCTATAAAGCTCTAAATAATCTAGCACCTGCTTACCTCACAGAACATCTCTCTGTTTATGTTCCGACTCGTGATCTTAGATCTGCAGATACTGACCTTCTTCACATACCTTCGGTTATATACAGCAAATGTGGAGAGAGTCATTCTGCTTCCAAACTGTGGAGCTTATTTACAGCTTCTATTAGACAGTCGAGCTCAGAGATCAGTTCTAATAACCATCTAAAACCGTATCTCTTTAACTCAGTGCTGAATTAAAACTACATCATCGTTGTATTGATAAATCTGATCTGTGTCTTTGGCTCATTAAAAAGTGTGATTTCTGCTATTACTGATGTAGACTGTAGTCTGTACAGCACTGTGAGCTTCCAAGGGGTGTGGCACTGCACAATAAACTGCACTGAGCGGAACTAATGTGAGACACACTACAGATAGCTATGAAACTTAAAGTGCTGCTTTATAATAGTCCACTTTCATAACAGAAAGAGGAAACAAGACTACGAGTCGTCTTGCGTGTAATCGCTGTCTATGACAGTCCCTCTGGGCTGAGCACAGATCCTGAAAGAGCTGATTCTGGATGGTAAGATATTCCCTCAAAGCAGGAAGTACAGTTTGCACTTGAAGAACATGTTCCGCCATGATGTTTTTATGAGTTGTCCGCCGACTTCTGCTTATGGACTAAGGACCGCCCACCTCCAGATACGTAATCGCTCGGCTCTCAAACCAGTGGAAAAGGGGGCCCGTTCTTAACGGGTTCAGTAGAGCCTGGGAACCAGCACGGAGGAAAAGGGGGTCCTAACAACTGTTACCTCTTTTCCACCAACAAAGTGCCAGTCAGTTGGTAGGACCCCCTTTTCCTCTACAACATCCCATCATTTTTTGAATTCCCGATTCGGATTCTTTTACTTTCTCCTTCGTCATGAAGGCAGATTATCTTATCTCAAACATCTCCTCCAAAATAAATACCGTCATGACTGTTCTGACTGGAAATGAAGTAAACAAAGGGTGGTCTCAGAGTTTTGCACAGCAGTTGTGAAGTTTTGAAGTTCCTATGTACTGTGTGTGTGTGTGTGTGTGTGTGTGTGCGTGTGCTTGTACACTTGTATGACCTACACACCAAAGCGAAACAAAGAACAGCACAACGTGGAAGAAAATATAGGATTAAGGCTAAATACATCGAACAAATCAAAAACAAACACACTCGCCCTCTCTCTGGTGGCCCCAGTGAGTCAGTGTGTTGGGGTATGAATTAGCTGGTTCAGTGGAGCGAAACAGAACAGGCCAAAATTGAGGAGTAGGAGTAGAGAGAGATAGAGAGAGGCAGTGTGACGAGAGGGTATGAGAGACAGAAGTGAGAGAGGGTGGATATAGAATCAGAAAGGCGGGAAAAGAAGCAGCACATGTGATAATCGAATTATACCTAATAGCAAGCCTGCTTGAACACTGATGCTGGATTACACTGATCATCAGAAAGATTAGAGAGTTGCTGGGTGGTGGCTCATTCTCAGCACTGCAGTGGCACTGACATGGTGGTGGTACGTTAGTGTGTGTTGTGCTGGTGTGAGTGGATCAGACACAGCAGCGCTGCTGGACACGTCAGTGTCACTGCTGGACTGAGAATCGTCCACCAACCAAAACTATCCAGCCCACAGTGTGCAGGGTCTATTGGGCAGCGTCCTGTGCGCAGCGTCCTCTGACCACTGATGAAGGACTAGAGGATGATCAACACAAACTGTGCAGCAGCAGATGAGCTATCTCCTCTGACTGTACATCTACAAGGTGGACCAGAAAGCTAGAAGTGTCTAATAGAGTGGACAGTGAGTGGACACAGTGTTTAAACACTCCAGCAGCACTTCTGTGTCTGATCCACTCACACCAGCACAACACACACTAACACACCACCACCACGTCAGTACCCCAGGCCATTATCCCTCCTTCACCAAAACTTTTGGTACTATGCTTACTGGGAGGTAGTGCTCTTCCAGCATCCACCAAACCAGATTCATCCATCGGATTTAAAGACAGGGAACCGTGATTCATCCCTCCAGATAACATACTTCCACTGGTCCAGAGTTCAGCGGCAGCATGCTTTACACCACTCCAGCCAAAACTTGGCATTGTGCATCTTAGGCTAGCATGTAAGTGCTCAGGCACGGCAACCTGACTCACAGTTCTTGCTTCCAGAAGCATTTTGCAGTTGTAGTAAGTGATGAAACATAGGATTTTAGGACTGTCCACATACTTTTGTGTACCACTGATACCACTAGGCTCTGGTGAAGGTGGTGCTGAAATTTAGAAGCTGAGGGCCTTACAGCTATTTGCTGTGGTGAGTTCTGGCAGTAAATAAGGGGGGTCACAATGGCGTGGGCCCATTCAGGCATGGGGTGAGGTTTAGCCAGATAATGAAAGGTGCGTTCTGATCTGATTTGAGCTCAGTGGGCTACTGGGTATCATTTCACCCTCTGTGATGCATAAAAGATTCATGGAATCTGGAAAAATATCCAGCCCAAAAAAAACACAACTCACAAAGTGCCTGTGACTCTCTATCACTTGGACAGCACTGCATTAATAACCGGTACGCTTCTGTGATGGATATCACTGCAAGGGCTGTGGAATACTTTGTCAAACACTGTTTGGCTCTGCATCAGAAAATGCAAATGAAGCCATATGTCAACAATGTGCAGAAACGCCACCAACTTCTCTGGGCTCGGGTTCTTCTTAAATTGACTTCTGCATGGGGAGAATAGGTATTGTGGTCCGACAAGTCCACTTTTCAGACTGTTTATGGAAGTAAGGGATGTTGTTATTTCTGGGCCAAAGAAATAAAGAGCCATCCAGGTAGTTACCAGTAAAAAACAGTAAAAAAAGGGGGGGGGGTGCGGGGTGCGGGGGTGTGTTAGTGGGTAACGTGCACATCTGTGAAAGCACCATTAACGCTGAACACATTTGGAAGCCTTTCAGACACCATGTTTTGCAGGGACGTCTATGCTTATTGCAACAGGACAATGCCAAGAAACATTCTGCTTGTGTTGCAACACCATGGCTACATAATCAAAGAGTGTGGGTGCTAGACTGGCCTGTCTGTCTCCGTTTGAGAATGTGTGGCACATTATGAAGTGCAAAATACAACAACAGGGGCCCCATACGGCCGAGCAGCTGAAGAATGGGAACCGAGAATGGGAAACAAGATTGCTTTCAATACTGGGTCAGTCTTCATGTTCCAAATGGACTGTATATTAAAGTTGTTAAAAGAAAGGTGATGTAACAGTCGTGATCACACTCCTGTCCCTATGCTGAAGGCATATTTGGAATGGCCATATATTCAATATTTAAAAAATAATACAAACAGCTCAAGTTCAATCAATCAACCGATCAATCAATCAGCCTTTACTTTCACTCAGAAATACATTGAGGTTCAACCTCATTTTCAGTGGAGCCGAGCATTTACAGTTTAAGGGATTGAAAAAGAAATTAAAATGGATTTTAATCTGGAAAATTTAAGTAAAAGAAATACATAGTGTATAGTAATAAAACTACATAGAACAAATTGATTATAAACTCAAAGATAAATTGTAATTTATTAATTTTATTAATAAAGGGGGGAAAACTAAAATAAAATCAATATGACAAACTAATTTAACTAAAATAAATTTTAAAAAATTAAGTGAAATAAAAAAGAAAATGTGATAAAATAAAGTAAAATAAATGTTGGGGAAATGTTAAGAATTACTAAAATGAAATAAAAAGGATTGAAAAAATATGAATTACATTAAATAAACAAATACATGAAGGAGTAATGATAAACTGTATAATAAAAGTCAAAAATAAAAAATAAAAGTCATTGCTTTCTGTTTTCATGCCCATTTCACACACTGTCTCAACTACTGGAATTTGATTTGTATATCTTTGCTGGAATGTCTATGTGCAGGTCGTGTGAATGTGATGAGCGGGGCAGCGTGGGTGTGTGCGCCACTGAAGATGGAAAATGCCACTGTAAACCCAACGTGGAAGGATACGCCTGCAACAGGTGACTTCAGTATAGCAATACAATAGATCCCATTTAATTAGCTCAGCACTTTATCAGCACATTTTCGTACAGTGCCCTCTTCTGATGTGTGTTTATGTTTATAATAAGGCTGTGGAACTGAACGTGTTCATAACAGATAACACAACAAATTATCAACACCACTAATTAACACAGTTAATGCATTTCAAGGTTTGACCTTTCGAACCATCCGTATCAGTGCAGGCTGCCTGGGCTCCATGTGGCTATGAATCTGCGATGGCGTCCCTCTCATTCAAAAACAGCTTCAAATGTATTTTAATGCTACGGCACCTTTATCAGATTGTGCTGGAACATTACATGCAGTAGAACTGTGGATAAATCAACAAGCAGCAAACATAAGCAACAGCAAAGTAGAAAGCTGTAGTCCCCCTCATGAACCTGCACCGTAACAAGAAATCCCAAGAGTATCAACAAGAGTGAAAGGCTACAGTCATGGAGGAGCCATTGACTGTGTAAATGATATACACTCATTATCAAAAGAATACCTGCACAAATAGCTGCACCCTGAAGGAATCAACCCACAGGAATGAAACTTGGTGGGTGGGTTTGACATCATGAGACATGCCAGTGATTCAAGTTTCACACTCGGCCATGTACCTGACTGACCCAATAGGTGGTGGGCATTCAACGAGCAGCGATGCTCTTCATGAGTCATCCTGTTAGTGCCAGCACCTTTGGCAGATGGCTGAATGATGCAGAACCACCTCCACCCCTACCCCACAATTTGTAGGAACTGTGTGAGAATATTCAAGCTGCATGGGATGGATTATCACAGGACACCATTAGGAACTTCTACAACTCCATGCCGGGACGTCTGGCATGATGCGTTAGCAAACATGGCAGCCCGACGCCATACTGGGAGACACTACTTCTGAATGTGTAGCTCAATAAATATTGTCTATATCAGTCTAAATTTATCATCATTTATTGTTCCTGGTAACCTTTATCTTCCTTCCTAATAGCACTGCCTCCTTAATAGCACAGTCTCACACTTCCTTCTGGGGGCAGTTATTCTTAAAGTGTTACCAAAATAAAAAAAACTTAAGTTTATTCAAAAATGCCAGTTACAAGTTTTTGTGTATAGGTGGAGCCTTATTTTAGCCACACCCTTGCATTTTAAAGCAGGAAGTGAGACCGCATCTCTGTCCCTTATGGCCACAGTTAGATCCCATAGACCGTTTTTGAAAGAAAGAATTGTATCAGTTTTTATTGCAGCCGAGGAACGTCAAAGGATACGTCATCAACAGAGGGCGCTGCAGAGCGGTAGTGAGCAGTAGTAGCAAAATGGCGTATGGATCACCTGCGAGCATTTGTGCTGTTATTCCAGATGTTTGTTTAAATCCAGAAATCAAGCACGGATCAATAAGATGTACCTAGATGTACCTATTTTTTCTGCAACAACTGACACGCCCACAGAGGTCTTCGAACCAGTCATTTTTTCTTTCCTGCTTGGAACAAACTTTTCAGGTTCCAACCCTCTTTATCTTTGGTGGAAATGCACCGAACGGTTCAAACTTAGGTGCGCGAACCGGAACAGAACCTACTCCACTACCTCTGTTTGAAATAAATGTGTCCCAAAGTCTGAATATAAGTGTGCAACTTTAAAAATTGTCATTACCTGAAAACTATTTTATTTAAGATTTATTGTCATATGCACTGTTATATGTCATATGCACTGTCAAAGTCACTGGAGCAGAATGCTGAGACATCTGCCTCGACGGGCGCCATCTTGCAGACATTGCAATTCAGTACTTTTTTTTTTTTTTACTTTAAACCAGTTTGGTAAAATGATCAATATTTTTTATATTTTTAATATTTTTTTGTTTAACCATTTTAACATTTATTTTTATTACATGCTCTTTATTGTCATACACTTTTTTATTTACCTTATTTTATTACCAGTATTTATCTTTAATGTATAACTTTAAGATGCATTTTGATCATACAGCAATGGTGTTACATACATAAAGCTAAATAAAGGTATACATTTTGCTGTTATTATTACTAAGGTTTATAGTGTTCTCACAGTAAACATATTATGTGTGTGTGTGTGTGTGTGTGTGTGTGTGCGTTTGTGCTTAGGTGCAAGCCTGGGTCATTTAATCTTCAGCTGGACAATCCAGACGGCTGTCAGACGTGCTTCTGCTTTGGCCACTCCCTGGCATGCTCTTCATCCAGTCACCATGTGGCCTTCAACATTACCTCAGACTTTCTCGAGGGTAACTGAACAGTCTGTATTACATCCACATAGTCAGTGCTATCAGGTCACTATTCACACCAACTAAGTAAAGAACAGTGGAATCTGTTGGGACGTGTTTTTCCACACCTCCAAATGTTCAGTCTTAGAAGTTGGTTGCATTTTCTGCTTCTCCTAAAAGAAATCCTAAAAGAATGCAGCCACATGTCCTTTCAGACCTATCTTGTTGGGTTTCTTCTCGTAATTGAAGGATTTTTATAGTCCCATTTTCTCTGTATTTGTTAATTCCAATTTTGGGAATTGCAGAGTTTTCCACTTATTTTGGGTAGACTTGTTGTCCTTTATTAGCAAGACAGAAGATGGACTCAAAAAATAGCTGCACCCAGAAGGAATCAACTGACAGGAATGAAATTTGTTGGGTAGGTTTGATATTGCGAGTCATGCGAATGATTCAAGTTTCATGCTCAGCCATGCATGTGACTAGGACAGGCCTTATCGCTGTACCTGACTGGCCCAACATCCATGATTGCAGACCTTTAGTGAGCAGTGATGCCCTCTATGAGTCATCCTGTTAGTGCCAGCACCGTTGGCAGACGGCTGCACAACGCAGGACTACATGCACACGGACCGTTACAATGACTGGCCGTGGGTTAGCAAACATGGCAGCCCGATGGCAGACACTACTTCTGTATGTGTAGCTCAATAAATATTGCCCATATCAGTCTAAATATACCATCATTTATTGTTCCTGGTAACCTTTATCCTCCTTCCCAATAGCACTGCAATCCCACACTTCCTTCTGGGGGCAGCTATTCTTTTGATGATGAGTATAATAAAGTGGCATGTCTTCTATCTTCTAATTAATGGCTGTTTTGACTTTGACTAGAAATGAATGAAGGCTAGTTTCGGAGTTTTGCGGCACAGCACTTTATATAACAGTCAGGCAACAAAGTACAGAAGCATATTCAGGCTAACTCTATCCCCAGGCCTCGCCTTAGGTCTAATCTTAACCTTAATTCATTATAAATTACTTTTGTAAATGGCTTTTTGTGTAGCTAATGGACTCGTCCGGTGCACACCGGGTAAACATCTAAGTGCATTCAGCAGCACCTTCATAAATAATGGCCAATACAGCATGCATAAAGAGACAATGATATACAGTCAGTTTCCCTTCCAACTTTTGTAAAACATCTGTGTGTATTTGTTGTCTAAGACACGAATGGCTGGGTTGGTGAGTTCTCAGGACATCAAGATTCAAGCTTGCTGTGGAAGGAAGGCGAAGTGTACCTGTTACCTTACAGTGAGGAAGACGCTGGCTACTACAAAGCACCAGGTAGGTTTAAAACACAGCAACATCTGTCAGTACCATGGATATACTATATTCTAATGTCTGTAGACATGGTTGGCTATACCTCTGGGTGGATAACTCTGGGTGTCTCAATTTCTGGTACAATTTACAGTAAATTCTGCCATACAGATAAAAGATTGTCAATAATGATGAAACATTGTCATGTTTGAGGCCAGTGTAGCCAATTATAGATTTGCCTGTTCAATTTTCCAATATTCAGAAGTGGGCGGAGCTGCTATAAAAACTATCAATTCCAGTGTGGAATTTTTGGTCACATCTGCAGATGATGCAGCAACTGATTAAATCCTTTACCAGATGCAGATGACCAGCATTTAAACTAGGATGGTATGTTGATGTTTGGATGGCTATTGTACATTAATATTAAATATTATTAATAATAATAAGCTCACCAGGCAAAAAAAAATGTCACCTTGCATATTTAAGGTCGTAGTAACTTCAGGCTCCTGCATATGGCGCTGCCCGAGGATGATGGGGCTATAAATACCTGTGGGGTGTGAATGACGGGATCCATAGATTGAGAAGAGGTGGTACAGTGCAGTGAACGTCTCGTTCCATGTGTGGAAAATGGCTCCAAAGCAGATGATAATGATTGGCTAAAAAGAGTGACTGCATTTGGGCGTGCCAAAGACCATGGTGTGAAGGAAGTAGCTGAATCTGCAGGTGTATGGAAACGTACGATCCTATGAGTCAGTAATGGCACAAATCCCAGTCTACAGGAAATTCCCCTCGGAATTGTGCCAGGGAAGGCATCCACCAAATCTGGCCCAACTGCACATCCAGAAACTTGTCCAGTCCATGCCAAATCCAGTCCAAGCTGTTATTGGTGTTTGTGGAGGTATTACATGCTATTAGGTATGTTTCAGTCACAGGGGACTCATTTTTTTTGTCTGGTGAGCTTCACAGATAGTTGTGGTGGTTCCCTAACCTCCAGCCCACGACTGCCCACACCTCTGACAAGCCCATCAAATGTATCTCAAAGCCTGTTGCGCACCATTTCTCTGAAACCCTTTCGTTCAACCCAGACACCGCAACAAAGCACACAGTGTTTTGAGATTAAGTGTGCATTGAACTGGTATAACAGCTATCACTAGATCAAGATAACGTTTCTCCACTAGCTTAGACAAGTTTCTGAGAACAGCACGGTCTCCCTCAGACTCACTAAGCTTTTAAACAGAGAACTCGAAGATGCTGTGCAGACAGCTAATTCCAAAATGACCAAACCAGTCTGAAGCAAACATAAAATGTGGATATTAGCCTAGAGGGCTAGTTTGGAGTCCCTGTCCTCTGTGTACAGCAGACGCACAGCTTATGGAGGACAAGAAAGTTTGCCAGTTTGACAGAATTCCATTAATAGTGTAATTTAGTGTTACGGAGAGACACTTAGCCAAAGCATCGCAGGCTGATCACAGTATGAGCAATCCTGTTACAGCATGTCTTTATAACTTCCAGTCCAAAATATGATCAAAGGGCACTCTACACACACACACACACTCTCACACACCAGTGCGGTGACGCACACCCCTCCATGCCATAAGCCCCCTAATACGAATGTCAACACAAGGCTTTTAGCTTCTGCTTTAATATGCAACTTTAAGCCCGAAGATAAAGATGACACTCTTTACTCGTGGTCAGTATGTGTCTACACACTCAACTCCACTCGTCTCCTGAAATGAGTGCTATTACAGACTTGTTTGCAATGGTAGAACACACTGTTCTCCTTCTTCTTCAGTATTCAAGTGAGTGTGAGACTTTTGGGCACACTACAACAACAGTAGAGCTACTTGGCGTTATGACCTCTAGACTCTTGATCATGGTCCTCCAGAACTTGTATTATATTGGCATGTACAAAATCATATGAATTTGTATATACTGTGGGGCGCTAGTGTATAACACGGAATAGACCACACAAGAAGTTGACTAATGTGGCCCTCTTTCAAAAGAAAGAAACAAAAAAGGAACAGCACAACTCCCAAATTACAGGGGAGAGTTCAGGTTCAAGAGGGGACCTGCAGAGCCTCTGTAGCATTCTCTCCCCTTCCTTCGCCGGAGGTGCGTGTGGGTCATGCGTTTTTTTATTGGTGCAGGGCAGACCCGTGGGTTTGCCATATACTATAAAACATATAATAGTAAGTAGGTTTACCATATAACACTGCTCCAGGCAAGTGTGCTCACTGACCCCTAGTGTATGTTTTCTCTAGTGTGTGGGTGTGTGTGTGAACGCATGGGTTAAATGCGGAAGACAAATCCCTCTGTGTGCAAACAGCCTTGTGACTGGAGGGTCATCAGTTTGATTCCCTGAATTGACAGGACTTGACTGAAGTGGCCTTGAGCAAGGCACCTAACCCCCAACTGCTCCTCGGGCACCATGTATTGGGCTGCCAACTCTGTGTGTTCACTAGTGTGTGTATGTGGGTGTTTCACTTTACAAATGGGTTAAATGCGGAGGACATATTCCTCTGTATGCAAGCAGAAATGGCAAAACGGTTCTAAATGGCAAAACTGTTGCTAAGCAGTTACTGGATGGCCAAGGAATCTGGGGGTGGGGTGAGGCAGGGTTGAGAGTGGTCTGTCAAAGACAGGGGCTCTTATGCATGCAGAAATCTTGAATATTGCTAAAATTTAATCCTCTGTTCTTACAGTAAATCACCTGCAAGATAACATAGTAGTACAGTAATAATCCAGAAGTTGTTAAGGGGTCTTCTGGTGAGTGACACTTAAAATGAACACTTTTGTCATCTTTTCTCAAACAGAAATAAACAGAAATCCAGTTTTCTTGTGTGGAAAAAGCAAGCATATTCCACATATACCGCTTCTTCAGATGTGTCAGATTGAAATCAGGTGTGCCTGATGATGGGACGCAGTAAAATATCTGTTTTATTTAAACCCTCAGATATCTGGACTGATTTGCTCTTTGTTATTGCATTGTGTGGCATCATCAAGCCTAGATCAAATACATTCTCCGAGGCCTTCAGAAGCATAGCTGTGGATATTGGAAATCAATCATTCCACTGTCTCAAAGATCATGTATAATTAAAACCTCTGCCAACTTGTCCAGGCCAGGTTGCCCCAACAAATTGAACCTGAAATCAGACCACGAGATGCTAAAAAGAAGTCTTTAAGAATCCCAAAATGTCATCATAGGATCTGCAGATAGCTAATTTTTCCGGTGATGAGGTCAAAATGGCCTGCCTCTACCATTAGAGACGGCACAGATTTGATCTTCATGGGAGTAGGGGCAAAGGTAAAGTCTGCTAATGAATATTTAGGCCCGGAACCAAGGCTTCTAAAACAATGTGCTATGGACAGATAAGACGGAGATAGAGTTGTTTGGGCTGAGAAGCCATGAAGCAATGTTTGGGAAAATACAAATAATTGCTCAAATCGACTATGAATCCTTTGTGATACCAGAAAGTGCTTCAGGTTAATACAAAACCATCTGGAAGAGATTTGAAGCTGGAGAAGTGTACCTTCCAACGGGATAATGATCCCAAACATACAAGTAACAAAGCTCAGATCTGAAGCCCATTAAACTGCTGAAGGGGAATATGAAACAGACAGTACATGAAAGAAACCCCTCAAACTTTGTACGGTTAAAGCAATTCTGCATGGAAAAGTGGCCAAAGGTTTCCCCCAGCAGATGACGGTTGAAGGTAACACCTACATAAAGTTGGGGCAATATCAGTTACTGATATAGGGTGCGCTTACTAGAAGGGTGCATTAATATCAGCAAGTACATTTCAAGGACGTATACTTTGAATACTCAGATATACTAAGTATACTTCAGTGTACTTTTGTTCTACTGATGTATTCTGCACAGAACAACTTTGATCGTCAATGCTCTCTTACTACAATACCCAGCATGCATCACAGGCTAATAAATACACCCTAGCTAGCATTAGAATAACTCTTTACTTGGACGATGAGCAAAATTGCATGGAAACAGGATTCTACTTTTTTCAGTACTGTGTTGATGGACAAACAGATTGTGACGAGCGCTGAGCTAAAATCAAGGCGAGGTTTATTTAACAGGTTTGTAATCAACCACAGCAGCAACAGAACCGCTCGGTATGCACAGAGTGGCAATACTTTGCAACGGGTCAGTGTGAGAGAGGAGTATTTATACAAACAGACTAAATTAAGAACAGGTGGGCTCAGTACTCGGGAGACTCAGATCTAGGAAACGGGATTGGGAGATGGCGGACATGTGAAAGTGACGTCATCAGGTGGTGGGTTATGGGAAATGGAGTCCAGGAGATCGGGGGTGAGAAGAGAGCCAGCAGGCGTGACAAGTACAAACTGTTTTTACCCTTTCAGTCAATGAGGAAAAGCCAAACTGAGCTAGCTAGCTAGCCAGTCACCTTATAACTTTATCTTTTAGCTTGTTGTCCTCCTCATCTGATGACCCAAGAGAAAAACAGTACACTGAAGTATACTTCATTTATGTTTACTTAGTATACCTCCTTGAACTTATACTTAATATACTGAAAGTGTGCTATTTTCATATAGAACTATGTACTTAGTATGCTAAATATAATCAGTAGTGCTATTAAACATAAACTTAAATAGAACTAACTGTACTTAACTGTACTGTTTTGAGACACCAGATTCATTTAGAGATACGTATTAAAGTACATTTCTAGTACATTAAAATATAGTTATACATATACTTACTTAGTATACTTTTAATAAGTACTTGCTGGTATTAAAATACATTTGTAGTACAATAAAATGTACTTAATTCTTACCTGATGAGTCATTTCTGTCACCATGTAAAATTTAAGTATATTTTAATGTTCTAAAAATGTACTTTAATATC
The DNA here is from genome assembly GCA_034552555.1 of Semaprochilodus insignis. NCBI lineage: Eukaryota > Metazoa > Chordata > Actinopteri > Characiformes > Prochilodontidae > Semaprochilodus > Semaprochilodus insignis. The sequence continues at coordinate 17,249,998 of CM067496.1, forward strand.
AGCAAGTACATTTCAAGCACATTGTTTTGTGTGATAAATTACCTTTGTTACCTATTTAAGCATATTTTTATAACACTAATGATGTATATTTAGCATGCTACGTAAATAGTTAGTATGTGAAAAAAGCACACTTTCAGTACATTAATTATAAGTGCAAGTATACTTCAATATATTTCAGTGTACTTTTTTTTCTCCTGGGTTTTTGTTTTTAAGTTTCTAAATAAATGGTTAAAAATGTAAATTCCCATTGTGTTGTTTTGGTTCTATTATATCATATCACATAATTTATCTATCTATATTGTTACACATTTCTTTCAAGTCTAAAAAAGTCATTTTTCTGACAGATTACAATGGTACAACTAACCCAATGACCTTTTCCTACCTTTAAGAAAGTTTACAAACAAACAAAGTATAATATGCATAATATAATAACCTGTTGGTCAAGGCTGGCCAGCCACTTCAGAAGCCCCATCTCTCTGCACCACTGCGGCTTATTATTTTATAGGATTATGGGATTGAATGGTGTCCAGTGTTCACGCACTTCTGATTTTCAATTACAGAATTGAATCGTGTCCAGTGTTTGCACATTTCCAACTTTGACCGGATGTAATGTGGCCTCCGAGCACTTTTCAGCGACTGTTTGATGAATGCTGTCATGTTGTGGACTGTATAATGAACACTGCTTAGCACGGCATTCAAGTGTGTGTATAGTGTTTCTAAACATACTACAGACAATGGCAGACAATAGACCGCTCTACTCCCAAATAACCACATCTGCATCATGAATCCATTCCACCCCAGAATAAACTTGTGGCTGTGGTTTCCTTTCGCCTCTGCTGTGCTGCTAAATCTGGACTAGGAAGTTCTGAGGAAAACTAAAGGGGGGTGGTGGGCGACGGTGTTCCGTGGCCTGTTTCCAGAGAAAGGTGCTGTAAATGTAAAGCCGATCTATGAATGCCTGAGTAATTAAAGGGAAGCTTTGATCAAAATAAAAAATGTAGCCACTTAATCACAACATTTGTTACTCACGTCGTTCACTTACTCGCATGCTACAACGGCACTACGAAACGGCACTACGAAACGGCACTACGAAACGGCCCTTTTTGGTGGGAGGGGGGAGGAGCTGTTTTAGGGTGGAGGCTGTCTTGATGTATTTTTCTCATTAGCCTGTGAACACAGAAGGAGCCCCGCAACCCAATGTCACTGTTAGAAAGTCCAACATCTTATTACGGCTACATACCTGTAGTAACTGTCTTGTGGATTATACTAATGACCCAGGAGAAAGAACCCTGAAGTGTACTTAAGAGTATTTAATTTAAGTATACATGTTATACTTCCTACTTCCTTATTAAGGAGTATGCTATTTTTTTAATATACTATGTGCTTGTTATGCTAAATATGATTAGAAAAAAAAAAAAACTGAGATGTTTTTCTTTTGAAAACCCAGGAAAGAAAGTACTTAAAATATACTTAGTATGCTTCCTTGCACTCATGATTAATGTACTAAAAGTGTGATATTTTCAATACACTAACTATGTACTTAGTATGCTAAATAATAATCATTATTGCTATTAAACATATACTTAAATGGAGCTAATTGTATTTAACTGTACTATTTTAAGACTCCACTAAGATAAATACAATTCTAGTACATTAAAATATACTTTTATCTGGGACTTAACCAGTAGTAAAGCTCAACAAGATAAACCAGGCAATCATAACAAAAGGGCACGACGGAGTCATAACCAGAGGCACAAGCAGAAGTCGAAAACCAAGGTAACAGGCAGACCAGCAAACAAATCAAAAAGAGAATACAAGAGATAAATGCTTGGTATGCAACTAGGTGGACAATACTTCACAATGTGACAGTGGAAACTGGGGGTATATAGACAAACAAAGTAAATGAGGAACAGGTGTGTATAATCAGTACTCGGGAGATGAGGAACGGGAAAATGGGGCGTGCTTGGATGGTTGCGGACGTATGATGTTGATGTCATCAGGTGGTGGATTCTGGGAGATGGAGTTCGGGACAAAAACAGTAAAAAAACCCTTTCTGTGCAGAACTCTGTGCAGAATACCCCAGGAGAAAAAAAGTATACAGAGTATACTTAATCTGCATATACTTAGTTTTTCCCCTGCACACATAATTAATGCACTGAAAGTGTGCAATTTTCAATATACTAATTATGTACTTAGTATGCTAAAAATAATTCAATTCAACTTTATTGTCATTATACCAATACAGGGTTGTACAGTATAATGAAACACAGTCAGTCTCCTTCTCCAGTGTAGTTATAAGAATATATGTATATATAAATAGTGTAGTGCAAAGACAAATACACAAAAACAATGTGCGTAGACAGTACAGTAGGACATGTACAAGTGTAGGAGCAGTATCTGCATGTCAGAATGTAGAGTACTAGTGTACATGTACAGTGTGTTGAGGTAGCAAGTGTGCAGTTAAGTATGTGGTTGTAAACAGTATGGATATATAAAGTGTACAATGCAGGTAGGAGAATAGCAGCTCAATGTTCAGGTGAACAGCTAAACAGCTTATAGTACAGATGTTCAGTATATAGATAAATAAATAAATAAATAAATATGAATAAATACACAGCTGAGATGTTCAAGTATACAGGTTAAAGTTAAAGTGCAGTGCAAACAGTCCTGTGAGGTAGTGGAGCACAGTGTGTGTGCTGGGGTGATCCGGGCTAGAAATCAGTAACAGTCTATAGTGTTGTAGTCATGTTCTGGTAGGTGCTGCCGGTCTGACCAGTTTGACGGCACTTGGGTAAAAACTGTTTGGTTCTGAACCTGGTGATTCTGGCTCAGATGTTCCAGTACCTCTTTCCGGATGGCAGAGGTTGGAACAGGGGATGGCTGCGGTGTGTGGGGTCTGAGGATATGTTGACTGCTTTCCTCAGACAATCTGTTGTAGTAAATGCCCTGTATGGAGGGAGGGCAGCTGTGGTGACGTGCTGTGCAGTCTTTACCACCCTCTGCAGGGCCTTGCACTCAGCAGCAGTGGTGCTGCCATACTACACAGAAATGCAGCTTGTCAGGATGCTGTCCACAGTGGATCTATAGAAGTTGCAAAGGAGCTGCTGTGGCAGGTTGACTCTCCTCAGCCTTCGTAGAAAGTAGAGGCATTGTTGGGCCTTCTTGACAATGTGTGAGGTGTTAAGCGTCCACGGCTAAGTGGACACCAATGAACTTGAAGCTGCTCACTCTTTCCACCAACGTGCCCCCGATGTTCAGTGGGTTGTGTGTTCTTTCCCCCCTCCTGAAGTCAATAATCAGCTCTTTGGTTTTGCTGACATTGAGGGAGAGGTTGTTGGCGGCACACCACTCTGTGAGGAGCTTGACCTCCTCTCTGTATGGGCCCTCATCATCTTTGGTGATGTTGCTGATTATTGTTGTGTCATCGGCAAACTTGATGATGGTGTTGGAATTGTGGGTTGTGATGCAGGCGTGGGTGTACAGAGTGTACAACAATGGGGAGAGAACAATGCCTTGGGGACATCCTGTGCTGAGTGTGACGGAGGGTGAGGTGTGTTCACCCTTCCTAACACACTGTGGTCTGCAGGTGAGGAAGTCCATGATCCAACTGCACAATGTGTTGCTTATTCCAAATGTGTTTAGCTTGTGGATGAGTCTGGAGGGGATGATTGTGTTGAAGGCGGAGCTGAAGTCGAAAAACAGCATTCTTACATATGAGTAAGTGCAGTCGAGGTTGTTCAGTGCAGTGTGGATTGCCAGGTAGACCGCATCATCACTAGATCTGTTCACACGGTAGGCGAACTGATGTGGGCCCGTGTGTGGAGGCACGGTGGTCAGCACCAAATTAACTGTTTGTTGTCACGCATCATATGTCCGGAAGGCCGTGCGTCACTCCACCTCCAATATATAGCTATATATGTATATGTACAGTGGAAAATGAAAATGGTTCCAAAGCAGATGTTAATGATTGGCTAATTTGGGCGTGCCTGAAATTCTCCTCAGAATTGTGCCAGGGAAGGCATCCACCAACTCTGGCCCAGCTGTGCAATTCTTTGATGCAGGAGTGTCTGAACATTGATGTGGTCCACATCCAGAAACTTGTCCAGTACATGCTAAATCCAGTCACAGCTGTTATTGGTGCTCATGGAGGTATTACACTCTATTAGGTATGTTTCAGTCACAGGTGACTCATTGTTTGTTCAGTGAGCTTTTGATGACCAGTAAGGGTCTCGTCAGGTTTGCCCACTTTTATTTGGGAGTGCTGGTACGACCTCCGTGTGCTTTTTGCCCAGTGTTTGGGATTTGGACATGCTGTGGTGTAGTCTTTCTTGAGTACTGTTTTAGCGTACTATTAGAGCAGAAGTATGTGATTCCGGACACAGCTTTTGTCACCTCCACTCGCAAGAGCTGCAGCAGCGGCCTCTTCGCACCGCTTTACAGCACTTTGTGGCATTTTTCGGTTATCGCCGTGGTGCAGGGCTTGTTTGTGTTGTTCCAGCCGCCTGTGTTAAAAAAAGAGGGAGAAGATCTATTGCTCCCTTGCCGCTTTTAACGATCTCATTTTCTCTCCTCCCCCTTGCTTCTTTTCTCTCCCGACGCTCGTGTCTCCTCGCCTATGTTGGCTTGCTTTAAAGATTAGACCACAGCCGCCCTGACAGCAAAGGACTTTTATCCCTTTTCTTGTTTTCCTTTTATTTTTTTTTTTACACTATTTTCTAATTTGCGTGCCGGTTTTTATTCCAGACGGTAATCCTCCCCACGCGGCTGTGGTTTCTTCAGGGCAAGATAATACGAAGCGAGAGAGAGAAAGAGAGAGAACGAGAGAGAGAGGGATGGCAGCCAATGAAACGGGCAAATACGTTTCCCTCTGATACTCACTAATCTATTCGTCACCTATTTTGGTCGAGTTCCCGGGACGGAAGCCGCATCGCTTATTGAAAAGTTTGTGTGTGTGTGTGTGTGTGTGTGTGTGTGTGTGTGTGTGTGTGTATATATTCGTTTGCGTACAAACATACATATGTACATACATACATACATGCATAAATACGTATACACGTACATATACATACATACATACATGCATACACACATGCAAACTTACATACATGCATACATATATACATACATAGATACATACATACATGCATACACACATGCAAACTTACATACATGCATACATACATACATACATGCAAACATACATCGCCTAAACACCGGAAACATTCGGTTAATGAGGAAGCGTAAATAGTAGCCATACCACTTTAGAATAAAGCTACCTTTATAAAGGATTTATAAATGGTTTAAAAATAGGTTATTATGGGTTATTAGTCATGTCATAAACACTTTACAAAGTATTAATTAGCAGTTTTAACACATCCATAAAACTGGCAAAAGTGAGCTTCTCCATATGATGCATATGAATATGTGTTGAAGCTGACAGGGTTTATGCAGACTGATGGAAAAGATGAAGTAAGATCAGTAAACATCAAAATCTGAGCTTTAACAGTCTAAAAGAATGTGGCTTCACTGTCACTGTTGCCCATCTTATGCGTTGTAACTGCTTATTAATATTTAGGAGTTTATGACCTAATTAATAACCATTAGTAAACTCTTTTTAAACCATTTATAAACTCTTTATAAAGGTGGCCTTATTCTAAAGTGGTACCAAAAGGGCTTCCGGTCATGTTGTAAACAATGGTTGAGGCCACTGCCCGTTTCTAAACACACCAATACTTCAACCAGACAGACTCACTAGAGTTCTACTCCAGTTCAACTCCAGCTTATCGTGTTTTAAACTGAACCGGAGGGTGAACACAGGACTGAACGGTGTGACAGATTTATTCATATTTATGATTAAAATGATCAACTTAAATAAGCATTAATTGACTGGCGTATGCACCCGCCTGGACGTTGTTATCAGTGATGTCTGTTTAAAACCCTTGAGAAACTGACCCCTCAGCACCATGGCTCGGTATAGCAGTTAGCTTTGATGTAGAAACACAGTCAGGTCACTCACTAATGTTGCTAATGTTTACAGATTTGAGAGGGAGAAATCAAACCTGCTGGACTTTTTCTTGTCCTAACTGAAGCACAGCAAGTTTCTTTATTTCATCCATTTAGGGGGGTGATGTGGTGTTGAACCTAAAGCTCTGCTCCACTCCTTCGTCACTTCGCAAAACTTGTCCCAGGTGGATTCCTTACAGATCAGACTTTTTGTGGCATACACTCTGCCGTCTGAACGGACCTGCCTTTAAACTGAACTTGTTCACACATGCCTAAAAGCTTTATGCAGGACTGCATATCCGTAGGGCGGCAAAATGGGTAGCACTGTCGCTTCGCAGCAAGAAGGGCCTGGGTTCGATTCCCGTCTGGGGTCCTTTCTGTGATCTCAGGTCATTCTGTGAGTGATCCCCAATATTTAAATCTGCAGAAACTATTCAGATAGCGTGAGCCAGTCTTTCTATTACCTGATATGGCTTTACAAGTTGTGTAGTGCATCCAAGTCTTCAGTAGTAAAAGCTGCTGTAAACTTTAGAAGGTTACAGATCTGATAGATAAGAACTGTACTGTGCAAAGTCACCCTTTGTGTACTTCTGCGGCCAGTGAGGACAACAGAGGGATCTGAGGATATCAGATAGAATGTAGTCCACTTACACAAGGAAAAGAAAAGTCCAAAACCGGAGTTTAGGGGCAGTTGTGAGCTAGAGGTTAGGGAAACAGCCTTGTGACCAGAGGGTTGCCAGTTTGATTACCTGAACCACTGAAGTGCCCTTGAGCAAGGCACCTAACCCCCAGCTGCTCCCTGGGCACCATGGATAGGGCTGCTCACAGCTCCGGGCAAGTGTGCTCACTTGTAGGGTGTGTGTTCACTAGTATGTGGGTGTTTCACTTCACGGGTGGGTTAAATGCGGAAGACAAATTCTTCTGTGTGCAAACACAACTGCCAAACAATGGCCCTAAACTCTCTACTCAGAGAATGATTGGCCTTGGCTAAAAACTGGAGAACTCCTAAGACCCAGCCAAGACCTGGTAGACGACCAAAACTGTCACCATCAGATATGAAAAAAACATCCATAGGTGTTCACTCAGCTAAACTAGACGCTACTAGAGGGGGGCCTGAGGGAATGTTCATGGATGTCGAAGAAGCTGTTACTGAGAAAAGGAAAAAAAAGTTGCAAATTAAAGAAAGAAGCTGCTGATGTTCTCAGGACAATGGACTGACCACCCCAGAGTCCAGAGCTCAACATCACTGATGTGTGGGATATGTAGGATTGCAAGAAACAGATAATACGACCAACGTCTGGAACTGTGCCTCATTTTAGAGTCAGCAAATCCCCAGCAATATACTTAATAGGCTTCTATAGTGGGGGCATAAAGTGTCAGGAGATGTAATAGGATTTGTATGTGTGTGTGTGTGTGTGTGTGTGCGTGTTCTGCAAGGAGCAGCAGATGTTTCCTCACTTGAAAAGCCTTCTGCTTGGACGCTGCCTTGGGCTTTTGACAACAGTGAGGCTGCCATGTCAATAGTTGGGCACCAGGCAGAGAGACACCAAAGCACCGAAGCCAAGAGCTCTCCTCATTCAATCAGTCTGTGTGTGTGTGTGTGTGTGTGTGTGTGTGTGTGTGTGTGTGTGTCTAGAGGTCTATGTGCTCTATGGTGTGAAAACAGAGTGGAACATTTATCACAGCTTTGAGGAGGGAAAAAAACATTGGACACATTCACACATGCACTGGTCAGTCTGGCACTAAGTCAGTTCCACAGATGGAGGGATGGTGCGTGTCAGGGGCAGGGGAAGAGGGAAGGAGAACAGAGGGAGGGGAACACTGGTTTGTTTTCTTGTTGCACTGTTTCTGTGGAAACTCTGGTAATAAATCTTGGTGGCCTATCACAAGCCGTGAACAGAGGTCATAGTCCGTAGGGACATCACTGGCAGAGGTACTGTAATTGCCAGACTACACGACATACAAGAGTCAAGACCAGACAAGGTGCACCTAGATGGTTTAGACTTTATAGCTCCTTCAGAATGAGTGTTCATATTACATGCCTTATTGTTGTTTTTGTACACAGCTGATTTGATCTTCCTGCCGTTACCATGCAAGAGTTCACTCTTTTGTTGAGTTAGTTTCCAGTCAGTATGGTTGTTAAAGCAATAGTTTGGCAAACAGTTAAATTAAAATGGCTTCTTACTGACCCCAGATGATGTTGATCACCGAACACGTTTAATATCTGAGTGTATGCATCCTCCAAACAGGAGACGCAAGGATAACATGGCAAATATACACTGGACAAAAACCAGACTCACATGTGTACATATGTGCCAACGTTTTAATTCATCAGCTTCAAACATCAGTTGAATAGCTACATATAAGCTATATACAGTTTAGAAAAATGGCACAGATAGACCCAAACAAAGGATCCACATAGAGACGCAATTCACTCATTTAAAGTGGCGTCTCCAAACTTTTGGCCAAACACCCACCGGCCACTTCACTAAGCACACCTCCTTGTATCTACATGCATTGTCCATCAAGGTCAGGACCCCCACAGAGCAAGTATTGTGTGGGTGGTGGATCATTCTCGGCACTTCAGTGACACTGAGGTGGTGGTGGTGTGTTAGTGTGTGCTGTGCTGGTGTGAGTGGATCAGACACAGCAGTGCTGCTGGACACCTCATTGTCACTGCTGGACTGAGAATCGTCCACCAACCTAAACTATCCAGCCAACAACCTCCTGTGGGCAGCGTCCTATGGGCAGCGTCTTGTGGGCCGCGTCTTGTTGGCCGCGTCTTGTGGGCAGCATCGTGTGACCACTGATGAAGGACTAGAGGATGACCAACACTGCACTGTGCAGCAGCAGATGAGCTATCGTCTCTGACTGTACATCTACAAGGTGGACCAGCAAGGTAGGAGTGTCTAATAGAGTGGACAGTGAGTGGACACAGTGTTTAAACACTCCAGCAGCACTGCTGCGTCTGATCCACTCACACCAACACCACGTCAGTGTCACTGCAGTGCTGAGAATGATCCACCGCCCACATAATACCTGCTCTGTGGTGGTCCTGTGGGGGTCCTGACCATTGAACAACAGGGTAATAAAGTATACAGAGAAACAGATGGACTACAGTCTGTAAAAGGTTTTGCATTTTATTTTTGTGTAATGAATTGGGGCCAGGCATCAACACTGACACCACAACAGGAACCTTACGGCCGCCATAGCTTCTCATGGAGGGGAATGGGTGGGTGGTGAGGTTCAGTAGGATGTCTGCTGTTCCAAGTCAATTTGGAAAGGGAATTTAAGGCCTTCTGTCTCCACTGTCCATTCTGTCCACCTAGCTCCTATCACGTCATTTACATATGCTAACATGCTAGATAAGCGAATGATTGTAGAAATAAACAGTTGTAACTGAATATAAAAGCACTCATGGCTCATATTATATGCAAAACTAACAAACCCATAAAAAACGTCCATAGCGTGCATCACTGTTGGAGCCATATGCAAGCAATTTTGAGATATGTCTGCAACATTAAACTAACCAAAGGCCTGAATTGCTCCATAATTTCTTATTGCATTCTGGATAAAGACACAATTTGGCTGAAGTACCGAGCCTACGTGATTGCTTTGATCCTTAAAAATCCCAGCATGTTCAAGAGCCAACTGATATCCAGTTCATCGCTGGCCATGTCCAATGGAAATTTTAGCTGCATTTGTTGAAAATGGTCCAGACCTTGGCTATGAGTTGTTAGCAGGGGCATGCTGATCACTGAACACTGAAAGATCACTGCACAGTGTTAGTCCCTCAGCTCTGGGCCTGTTTACAGTCGCGTTAACTGTGGAGGTGGAGTTGATTTCATTGAGTCTAGAAAGAAGTTAAGGCCCAGATTGATTGCTAAGCTCGACCATGGATCAGCAAATGTCATCAGGCTTCGCCGCAGTGGTGATGGTCAATTTGTGTAATGGGGCCACTATAAGGACAACTTCATGCCACTGTGTCTGATCAACAAGAGCAGGAAGTTGACAAGAAAGAGGTAGAAGTCAAGTCACTGTCACAACTCACTGTCCACTCTGTCAGACAGTCCTACAATATTGGTCCATCTTGTAGATGTACACCTCCTTACTTCTACCCTCATTGTCCACTGTATCAGCTCAACTGACCATATTGGAGCACTCTGTAGTTCTACAGTTACAGACTGTAGTGCATCTGTTTCTCTGTATACTTTATTACCCTGTTCTTCAATGGTCAGGACCCCAACAGGACCACCACAGAGCCGATATTATGTCCAAACAGGTCCAAACAAGTTCAAAAGACAGTGACCGCTGTACCCTGATTGGTGGGTTCACTTCACCAACACACTACTTACAGTACACTAACACATTACACTTACTGAGTTACTGTACCCCAACACACTACTTACAGTACACTAACGCATTACACTTACTGAGTTACTGTAC